>CALYLW010000015.1:4039079-4241579 GCA_944989445.1 Ampullaceana balthica | reverse complement strand
TGGTGTAGTATAGGGCGTACGGTGGTGTAGTATAGGGCGTACGGTGGTGTAGTATAGGGTGTACAGTGGTGTAGTATAGGGCGTACGGTGGTGTAGTATGGGGCGTACGGTGGTGTAGTATGGGGCGTACGGTAGTGTAGTATAGGGCGTACGGTGGTGTAGTATGGGGCGTACGGTGTTGTAGTATAGGGCGTACGGTGGTGTAGTATGGGGCGTACGGTGGTGTAGTGTAGGGCGTACGGTGGTGTAGTATAGGACGTACGGTGGTGTAGTATAGGGCGTACGGTGGTGTAGTATGGGGCGTACGGTGGTGTAGTATAGGACGTACGGTGGTGTAGTATGGGGCGTACGGTGGTGTAGTATAGGGCGTATGGTGGTGTAGTATAGGGCGTACGGTGGTGTAGTATAGGGCGTACGGTGGTGTAGTATAGGGCGTACGGTGGTGTAGTATAGGGCGTACGGTGGTGTAGTATTGGGCGTACGGTGGTGTAGTGTAGGGCGTACGGTGGTGTAGTATAGGACGTACGGTGGTGTAGTATAGGGCGTACGGTGGTGTAGTATGGGGCGTAAGGTGGTGTAGTATAGGGCGTACGGTGGTGTAGTATAGGGCGTACGGTGGTGTAGTATAGGACGTACGGTGGTGTAGTATGGGGCGTACGGTGGTGTAGTATAGGGCGTACGGTGGTGTAGTATAGGGCGTACGGTGGTGTAGTATGGGGCGTACGGTGGTGTAGTATAGGGCGTACGGTGGTGTAGTATGGGGCGTACGGTGGTGTAGTGTAGGGCGTACGGTGGTGTAGTATAGGGCGTACGGTGGTGTAGTATGGGGCGTACGGTGGTGTAGTATAGGGCGTACGGTGGTGTAGTATGGGGCGTACGGTGGTGTAGTGTAGGGCGTACGGTGGTGTAGTATAGGACGTACGGTGGTGTAGTATAGGGCGTACGGTGGTGTAGTATGGGGCGTATGGTGGTGTAGTAATGGGGCGTACGGTGGTGTAGTATAGGGCGTACGGTGGTGTAGTATAGGGCGTACGGTGGTGTAGTATAGGGCGTACGGTGGTGTAGTATGGGGCGTACGGTGGTGTAGTGTAGGGCGTACGGTGGTGTAGCATAGGACGTACGGTGGTGTAGCATAGGGCGTACGGTGGTGTAGTATGGGGCGTACGGTGGTGTAGTATAGGACGTACGGTGGTGTAGTATGGGGCGTACGGTGGTGTAGTATAGGGCGCACGGTGGTGTAGTATAGGGCGTACGGTGGTGTAGTATAGGGCGTACGGTGGTGTAGTATAGGGGCGGCCCTTGACATAGCCTCAAATAACTCGTGAAAACATAGATCTTCTTCAACCAGAAGTTATTTATTCGAAGTGGTCTCAACCCTTTAGAGGGACATAATGCGAGTCCAGTCATTTAGCCCCGCCTTCCATATTATAATGAGATGCCAAGTAGACTTACTATAGAGCGTTTGTAAATGAGAAGTTACTAGGGCTGTTGTTTTGCTTCAATATTTTATATATATATATATATATATATATATATATATATATATATATATATATATATATATATATATATATATATATATATACATTACAGAAAACTTGTATGACCTTGAAAAATCGTTAAAAAACAAAAACAAAATAAAAAATTCTCTTACTAAACTAAAAAACTAAGAAAGAGAACCATTAAGAAACTTGGTGTTTTCAGAAACTTGGCGATGGCAACTGTCGCGACTATCTTGCCAGGAAGCCGTAGATGTTGGTCAGAAATAACCTCGATGGTAGTATGGAAAACACGGACAGGATGTAGAAGCAGCCATTCAAATCTTGCCCCAATGTGCGTCACTGTTGTCAATGTTTGATTTCAACGCTTGTCTAAGTATAGCCATTATAGTACATTACTATTGGTGTGTTCATTTAGTTAGCTGTAAGGCGCCCGATTTCATAGGTGCCGTGTGTATATGAGTGTGTGTGTGTGTGCGTGTACATGCGAATGCGTGTGCTCATGCATGTGTTCATGCATGTGTGTGTGTGTGAGAGAGTGAGTGAGGGGTGGGCAGGGTTCTCAACCGACTTTTAACTATAAATAAGTTCAAATTTGTGTAGAAGAGCTCTTTTATTTATTACCATTGCAGCGATCTGTTTTCAAACCAAGCGCTGACAAGTGTTAGTAGTGAGAAAGTCCTCAAGCGGAAGTAAAGCAAAACGTTGGGCCGCCATTGTGACCTTCATCTCTATCACTGACGAGAGAACTTAAAAACACATTTCCATGCACCATTATGAAGTAATGAAGTATGACAGAACAAAGACCGGAAATATGACAGAACAAAGACCTAAAATATGACAGAACAAAGACCTGAAATATGACAGAACAAAGACCGGAAATATGACAGAACAAAGACCGGAAATATGACAGAACAAAGACCGGAAATATGACAAAACAAAGACCGGAAATATGACAGAACAAAGACCTGAAATATGACAGAACAAAGACCTTAAATATGACAGAACAAAGACCTGAAATATGAGAGAACAAAGACCTGAAATATGAGAGAACAAAGACCTGAAATATGACAGAACAAAGACCTGAAATATGAGAGAACAAAGACCTGAAATATGACAGAAAAAAGACCTGAAATATGACAGAACAAAGTCCTGAAATATGACAGAAAAAAGACCTGAAATATGACAGAACAAAGAACTGAAATATGAGAGAACAAAGACCTGAAATATGACAGAACAAAGTCCTGAAATATGACAGAACAAAGACCTGAAATATGACAGAACAAAGACCTGAAATATGACAGAACAAAGACCTGAAATATGACAGAACAAAGACCTGAAATATGAGAGAACAAAGACCTGAAATATGACAGAAAAAAGACATGAAATATGACAGAACAAAGTCCTGAAATATGACAGAAAAAAGACCTGAAATATGACAGAACAAAGAACTGAAATATGAGAGAACAAAGACCTGAAATATAACAGAACAAATTCCTGAAATATGACAGAACAAAGACCTGAAATATGACAGAACAAAGACCTGAAATATGACAGAACAAAGACCTGAAATATGACAGAACAAAGACCTGAAATATTAAAGCAATTAAAAGTTGAACTTGTTTACATTCATCAAAGGCGCCTGATGCACTTCAATAGAAAACGGAATTCTGGTGTTACCATCCAAAAATTATGGTGTTACCATCCAAAAAATATGGTGTTACCATAAAAAAATATGGTGTTACCATCCAAAAAATATAGTGTTACCATCCAAAAAATATGGTGTTACCATTCAAAAAATATGGTGTTACCATCCAAAAAATATGGCGTTACCATCCAAAAAATATGGCATTACCATCCAAAAAATATGGCGTTACCATCCAAAAAATATGGTGTTACCATCCAAAAAAGATGGCGTTACCATCCAAAAAATATGGTGTAACCATTCTGGTTTTACCATCCAAAGGGACACGAAAGCAGACATAATACGCACAAACGACTTTGAGCAAAAGGCAGAAGACTGATCTGCATGGCGCACAGTTGTCAAAGAGGGCGTCATAGTAGCCGAGGAGCGAAGGATGGAGGAGGCTACAGAAAGAAGAGCTAGGAGAAAGGCCAAAACATTTGGAAGCACAGAACTCGTGTGTAAAAGCTGTTGTAAAGACTGTCACTCAAGGATAGGACTGCACAGCCACTCGAGGAAATGCAACCCAACTCAACAGTGATGCACCATCGTCTCGCGAGACGGAAGGATGCCGATTATTATTATAAATTAGAATTAATTACTTTATGTATGATTACTACTTTGCTCTTGTTTCTTCTATCCTCTAGTGTTTCAAGGTTTAATGATTTAACTAATGGTTTTATTCTAGTCAGTTTTGAATATTCTGCAGTAATGAATCTGGCAGCTCTTTTTTGAATTTGTTCTAGTTTATCAATGCTTTCTTTGGTTGATGGGTCCCATACAGAAGATGCATATTCTAGTACAGGTCTCACCAAAGTGAGGTAGCATTTAAGTTTTACATCTCTATTACATTTGTTAAAGTTTATTTTTATAAAGCTTAAGGTTTTGTTTGATTTTTAATAAACTTAATGCTGTTACCGTCTATTCCCGAAGGAACTCGAGTCCTCGCCACATTCAAGGTTTTATACAGTTCCGGACATATTTTTGGTAAAACTAATTTGTTAGAAAAATTTAGATTTCATTTATAATTTCACGAGCATTTTACTTTTTAGAAACGATTTTTAAATGGATTGAGTGCATTGAAGTTTTTCATTTGTTTGTTTAAATTAACACTTCTTAATATCGACACTTTATTTATAGATTTCCCTTGAGTACCGCCTACTCGGAAAAGTGCACCTTATAGATTATAGACGAACACACACTAAAAGATCCAAAATGAGCCCCTCCCCCCTCCCCCTTCTTTAGTCCACCACTACATACACCCGTGGATAGTTGACAAAATAAATATCAAATTAAAATATAGTTTTACGACACCTATAAAGGTGGATAACTTTGTACGATTAAATGGGGTAACTCTGTTGATGTTTTTGTTTGTTTTGATTTTGTCGTCCACCCTCAGGGGGCCAGGCATCCACTTGGAGGGGAGCAGGGCGTCTGGCACGAGAAGATCACGACCGTGACATTTTCACGAGACCACTTTGAGGCTGGGGGAAAACCCCGAGCCTGCCGTAGGGCTGGTCCGTGCTGATTTGGGTGATAGAGTGAATTAGGTTGGTGGTACCGTGGTAATGAATGGCATTACAGGGAGATTACAGGATATGTGTAAGCAACGAGTATAGGAGGCGGGAAGGGTTGAAGGAGGGTCTGGGTATGAGACTCGTAGAATGATGCTCTACCTGAGAGATAATAGTTTGGTTGGCGCGATTACACAGATGACGTCATCAGTTTGTGTTGTTTCCACGATTCAAAAGTCCAATTCATGAAAAAGTTAAACATTAAGATAGGAGAGTTAGACTATAGTAGGGAAAACGGTTGTAGGACAAAAATAACAGGAAAAAGTTACAGACACAAAAATCACTTTAATACGTTCAATGAAAAAAAAATGCAGTGAAACAAAGGGACACATAAATATTCAAATAGTTAACTATCAGTTTACTTTCAAGTCTAAATGAATTCTTATTATATCCAGTATAAAAATAACTGGTCATTATAACAATAACTGGTCAGTAGAACAATAACTGGTCAGTATAATAATAACTGGTCAGTATAACAATAACTGGTCAGTATAACAATAACTGGTCAGTATAACAATAACTGGTCAGTATAACAATAACTGGTCATTATAACAATAACTGGTCATTATAACAATAACTGGTCAGTAGAACAATAACTGGTCAGTATAACAATAACTGGTCAGTATAAAAATAACTGGTAGCAATGTAGTAAGGCAATCAATAACTTTGTATATTAGGCTCAAATTAACATTCATTACTCTTAATAAAATAATTTTCTTTGGCCTTTATTTGACTGTGAGTTTTTTCTGTGGATTTCCCAGTGATTGCCCCAGCTGACCTTACGAGTAAGTACTATTTCGAAATCGTTGGTGTCTGGCAAGAATATAGGACACAGTTGTAGGAATCGTTGGTGTCAGGCAAGAATATAGGACACAGTTGTAGGAATCGTTGGTGTCTGGCAAGAATATAGGACACAGTTGTAGGAATCGTTGGTGTCTGGCAAGAATATAGGACACAGTTGTAGGACACAGTTGTAGGACACAGTTGTAGGACACAGTTGTAGGAGAGCTAGGGGTGTTGGAAATATAATGATTTCAATTGACAGTGAATTCATTTAAGCATATGGAAAAAAATCCTCTTTGTCATTTTAATCTTCAAATATCTCTGAGAGCATCAACACCCAATCATAGACTTGATTTTGTTCTAACTTAACATCAACACTGCAAGATTTTCTGTAGCAATAGATTCCAAGATTTTACCCTCAAATATTGCATAAAACAAAAGAAAGCAAGAAATATGTGCTGATTTAGTTTGTAGCATTGCTGATAGCAAGAAGCTGTTCTTGAAAAACCCAAGAAAAATGATGTCGTTTTTTTCGAACTAATGAACCAGGAAATCCCCCATACTGTGCATCAAAACTAAAGCAATAATAAAAGTAATATAATTAAACATGTATCGCTTTCGTTCTCACAACCCTTGTTATTTATTACTTACTACAGGTGGATCCCGGTGAAAGACAGGGAATGTTGTCACTGTTTCCCGGAATGTCCCGGAATGTCCCGGGCTGTGCCACTTTGCGAGAAGCACGTAGTCGGTCATGGAACACGAGCTGTTGGCCGGATTATTGTCTGGGATGTTCATGACGTCACTATCAGGCTCGTGCTGATCTCAACACGAGAATGTCAACACGCCGCCAACAGAAAGGGCCCTCGGGTTGAGCTCGACCTGTACTTGCCAAACATCGGCATCACGAGTCAGTCGGACCTACCTCTGACACTGGGATAACATGGGTCAATACGTCTCTGACACACGTCACAGGAGTCAGTCGGACATTGGTATAACACACGTCACACGGGTCAGTTTGTCTCTAACAAAGGTCACACGGGTGAGTCTGTCTCTAACACAGGTCACACGGGTCAGTTTGTCTCTAGCACACGTCACACGGGTCAGTTTGTCTCTAACACACGTCACACGGGCTAGTTTGTCGCTAACACACGTCACAATGGTCAGTTTGTCTCTAACACGCGTCACACGGGTCAGTTTGTCAAGATTGTTTCTGAGCATGGGCGACATCAGACAGTGATTTTAAAAAAAAACTAACATTTTACAAACATACTTCACAAACATACTTCACAAACATACTTCACAAACATACTTCACAAACATACTTCACAAACATACGTCACAAACATACTTCACAAACATACTTCACAAACATACTTCACAAACATACTTCACAAACATACTTCCTAAAACACTGAATTTCGTCACACGGGCACTCTTAATTTTTCTTTCATGATCATTCAAACTTGGTATGGTTAAAACCTGGTTATATCAAGAAGAGCAGGTGGGGGGGGGAAGAGACAAACATTTACACCAGGCTAGGTCCGTGACTGCTGCTCGTCCTCGAATTTCAATAATTAAGAGCTGTCAAAATTGACCAATTCATTGACCAGGGAGTGCCAGCAAATATCCAGCGTCAATTCGTTGGTTACTTTAATCCAAGATGAAAAGCAGAGCATTATTTACTTACTTCCGGTTGCAAACACAATGGTTTATGATTATCTCTTCATACCGTTATATCGTTCTATTTGTTGTTGTTGTTGTTGTTGTTTGCTTCCACGTTACGTAAATGCGTCAATTCAGCAAATGGCTGACACGTAGGCAAGACTTTAGGTCTGACTTCTATCAACACTTTGCTGTAGCATGAACAGGGATAGAATTTGACCAAAATCGCTGACTCCACAAGACAGGATTTGACACCTGAATCGTATACAACACACACAATGTGATCTAACTCACTGCCACTGTCTAGACGCCCGGCTTTAAGGTGGTTGGTTCTTCTGTCTCGCGATACTGCATTTGTCTCGCGATACTTCATTTCAAGGGCATCTGTAGAGATGACGACGCCGGGGAGGGTATATGGCGGGGTAATGTGTCACTCAAGTACTGTGCCCATTGAGTACTTTGACACTTAAGTTGTGTGTCATGTGAGAACTGTGTTAGTCAAGTACTGTGCCCATTGAGTACTTTGACACTTGAGTTGTGTGTCAGGTGAGAACTGTGTTAGTCAAGTACTGTGACAGTTGAGTACTGCGTTATGAGAGTACTGTTATGAGAGTACTCCGTTAGCAAAGCTCTGCGTTAGTGCATTGAGGAAATGTTCATGACACATTTTCAAGGTCAGTTATGCAAACTGTCAGATAGTTCAATAAAGTTCATAAAACGCTTTTAAGAAACGAGACAAGGTTCATAAAATACTTTCAGCAATGAGAACATGTTCATAAAATACTTTCAGTAGTGAGACCATGTTCATAAAATACTTTCAGTAGTGAGACCATGTTCATAAAATACTTTCAGTAGTGAGACCATGTTCATAAAATACTTTCAGTAATGAGACCATGTTCATAAAATACTTTCAGTAGTGAGACCATGTTCATAAAATACTTTCAGTAGTGAGACTATGTTCATAAAATACTTTCAGTAGTGAGACTATGTTCATAAAATACTTTCAGTAGTGAGACCATGTTCATAAAATACTTTCAGTAGTGAGACCATGTTCATTCAACACAATCAGGACAAGAAACAATATTCTGTTCCTCGCTCTTTCTCTCCGTCTACCCTTACCTCCTATTCTGTTCCTCGCTCTTTTTCTCCTTCTTCCCATATCTCATATTCTGTTCCTCGCTCTTTCTCTCCGTCTGCCCAACCATTCTATTCTGGTCTATAGTAATAATGACGTCAATGCTGTATAAACTAGTTCTTGCCCGCAGGAACCTGGTCTTCCTTCGTGACTGCCATTGAATTTTTCATAAACATTTTTCATTTCTACACACAATTGTTCGCCCATAGCAGTAGTGAAGCGATTGCGAAAAAAGGATTTTCCTTACCACCAAATGTGTCAATTAAATTTGAAATACTCTTGATAAGGAACCTCAATAATACTGGTCATTATTATCAACCCAGGCAAAATGGATATAGTCTTTCTTGATAAAAAAAAATATATGAAGTTGTCAGGTTGTCTGCCCTTACTTCTATAGCAGTGATGGCGAAACTTTTTGGGGCCGCGTGCTCAAAATTCAATTAAAACCTACCGGTACTTTTATATAGCAAAGTGCAAACACAAAGTGCCAGCCCAGTGGTTTGATTAAGGAAGTAATATTTTAGTTCCGTGCCAGCTTATGAGGCTCTGCGTGCCGTCTGTGGCACGCGTGGTATAGGTTCGCCATCACTGTTCTATAGTTAACTTAACAGAGTCACGGCAATAACACAGATATTGTCGTCTGACTTTGGCAACATTTTGAACTAATTTATTTTTCCAGTGCCTGTCAAGACATTATTTCCGGTCCAAGACAGTTGGAAGAATGAATGGATGGAAGGATGAAAAGATGAATGGAAGGATGAAGTTGGTCTTATTGTTCGATTTTGATTCAATGGATGGAAATCTACCTTCACTTACATTTCAGGCAAGTCATCTACGATAACTCTACTTCCGTTTTTATTTCGCCCTTGATTCGTAAGGGGAGGCAAATGTTGATGACAAACGTTCAAGCCATTTTCTGGTTATTCAAGCGGTCAAGACCACCATCTTTTAGGTATCTCGCCGCCTTTCGTTCTTATTAGAAGTTCCACATTTCTTGTGACGAGTATTTGATTAGACACATAATAACAACAAAAGTTGAACTAGAAATGACGCAGAAACAAATCAAAGTGTTACGAGCTTTCAAGGCTTTTAAAACCCAAATAGGATTTATTTAGTACCGAGAGGGTGTACATGGGAACAGCTCGCTGGGCTGTTGTAGGGAAGGACAACTAGGAACAGTTCACTGGGCTGTTGTATGGAAGGACAACTAGGAACAGCTCACTGGGCTGTTGTTGGGAAGGACAACTAGGAACAGCTCACTGGGCTGTTGTATGGAAGGACAACTAGGAACAGCTCGCTGGGCTGTTGTTGGGAAGGACAACTAGGAACAGCTCGCTGGGCTGTTGTATGGAAGGACAACTAGGAACAGCTCGCTGGGCTGTTGTTGGGAAGGACAACTAGGAACAGCTCGCTGGGCTGTTGTTGGGTTGAAGAGCCGTAGTGGCTTGTTATACCATTCTTAGGTGTAAACGCACTCAACGTTGAGGAACATTCTAGAAGAGAAGGTTTGGATGGTCACTGAACAGGCAAGCTTTAGCGGAGGTGCACGGCTGGGGATAGATGTGACATCAATAGAGGCAGCAGCAATGTCACTAGGAGTATATGAAATACGCCCCTACCCCCCGGTGAAAGGAATGATGCAACAATTTACGTCTTTTACTGTATATACGTTTTTATACACCGTATAAGTTTTTCACTGTGAACATTCTCAGCCCCCGTATAGCCAGGTACAGCGGAGAGAGGTGTTCACTTGTAAAAATTATTTCAATCTTAAAAATTTAATATCTTAATCTTTAAAAAGAGTGCATGGATTGATTCTGTGAGCCCTGTCTGAGGCAAATCTGTAAATCTGAGAAGCTATCAAATAAAGTTGGCGTATCAGGACTTATTCCCCAAATTCAAAGTGTTAGTTATTGCTCGAAGATTGGCAGGTTTTGTAAATAATGTTAGTCGATCGTTAATTGTCACTTCTATATATATATTTAACAGCTAAAAACAAAATTCAATGATTTGCACGATACTGATAAGGCATTGAAAAGTAATCAGAGAGTTATAAAAAATACTTAAGGTCACAAATGAATTTAAAAAAATTGAGAATCGATGCCCCAATACCTCACCCAGAATTACAGAATGTTTAGTTAAGAATTTTTACGATATCCATCTGGCGTATTATATTTGGATGAAAAAAATGAGAAGCGGTCATATAAAATGAATTAATTTTTTTTTAAAAAGATGAGGCCCAGCTGCAGTCAGGAATGTAGAATCTCGCATGAAAACGCAGAAAATAATTTTTTAGTCACAAACTAAGTAGTCACACAGGGGGACTCAGAACTCTAAGTTTTATTGATATTTATTGTGATTGATTGTAGGATTTAATGTGAGATATAAAATTTGATCAACCAACACAAAAGTTCTGAGGCCCTACGTGCATGAGTTAATAGGATAGGGGCCTCAAAAAATGAATTCAATTTTCAAACAAACATCCTCTTATCATTGGACATTTGGGATATGTTTCTATGCTGCAATACAAAGTCTTTGCATCTTTAAAACAAATTCTTTTTGTAGATCTACATAGCTATAGACACGTGTTTTAAACGCCTTTAACACATCAAAATATAAATGCAATTCTGTCTTGGGTTGTCTTGATGCCAGTACCAGTTACATATAACGAACCTGTGTGGCCACCACTGGCCAGTACCAGTTACATATAACGAACCTGTGTGGCCACCACTGGCCAGTACCAGTTACATATAACGAACCTGTGTGGCCACCAATGGCCAGTACCAGTTACATATAACGAACCTGTGTGGCAACCACTGGCCAGTACCAGTTACATATAACGAACATGTGTGGCCACCAATGGCCAGTACCAGTTACATATAACGAACCTGTGCGGCCACCACTGGCCAGTACCAGTTACATATAACGAACCTGTATGGCCACCAATGGCCAGTACCAGTTACATATAACGAACCTGTATGGCCACCAATGGCCAGTACCAGTTACATATAACGAACCTGTGCGGCCACCACTGGCCAGTACCAGTTACATATAACGAACCTGTATGGCCACCAATGGCCAGTACCAGTTACATATAACGAACCCGTGTTGCCTCCAATGGGAAACACTGCCCGGTATGTATTCAAACTTCCATTTATAAAAGGTTTTTGAAACTCGTTTCATTGGTGCCCGATTATCTGAACGGCTTAGATTCAATACAGCATTCATGAAACTCGAACATATCACAAATGATAGGGAACCGGGTTAGGGTTAGTATTCTCATGTACATGTTCTAAGGACACATGCACATGAGAACTACAGGACAACATGTACATGTGGGTTCTAAGTGTACTTGTACATGACAGCTACAGAGCAACACGTATATGTCAGCTCTAACGGATAATGTACCTGACAAGTACAGGGAAAACATTGGGGAAAACATTGGGGGAAACAATGGGGGAAATAATGACATGAAATCGGGGTTAAATTCGCACTTCAAATTCATCGGTTTGGCAGCGACAAAACTTAAAAAAAATGTGTATTTTAATTGTTTTTAAGCCAGATGAATTAACTATATACATATATAAAAAATTAAAGAAAAAAATATATTCTAAAAATTGTTCTTTCGTCACAAATATAAGGAGCATATCGGCTATTTGGCAATAATGAGCATGCTGGACTAACATGAACAGCGACTGCTTCAGGAGTAGAAGAAAGCCATCATAATACAAATATACCGAGTAGAAGTAAGCCATCATAATACAAATATACCGAGTAGAAGAAAGCCATCATAATACAAATATACCGAGTACAAAAGTAGAGTTTACTTTTCGTTATGTAAAGTTCAAATCTATGACCCTGGGCTATGTGTTGAGATGTGTATGTAAAGATATGTGTATGTATGTCAAGATATGCACGCGGCGGTTGTCAATAAATCTGAGTGGAATCAAGAATATAAAAAACCTACATGGCTGTTGGCAAGTTCTAGTGTTTATACAAATGGAGTTTTACAAACTCTAACATTAAGTTCACCGTAATGGTCGGTAGATATGTGTCCGTGCCTCTACAACAGAGGTTCTCATGGTCGGTAGATATGTGCCCGTGGCTCTACCACAGAGGTTCTCATGGTGGGTAGATATGTGCCCGTGACTCTACCACAGAGGTTCTCATGGTGGGTAGATATGTGCCCGTGACTCTACCACAGAGGTTCTCATGGTGGGTAGATATGTGCCCGTGACTCTACCACAGATGTTCTCATGGTGGGTAGATACGTGCCCGTGACTCTACCACAGAGGTTCTCATGGTGGGTAGATATGTGCCCGTGACTCTACCACAGAGGTTCTCATGGTGGGTAGATATGTGCCCGTGACTCTACCACAGAGGGTCTCATGGTGGGTAGATATGTGTCCGTGACTCTACCACAAAGGTTCTCATGGTTGGTAGATATGTGCCCGTGACTCTACCACAGAGGTTCTCATGGTGGGTAGATATGTGCCCGTGACTCTACCACAGAGGTTCTCATGGTGGGTAGATATGTGCCCGTGACTCTACCACAGAGGTTCTCATGGTGAGTAGATATGTGTCATTGCCTCTACCACAAAGGTTCTCATGGTGGGTAGATATGTGTCCGTGCCTCTACCACAGATGTTCTCATGGTGGGTAGATATGTGTCCGTGCCTCTACCACAGAGGTTCTCATGGTGGGTAGTTATGTGTCCGTGCCTCTACCACAGAGGTTCTCATGGTTGGTAGATATGTGTCCGTGCCTCTACCAAAGAGTCGCAACGGGTTTTCTGGTGGTCGCCAACTATCGACTTAAAAGATGAATATAATGCAAATTCGCTCTATTTTGTAAAAACTTTATTGAAAATGACGTATTTTCGCTGGTCACATGGCTTATATAAAAAGGGGTCGCCACCCAAAAAAATGTTGGGAACAACTGCACAACTGAGTATATTATTGGTGAGCAAAGTAGTAATAATACTTTTGGCAATTAATTCTACTTTGGAAATACAACACACAGATAATCTAATATAACCCTCAAATAGACATAAAAACACTTTTCTTATTCCGCATGCAAGAAACACATACAAAATTTCATTCTTCCCGTACGGAATTCGGGTGTGGAATGGGTTTCCTGATCAGACCAATAAAACAAACACTATCAACATCTAAAACTCTAATTAATATGAAAGACTTGACATAAACCACGGATACGCGTAGGACTCTGTAATCACCTGTAGAGAAGGAACGTCTTTAATATATAAGATAAGATTAAATATATTTCTTCTCTATAAAATAAATTAACCGAGTTCTTTAGTCAAACAAAATCTGGATCCTTGTCAGAGGCGTGTTCCGAGTGGGAAGCACATTGCAGGGCCACAACTGCCCCCTGAAGGCTGGTAAATTTCCCCTAAGGGCGACCATTCTGTATTGTTCAACAGGTAGTGAGAGCAGAAGTTAAGACGGCCGCCCTACTGAATGTGAGTGGAATATTCCGTTTACCCGGGATGCGCCACTTCGCCAGGTTTTCGGAAACCAGAACTTTATCCCAGTTTTATTAATTTTTTGTGTCTGTTCCTTGTCGATGATGCACATCCTTGAGCCGTGAATGTGGTCCACATTATAAACATGGGCGTTGCTACGCCTGGTAATCCGTCTGGGTGAAAATTATTATCTTAAGACTCGGCTCTACGCCCCGTCTTGTACCGGAAGTCAATTTCAACTATCTCTCATTCTCATTTACGTCATTGGCCCCAATCCCTCGGAGAACCAGGCAAAACAAAACACGGGAGACAACCTAGTTGTAAAGGTCTCCATAACTTGTTTACCTTTCAAACCGCTCACGTCTGCAGAGGCTGAGGTGACGTGTCACAGCCAGAAACTTTCACTTAAGCCACACTGACCCGATGACCCGTGTACGTTAGACAAGATTAACCCGATGACCAGCGTACGTTAGACAAGATGACACTAAAATGATTTCTGAGATAAAAAAAATACTTCTTTAAAAAATAATATTTTAACATACAAGAAAGCTAGAAGGCTGATCCTATATCACTAGTCAACTTTATGGATTTGTATCCACAGCAGGCAATGCACTATATCAATGTGTGCAAAAACTACATATAAAAATTTATTTAAAAAATGTAAAAAGCCAAGTTTTTGACTATAAATCCCTTATATAGGAGACATAACTAAAAGAATGTTTATTATAATACGCAGCGCAAGACAATCCAAAAATACAAAATTTTAGTTATGTCTCGTAAAACATGTTTAATATAATGCGCACCGATCGGGAATATATTTTTTAAAAGTATTGTCAATATAATACGCACCGAATCGCGCAACAGGAAAGTATTAAAAAGGTCGTTCAATATAATACGCACCACGACACTCTATCTCAAACATTAACATGATAAATAGAAATAAATAAAATAATCTAAAAATTTAATGACAGTGCATGCGATCGATCTGAAATTTTGATACATCGTTTTTATCATCGGCACAAAACTGCTCTTTTTAATTTATGTAAATGATCATCTCAACAGGAACAAAAGTTGGGTTATTTTCTGATGATTGTATAATCTATAGAACAACTAAATCAGAACAAGATAGCAACATTTTACAAAAAAGACTTAGACGAATTGATAAAATTAGAAACTAACTGGAGTATGTCTTTCCACCCAGAAAAGTGTCAGCTGTTAAGAGTAACAAAGAAAAAGAAACAAATAAATTCAAAATATTACATTCATGGAAAAGAACTGACCCAAACTAAAGATGCAAAATGAGAAACTATCATGGAATCCCCATGTCAATGAAGTAGGGCTGTTATCGATTAATTTAAATTTAATCGTTAACTTTTGAAAAAGTATCGATTAATTAATCGATAATTTCGATTAAAACAAAAAATAGAAATTTATGACGGCATTCAACTGAATCTGTCTTAACTCAACTTTGCTTCATAACCGGAAGGGGAAAAGTCGTCTGGTCACCGATCGCTTGACCAAGCTCAGCGTGACACGTAAAATGTAAACAAAAGCACGCCGGTACTTCGATGGGTCGCGTCAACGCGTCAACTCAAACTCTCACGTGGAAAAAAAAACAATAACAAACAGTGAATTTGAATTACATACGTTATATAAGGATAAACTAAAAATGCATTAATTTAATTGATGCACGTTCGATCGATCTGAAATTTTGATACGATGCATTGTTAGGCGAGACGGGCCCGTGTGCCAAATTTCAGCTCGATAGGATCACGGAAAGTGGGTCATTTTTTACTTTTGTTTTTCCGCCCGCCCAAGACAGACAGAGATCACGACAAAGAGAGATGACGACAGAACGACAGAGAGAGACGGCGGTGAAGTTAATATAATATAAGGGATTTAAAAACTACACCTAGATCTGTAGTTATTTATTTGTTGTATCGATAATTGATCTAGCGATTATCGATCACTATTTCTGATTTGAAGTTCAAACAGAGTTAGAGTTATTTAAAGGGGAGTTAAGTTCAAAGGGGAGATAAGTTCAAAGGGGAGTTAAGTTCAAAGGGGAGTTAAGTTATGTCAGGCATGTGTTTAGTGATATGTCAGGCATGTGTTTAGTGATATGTTAGGCATGTGTTTAGTGATATGTTAGGCATGTGTTTAGTGATATGTTAGGCATGTGTTTAGTGATATGTTAGGCATGTGTTTAATGATATGTTAGGCATGTGTTTAGTGATATGTCAGGCATGTGTTTAGTGATATGTTAGGCATGTGTTTAGTGATATGTTATGCATGTGTTTAGTGATATGTCAGGCATGTGCTGAGTGATATGTTATGCATGTGTTTAGTGATTTGTCAGGCATGTGTTTAGTGATATGTTAGGAATGTGTTTGGTGATATTTCGGGCATTTGTTTAGTGATATGTCAGGCATGTGTTTAGTGATATGTGAGGCATGTGTTTAGTGATATGTTAGGCATGTGTTTAGTGATATGTTAGGCATGTGCTTAGTGATATGTTAGACATGTGTTTAGTGATATGTTAGGAATATGTTTATTGATATGATAAGCATGTGTTTAGTGATATGTCAGGCATGTGTTTAGTGATATGTCAGGCATGTGTTTAGGGATATGTTAGGCATGTGTTTAGTGATGTGTTAGGCATGTGTTTAGTGATATGTCAGGCATGTGTTTAGTGATATGTAAGCCATGTATTTAGTGATATGTTAGGCAAGTGTTTAGTGATATTTCAGGCATGTGTTTAGTGATATGTCAGGCATGTGTTTAGTGATATGTCAGGCTTGTGTTTAGTGATGTGTCAGGCATGTGTTTAGTGATATGTTAGGCATGTGTTTAGTGATATGTCAGGCATGTGTTTAGTGATATGTAAGGCATGTGTTTAGTGATACGTCAGGCATGTGTTTAGTGATATGTCAGGCATGTGTTTAGTGATATGTTAGGCTTGTTTTAGTGATATGTCAGGCATGTGTTTAGTGATATGCCAGGCATGTGTTTAGTGATATGCCAGGCATGTGTTTAGGGATATGTCAGGCATGTGTTTAGGGATATGTCAGGCATGTGTTTAGTGATATGTCAGTCATGTGTTTAGTGATATGTTAGGCTTGTTTTTAGTGATATGTCAGGCATGTGTTTAGTGATACGTCAGGCATGTGTTTAGTGATATGTTAGGCATGTGTTCAGCAGTAATTCAGGCATGTATTATTTAACGATATAACTTTAACGATTTTTAGCCAAGTTTGAAATCTCTCTGGGGTTAAGTTTAGCGACAACTAAAGGGGAAAAAAAGGATTATCTTCCAAGGTTTTGTTGAAATTAAAAAAATAATATTTTTAACGCTAAATTTACTCATATGGAAATACCTGGATTAAATTTTGTTGCATCTTTTAACCTCATATGGAAATTACATCTGTTAACCTCATATGGGTATTACACCTTAATTTTAAAAAAATAAAATAAAACACAGTCCAACGTTTTCCCTAACACTACTAACAAATTTATTTTTTTTAGGCTATATTATTTTTATTCCAAAACTGTTTAAAATCGAACGGAGCCACGAATTAGTGTTCGTGTTTTAAATGTCTTCTAAAGTTTTGATGTTGAAGCAGTACTCTAATATAAACAGTACTCTAATAGAAACAGTACTCTAATACAGTGCTTCTCAAAGTGGTGGTCCGCGGACCGGTGCCGGTCAGTGGGCCATCCACCGCCGGTCCGCAGAAGGTCTAAAAAAAGGGGACAGATAAAACTGTCAGTGCAGGGAAAACAGTGCACCGGTTCCTGGTGCAATGTGAAAAGTTCCTGTCGGTCCGCCATGCTAAAAAGTTTGAGAAGCACTGCTCTAATAGATTCTAATCCAAACGCATTGATTCTTGTCTCAGCGATGTCCACATCACCCGTTACGATTTCATTTTCCTTGTCTTTTTACATTGGTTAAAAAAAAATCTGTCTATTTATAATCCCAAATCTGAAATTATAAAAAATTAATTATATTTCCAATATTCACATTTACGTCTGCCACTTTGGACGTTGATAATGGTGTGTTGATAAGGTGGGGGGGGGGCTCGCCCGTGCGGCGTTTATAACGCTCTGCAAGCAACCGCTTTACTACAGTGAAAATATGACGAGTGGTGTAAGAGTAAGAAGGAGTATTTACTCTAGTTCTTGGATTTATGTGTGTGTGTGTGCGGGCGGGGGGAGGGGTGTGGTAAAGGGAGGGGTCCTCCCCAGTCGTCACTTTGTTATATGGAGGGGCGCCATTTTCAGGTAGTTGCAGTTTAAAAATAAATTGTGTCATTTGATGGGTAAAATATCTGCTGGCTGTTGTTTATAATTGTCTAACTGCTAACTGCAGAAGTTCATTAAGAGATTTACGGAAACTGCTTTTCAAACATCAAACAGAATGGTGACATTATTATTTCATCTTTGTGACGCAGTCTCTGACAGAATGTTGACATTATTATTTCATCTTTGTGACGCAGTCCCTGACAGAATGGTGACATTATAATGTCATCTTTGTGACGCAGTCCCTGACAGAATGGTGACATTATTATTTCATCTTTGTGACGCAGTTCCTGACAGAATGTTGACATTATAATTTCATCTTTGTGACGCAGTCCCTGACAGAATGTTGACATTATTATTTCATCTTTGTCACGCAGTCCCTGACAGAATGTTGACATTATAATGTCATCTTTGTGACGCAGTCCCTGACAGAATGGTGACATTATTATTTCATCTTTGTGACGCAGTCCCTGACAGAATGTTGACATTATAATTTCATCTTTGTAACGCAGTCCCTGACAGAATGTTGACATTATTATTTCATCTTTGTGACGCAGTCCCTGACAGAATGTTGACATTATTATTTCATCTTTGTGACGCAGTCCCTGACAGAATGTTGACATTATTATTTCATCTTTGTGACGCAGTCCCTGACAGAATGTTGACATTATTATTTCATCTTTGTGACGCAGTCCCTGGCAGAATGTTGACATTATAATGTCATCTTTGTGACGCAGTCCCTGACAGAATGTTGACATTATTATTTCATCTTTGTGACGCAGTCCCTGACAGAATGTTGACATTATAATTTCATCTTTGTGACGCAGTCTCTGACAGAATGTTGACATTATTCTTTCATCTTTGTGACGCAGTCCCTGACAGAATGTTGACATTATTATTTCATCTTTGTGATGCAGT
Source organism: Ampullaceana balthica (assembly GCA_944989445.1). Classification (NCBI taxonomy): domain Eukaryota; kingdom Metazoa; phylum Mollusca; class Gastropoda; family Lymnaeidae; genus Ampullaceana; species Ampullaceana balthica. The sequence goes on along the minus strand of CALYLW010000015.1, from coordinate 4,222,537 downwards.
CCCTGACAGAATGTTGACATTATTATTTCATCTTTGTGACGCAGTCTCTGACTCCTGACCTTACAGCAGGCCACATCAGCGCCAAGATTCGACCAAGAGGTTAAAGGTCATGAGCGAGAGGTTGAGAAATTGCTGAGTACTTGAGTCCTGGACCAAAAGACCCACAATTCCAAGAGTCAGCATTGCGCCCTCCCCTTTTTTTGTTTGTTCCACGATCACGTGTGTCTGTGGAAGCGAACTCCCGCCAATTCGTGTAAACAATCTTACACTGCATGGCCAGGTAGCGAGCAGGTTGGTTTTTTATATGACGTCATCCACTGCAAAGGGGGTGGGTGGGTGGAGTAAGGGTTACATTAATCAGGTGAACGACTGGAGGATTTGGTTTATGAGATTCTAAACAAAGGATGAAAACAAAGGATGATAACAAAGAATGATAACAAAGGATGATTATAAAGGATGATAACAAAGGATGATAACAAAGGATGATAACAAAGGATGATAACAAAGGATGATAACAAAGGATAATAACAAAGGGTGATAACAAAGGGTGATAACAAAAGATGATAAAAAAAGGATGATAACAAAGGATGATAACAAAGGATGATAACAAAGGATGATAACAAAGGATGATAACAAAGGATGATACCAAAGGATGATAACAAAGGATGATAACAAAGGATAATAACAAAGGATGATAACTAAGTGTGATTTTTGATTGTTAAAAGTTGGAAGATATTTGATAAAGTTTTTTTTTCCCTTTTTCTTTCTTTTTTTCGCTTCTTTTTTTTTCTCAAACTATTTCTAGATGTAAACGAAAACCAGTCTGCAAATTCACATCAAAAATAAACTGTCAGTTTATTTTAAACATGTGGCAGGCTTTAAGCCTTAAAACCCAGCTTTTAAATGGGATCAAATTTAACATGTCTTGATTTTTAAAGCTTTCAGTGAAAATGCCAACTCACTACATACCAGCTCACTATATACCAACTCACTATATACCAACTCACTACATACCAGCTCACTAATACCAACTCACTACATACCAACTCACTATATACCAACTCACTATATACCAACTCACTATATACCAACTCACTATATACCAACTCACTATATACCAACTCACTATATACCAACTCACTATATAACAACTCACTATATACCAACTCACTATATACCAACTCACTATATACCAACTCACTATATACCAACTCACTATATACCAACTCACTATATACCAACTCACTATATACCAACCTCACTATATACCAACTCACTATATACCAACTCACTATATACCAACTCAATATATACCAACTCACTATATACCAACCTCACTATATAACCAACTCACTATATACCAACTCACTATATACCAACTCACTATATACCAACTCACTATATACCAACTCACTATATACCAACTCACTATATACCAACTCACTATATACCAACTCACTATATACCAACTCACTATATACCAACTCACTATATATAACCAACTCACTATATACCAACTCACTATATACCAACTCACTATATACCAACTCACTATATACCAACTCACTATATACCAACCTCACTATATACCAACTCACTATATACCAACTCACTATATACCAACTCACTATATACCAACTCACTATATACCAACTCACTATATACCAACTCACTATATACCAACTCACTATATACCACAACTCACTATATACCAACTCACTATATACCAACTCACTATATACCAACTCACTATATACCAACTCACTATATACCAACTCACTATATACCAACTCACTATATACAACCTCACTATATAACAACTCACTATATACCAACTCAATATATACCAACTCACTATATACCAACTCACTATATACCAACTCACTATATACCAACTCACTATATACCAACTCACTATATACCAACTCACTATATAACAACTCACTATATACCAACTCACTATATACCAACTCAACTATATACCAACTCACTATATACCAACTATTATATAAGCCACCTATTATATAAACCATCTCTCTCAACAACAACTCACTATATACCAACTCAATATATACCAACTCACTATATACCAACTCACTATATACCAACTCACTATATACCAACTCACTATATCCCAACTCACTATATACAACCTCACTATATAACAACTCACTATATACCAACTCACTATATACCAACTCAATATATGCCAACTATTATATAAGCCACCTATTATATAAACCATCTCTCTCAACAACAACTCACTATATACCAACTCAATATATACCAACTCACTATATACCAACTCACTATATACCAACTCACTATATACCAACTCACTATATCCCAACTCACTATATACAACCTCACTATATAACAACTCACTATATACCAACTCACTATATACCAACTCAATATATGCCAACTATTATATAAGCCACCTATCTATATATACCAACCTCACTCTCATATAACCAACTCACTATATACCCAACTCACTATATACCAACTCACTATATACCAACTCACTATATACCAACTCACTATATACCAACTCACTATATACCAACTCACTATATACCAACTCACTATATACAACCTCACTATATAACAACTCACTATATACCAACTCACTATATACCAACTCATATATCCAACTCACTATATACAACCTCACTATATAACAACTCACTATATACCAACTCACTATATACCAACTCACTATATACCAACTCACTATATACCAACTCACTATATACCAACCTCACTATATACCAACTCACTATATACCAACTCACTATATACCAACTCACTATATACCAACTCACTATATACCAACTCACTATATACCAACTCACTATATACCAACTCACTATATACCAACTCACTATATACCAACTCACTATATACCAACTCACTATATACCAACTCACTATATACCAACTCACTATATACCAACTCACTATATACCAACTCACTATATACCAACTCACTATATACCAACTCACTATATACCAACTCACTATATACCAACTCACTATATAACAACTCACTATATACCAACTCAATATATACCAACTCACTATATACCAACTCAATATATACCAACTCACTATATACCAACTCACTATATACCAACTCACTATATACCAACTCACTATATACCAACTCACTATATACCAACTCAATATATACCAACTCACTATATACCAACTCACTATATACCAACTCACTATATACCAACTCACTATATACCAACTCATTATATGCAAACGGTTGTAAATAATTGGCCAGTCAAACACAGCATACATCATGGCGGAATATGTCGTCATCAGTCGTGCTACACGCGCTGGGAAACCGTCCAAAACAAAGAGGAGATAAGTCAGGAAAGAGTAAGCCATCCACTATTCCACACAATTCTACAGACAGGGAGTGAGTACTCATAGACAGGGAGTGAGTACTCATAGACAGGGAGTGAGTACTCATAGACAGGGAGTGAGTACTCATAGACAGTGAGTGAGTACTCATTGACAGGGAGTGAGTACTCATAGACAGGGAGTGAGTACTCATAGACAGGGAGTGGGTACTCATAGACAGGGAAACTATAACACAACTCAGAAACCAAGAATCGTGGAACAGGGAACCTTTGCAGTGACGTCAAATAGACTCAAACTACGAATCCGGTCAGTAAATGACGTTCCACTAGTTTCCCTTAATTCTGACAAGTACTTCAGTAAATGACGCTCCAGTAGTTTCCCTTAATTCTGACAAGTACTTGCCATTATTCCCCCCCCCCTCCCCAGAGATGCATGACGTCATGTATGGATACATCTGAGTAAAGCCCATTTCGTATTTTGAAACGCCTCCAAATGAAGATTTAAAAACATCTAGAAAAGTATTGTAGTAACTCTGTTAATCAAACCATCATTATCCGAGGCACGATGGTAATCTAACCATCATCATCCGAGGTACGATGGTAATCAAACCATCATCATCCGAGGCACGATGGTAATCAAACCATTATCATCCGAGGCACGATGGTAATCAAACCATCATCATTCGAGGCACGATGGTAATCTAACCATCATCATCCGAGGCACGATGGTAATCAAACCATCATCATCCGAGACACGATGGTAATATAACCATCATCATCCGAGGCACGATGGTAATCAAACCATCATCATCCGAGGCACGATGGTAATCTAACCATCATCATCCGAGGCACTATAGTCCATGCAGGATTCTGGCCTGTTCACTAAGATTCTTCCTATCAGACCGTTCCATGGCCTTACGTCTACATGCTAGGTCTCCTGCATTGTTTAGGCCTTTCTCCGCCTCATCCGCATTCATCTATGTCTGGGTCGGTCTTAGCAGTCTGCCTCCCCTCTCCCTTCCCAGTTTTTGGCTATAGATAGATATTGCTGCATTACAGCCTAACTAACTTCATTTGAAGATCACTGGTGGATCGTTATTGCCCTAAACGTCTGACGAATTGATATAAAAAGTAAATTTTCGTTTCAAAAATTCCTTTCTATCTCTCGATTTTTCCTCGTGACCTGTTGAAAACTCAGGGGCAAAACTCGCTGATGATGAAATCAAGAAAACGACGACTTAGGTTTGTCTGTGCGCCAAGAGTGCTCACCTGAGGGAGGGGGAGTTAGGGGGTTGGGGGAAGAGTTACAGCCGTAAATTGTCTTTTCAAAAGAAAGTGTGGCTGAAAAAAAAACCAACAACAAACTCTCCAGGTGAAGTATGCTTGGCTCCCGCCAAAAATCTGATGTGACGTCATGTTGGTAAGGTAGAGCTAAAAGAAAAATTCTTGACGTCACTGCCAATGTTCCCTCTAAGGTTTGCCGGTTGTTGTGCAAAATAAAAAACTCGTGTGCAAAGTTTCACAGTGTAACATTTTTTGTGTGCAAATTTTTTGACATCCCACAAAAATACATGCATCAATTGGACCGATATACTTTATGTGACAAAACTTTTATCAAAATAATATAGTAGATTATAATTAAATAAACAAGCAATAGAAATGTATATTCCTGTTGAACGGTATTTATCATGTATAAAGTAAAGCAACCATGCGCAGCCGCGCAGCTTAAAGGGAACATTGGTCACTGCGGAGGTTGTAGTAAAGGAAGAGTTGGGAGGTTGGGGTGGGTGATGGTGGAAGAGTGGGGGAGACGCTTAGGTCAGATATTTAGAAATACATAAAAAAGTGAAATATTTGTAAAGTGCACCTGGTATTGAATCATTGTTGTGTTGTCATTTGTAGAATCGGAAAGGGCACGGGGGGGGGGTAAATTTTGTGTGTGGTGTGAAGGGGGAGGCGGTATGGGTTGACGAAGGTTTTTTTTATGAAGGATATTTCGAGATCTTTACGTGAAGTAAATCTGAAAGGAATGATAACATAAAAGAAATCATAGTTACAGCCCTGCAGACAGAAGCGGGCATAGATCGAGGTGATTGATTATATAGAGACATCGCCTACAGAATTGAGTCACTTTGTTGACAACGGAATCATAGTGGAAGAATGGTTTCATATATATCTCCACAGAAACAGCGCAATCCGCCCCAACATGCAATGGAGACAGAAGGATGAATAAAATAGATCGTGGTCCAACGGAGTATAACCGGAGCAGCAAGTATCGCCAACATTGTGTATAACAGGAGCAGCAAGTGTCGCCAACATGGTGTATAACAGGAGCAGCAAGTATCGCCAACATGGTGTATAACAGGAGCAGCAAGTATCGCCAACATGGTGTATAACAGAAGCAGCAAGTATCTTCAACGTGGTGTATAACAGGAGCAGCACGTATCTTCAACATGGTGTATAACAGGAGCAGCAAGTATCGCCAACATGGTGTATAACAGGAGCAGCAAGTATCTTCAACATGGTGTATAACAGGAGCAGCAAGTATCGCCAACATGGTGTATAACATGAGCAGCAAGTATCTTCAACATGGTGTATAACAGAAGCAGCAAGTATCTTCAACATGGTGTATAACAGTAGCAGCACGTATCGCCACCATGGTGTATAACAGGAGCAGCAAGTATCGCCAACATGGTGTATACCAGGAGCAGCAAGTATCGCCAACATGGTGTATAACAGGAGCAGCAAGTATCGCCAACATGGTGTATAACAGGAGCAGCAAGTATCTTCAATATGGTGTATAACAGGAGCAGCAAGTATCTTCAACATGGTATATAACAGGAGCAGCAAGTATCGCCAACATGGTGTATAACAGGAGCAGCAAGTATCGCAAAATGGTATATAACAGGAGCAGCAAGTATCGCCAACATGGTGTATAACAGGAGCAGCAAGTATCGCCAACATGGTATATAACAGGAGCAGCAAGTATCGCCAACATGGTATATAACAGGAGCAGCAAGTATCGCCAACATGGTATATAACAGGAGCAGCAAGTATCGCCAACATGGTGTATAACAGGAGCAGCAAGTATCGCCAACATGGTGTATAACAGGAGCAGCAAGTATCGCCAACATGGTGTATAACAGGAGCAGCAAGTATCGCCAACTAGGTATATAACAGGAGCAGCAAGTATCGCCAACATGGTGTATAACAGGAGCAGCAAGTATCGCCAACATGGTATATAACAGGAGCAGCAAGTATCGCCAACATGGTGTATAACAGGAGCAGCAAGTATCGCCAACATGGTATATAACAGGAGCAGCAAGTATCGCCAACATGGTATATAACAGGAGCAGCAAGTATCGCCAACATGGTATATAACAGGAGCAGCAAGTATCTTCAACATGGTGTATAACAGGAGCAGCAAGTATCTTCAACATGGTGTATAACAGAAGCAGCAAGTATCTTCAACATGGTGTATAACAGGAGCAGCAAGTATCGCCAACATGGTATATAACAGGAGCAGCAAGTATCGCCAACATGGTGTATAACAGGAGCAGCAAGTATCGCCAACATGGTATATAACAGGAGCAGCAAGTATCGCCAACATGGTATATAACAGGAGCAGCAAGTATCTTCAACAAGGTGTATAACAGGAGCAGCAAGTATCTTCAACATGGTGTATAACAGAAGCAGCAAGTATCTTCAACATGGTGTATAACAGAAGCAGCAAGTATCTTCAACATGGTGTATAACAGGAGCAGCAAGTATTGCCAAAGCAGCGCCTTGTTAATCGTGAGATAAATAATTTCTCATATTTGCAGTTAGTAATGTAAACCAAGAAGTCCGTAATATAGGGTCTTGATTGATATAACAGAATATATATGACGAATCTTAAAGTAATGTTTGGTACATCTTAGGGTAATGTTTGGTACATCTTAGGGTAATGTTTGGTACATCTTAGGGTAATGTTTGGTACATCTTAGGGTAACGTTTGGTACATCTTAGGGTAATGTTTGGTACATCTTAGGGTAATGTTTGGTACATCTTAGGGTAATGTTTGGTACATCTTAAGGTAACGTTTGGTACATCTTAGGGTAATGCTTGGTACATCTTAGGGTAATGTTTGGTACATCTTAGGGTAACGTTTGGTACATCTTAGGGTAACGTTTGGCACATCTTAGGGTAATGTTTGGTACATCTTAGGGTAATGTTTGGTACATCTTAGGGTAATATTTGGCACATCTTAGGGTAATGTTTGGTACATCTTAGGGTAATGTTTGGTACATCTTAGAGTAATGTTTGGTACATCTTAGGGTAACGTTTGGTACATCTTAGGGTAATGTTTGGTACATCTTAAGGTAATGTTTGGCACATCTTAGGGTAATGTTTGGTACATCTTAGGGTAACGTTTGGTACATCTTAGGGTAATGTTTGGTACATCTTAGGGTAATGTTTGGCACATCTTAGGGTAATGTTTGGTACATCTTAGGGTAAAATTTGGTACATCTTAGGGTAAAATTTGGCGCATCTTAGGGTAATGTTTGGCATCTCGTGTAATAAAATACCACTTCCCCAGATTTGTTGAGTTCTCGCGAGACTTGATAAGCCATCATGGCTTTGTTTGTTTTCTGCACACAATGGCATTGATTTCTTTTGTCAGTGGAGAAGGGCGTTTGATATCGGGCGCAAATTGGCCAGAGAGAGCTCATTAGATGCGACTGATAGGGACACAAAGTGTTAGACGTGGAGGTGTGCGGTGCTACTGATACAGGTTCAAAGATTGGGATTGTATGTCAAACCAGAATGTGAAGGGTATAAAGCAACTAAGTGGGGGGGGGGCAAATATGTTGGCCATAATACAAGGATCCGGAAAGTGTTATTGGGGAATGGGTGGCGGTGGAGTATGGATTGGATGACCTTGACCTCACCTTGACATGGAGTATGGATTGGATGACCTTGACCTCACCTTGACGTGGTGTATGGATTGGATGACCTTGACCTCACCTTGACGCGGAGTATGGATTGGATGACCTTGACCTCACCTTGACGTGGAGTAAGATTGGATGACTTTGACCTCACCTTGACGTGGAGTATGGATTGGATACCATTGATCTCACCTTGATGTGTAGTATGGATTGGATGACCTTGACCTCACCTTGACGTGGAGTATGGATTGGATGACCTTGACCTCATCTTGACGTGGAGTATGGATTGGATGACCTTGACCTAACCTTGACGTGGAGTATGGATTGGATGACCTTGACTTAACCTTGAAGTCACAAGCTGTATCCATTATAATTAGCGAATTGTAAGACGATATTTATACCATGATTTACGAAGAAATAATTTTAATGAAGATTAAAATAATGTTTATTTATGTATCGAGGCACAAGATTTTGTCATCTAAACACAAACTACGGATACTCGTCATACGCGCCCGTTCCTTAACCGTGTTCTGTTACATTAAACCTTTAGTGTTCAGATCACCCGATCGTATGCCTACAGGCAAACCTTTAGTGTTCAGATCACCCAATCGTATGCCTACAGGCAAACCTTTAGTGTTCAGATCACACGATCGTATGCCTACAGGCAAACCTTTAGTGTTCAGATCACACGATCGTATGCCTACAGGCAAACCTTTAGTGTTCAGATCACCCGATCGTATGCCTACAGGCAAACCTTTAGTGTTCAGATCACCCGATCGTATGCCTACAGGCAAACCTTTAGTGTTCAGATCACCCGATCGTATGCCTACAGGCAAACCTTTAGTGTTCAGATCACCCGATCGTATGCCTACAGGCTAACCTTTAGTGTTCAGATCACACGATCGTATGCCTACAGGCAAACCTTTAGTGTTCAGATCACACGATCGTATGCCTACAGGCAAACCTTTAGTGTTCAGATCACCCGATCGTCTGCTTACAGGCAAACCTTTAGTGTTCAGATCACCCGATCGTATGCCTACAGGCAAATCTTTAGTGTTCAGATCACACGATCGTATGCCTACAGGCAAACCTTTAGTGTTCAGATCACCCGATCGTCTGCCTACAGGCTAACCTTTAGTGTTCAGATCACCCGATCGTCTGCCTACAGGCTAACCTTTAGTGTTCAGATCACCCGATCGTATGCCTACAGGCAAACCTTTAGTGTTCAGATCACCCGATCGTATGCCTACAGGCTAACCTTTAGTGTTCAGATCACCCGATCGTCTGCCTACAGGCTAACCTTTAGTGTTCAGATCACCCGATCGTATGCCTACAGGCAAACCTTTAGTGTTCAGATCACCCGATCGTATGCCTACAGGCAAACCTTTAGTGTTCAGATCACCCGATCGTCTGCCTACAGGCTAACCTTTAGTGTTCAGATCACCCGATCGTATGCCTACAGGCAAACCTTTAGTGTTCAGATCACCCGATCGTAAGCCTACAGGCAAACCTTTAGTGTTCAGATCACCCGATCGTATGCCTACATGCAAACAATATTATTCCTCTTGTCTCTCAAGATTTGACTAAAACTATACACTTTAGCGTCACCCTTGTGATGGTGTCACCCTTGTGATGGTGTCACCCTTGTGATGGTGTCACCTTTGTTATGGTGTCACCTTTGTTATGGTGTCACCTTTGTTATGGTGTCACCTTTGTTATGGTTTCACCTTTGTTATGGTGTCACCTTTGTTATGGTGTCACCTTTGTTATTGTGTCACCTTTGTTATGGTGTCACCTTTGTTATGTTGTCACCTTTGTTATGGTGTCACCTTTGTTATGGTGTCCGCACCCCTTGGCCCCCTAGTGACGCCCCTGGCTGTGTTCAAACTTTTTGTTGGTGGATGTTTGATGCTGACGAGTCTGATAGTGACGTTACATCGTTCTATTTGTTTATGTGTACACCTGGTCAGAGGCGTCACTAGGGTTGGTGTCACCCGGGGCGGTAGCTCATGGTGTTACCCCTTCACGATTGAAGGGGCCGTCCATAAATGACGTCACGCGAGGATGCCGATTTTTACCCCACCATCCCCCAGCGTCATGCTTATACCCCCACCCCCTTTTCACGATATGACGTCACAAAGCTTTGACACCCCCCCCCCAAACCGTATTTTCTAAATAAAAATTAGCATGTTGCAAATTATTTTTGTCATTTAAATATGTATTAAGGGTAAGTCTGCGTTCTGATGTCGTAACAAGCGTGAAGCCATCGAAAACGTCATTAAATAAACGGTAAAAAATCAAATATTTAAGTGGAACTTTTATTTAAAGTTGCGCGTTTTTTATGTGACGTCACATTTTTTAACCCCTACCCCTCGTCACACATCGTCATCGATGCGTGACCCCCCACAACCTATTACGGATTAAAAGGGGGGTGCTGAACGGGCTAAAGCCAGGGGCCACCAATAATTTAAGGTACTCCAAACTTATTATAGTGTATAATAAAGATGCAGACAAATGTTTGTATGAATCCCTGAAAATGCCTTGGACATTCATACGGCAATGCTGCAAATATGAGTAGGAAGTACGGAAACCAGGCTATTCTTCGTGAGAAGTGCAGTGTTGCTCAGTATGTGCCGTGCACAGCTCATTCCCCTAATTTGGTTGGGAAAAGTGCAGCAGATTGTCCTGATGCAGTCAGATTTTTTGTCTTCTGCAAAATCTTTATACCCGACTTGTTGCAACTACTCATCGTTGACAGGTACTTCAAAAACATATGAAATTGATACATGCTAACAAAGCCTTGTGTGACACAAGATGGTCAGCCTGGATGATGCAGTAAGGTCTGTTAATAACTTATACCATGCGAATATCGCAGCACTGGAAGAATTAGCAAAAAACGAAAATCAGCCACGTGACTGTCTACTTGAAGCAGAATGATTTCTAAAGAAACTTGAACAACTGGAAGTCGCTATTTTACTTGAAATTCGGGAAACAATTTTAGAAAGGAAGTCTCTAATTGAGTTTGTTAAAAGGCAGCATTCTTAATTTGATTCCTTTGAAGACAAAGGAAAGGACAAGTACGTGGTAAAAAGGAGTATGAACAATCTTCAATGCTATCAACAAAAAAAAGAGAAAAAAATGGCGTCAGTTTGATAAAGGAACATCACCAAAACAGTATTCTCCCCGAGACAAAAGTTTCAAGGTTGAGGTATTTCTGGTATTCATTGACAAACTTTCTTGAGCCTTACAGCATCGGTTAGGCCCATATAAAGACATCCATGAAAAACGTGGCTTTCTTACAAACCTATCTGAGCTCAGCAATTTCGCCATCCGATGGGCAGCAGCCAAGATAATGGAAGAATATTCAAGTGATTTCGAAGACTGCTTACCTTCAGAATTAGTTCAATTTTCCGAACTCTTTAAAAAAGTTATTGTCCAGGCTCAGGGTAAGGAAAAGGAAGTACCCCAATGCCAAACTCAAAACACGTGCACAGAGCTAAACATTTTGCTGCTTTTGAATGAGCTAAATTTCACACAGCTCTTTACAAATGTACACATCGCACTTCTCATCTATCTCTCAATGATGACATCAAACTGCAACTGAGAGCAATCCTTTTCAAAGTTGAAAATAATATAAAATGAGTTAGAATTTGCATGGGACAACAAAGACTGAATATGCTCTCTCTAATTAGCATTGAAAAGGAACTTACTTGTAAGCTTTCTTAGCTTTACTGACTTGATTGATAACTTCACCATGAGAAAATTCGCAAACGCAAGTTGTAGGTTCAAATAATAATAATAATAATAATAATAATAATAATAATAATAATCCCTATATATATTGCGCCTAAGCGCGTCCGAAGCCGTGTGTGTGCGTGGGTGCTCGCTATGCGGGGTAACTCCCGAAAATAAAATAAATTATTGAAAATTAAATAATAAACATTTTGGTGTCGAGATTAACAAGACGGCGTTTCTCGCTATAAAATATTGTGACTTGACGTAATAGTTCGAGCTCATATTAATTTGTAAAATGGAAACAAAGTAAAAAGAGCCGCGGTTATTTCTATGAAATGTGATTTTTTTAATGGTACCATCTGTTTGTGTGTTTATGTTTATGTTGTGTGTATAAGTGTGTGAATAAAGTGAGTGTGTGTGTGTTTATGTTGTGAACTAAATGTGATGAAACGGTTTATTTTTATGTCTGATAATGTTGCGCCTCTAACAAGAATACGTATAATTTTTTTGTAAAAAATTACAGAATTAATATTTGTTTGCAAATTACATCTTTACACTGTTTCCTTTATGTATTTTCGAGATGTATTTTATTCAGCCGTTCGAAAAATTTATTTGCTTTGGTCTTTCTCCAGATGTCTACATTTATGTTCAACGTTAATCTACCTAACATTTTTGTTTACAAACCATAGTCATTGTTTTTTTAGCGTAATATTTTAACAATATTTATATACTATTATTTTCTATTATTTTCTTTATTATCAAATACACAGTATCATTTTACCACTTTTCTTTATATCTTTTATATGTTTAATTTAAATACTTAATGTATTTGACATTTTACAAGTTAGTTCTAAATAATCAAATACTAATCAAATACTAACAATGTATTCAATGCATTAGAGAAAGAAAGCACATGAGTGAAACCAGATACCAAACACTATAGCTTAATCACTGTTAATATTCTTTTTGCATAAATTAAGTTAAACATGCTAGGTAAGTTATATTTATCAATGATTCTTAGGTGGGATATTTATTTTCCTTCGGTGCTTAAATAGTTTTAAAAGTTTTTTTTTCTGGAACGATTGCTCCATAAACTGCCCCAAGGAAATAGAAGGAATGAAAAAAAAATCGGTACTGTTATAGACGAAAATGGATTATATATAGGAGTTATATGCACGGACGAATGAGTGTGGTTAATAAGTGGAACAGCTATTTTTATATTTAGTACAACTTTATGACCTTTTGAAATGTACCATTTATTGGTGGGGTAAGAGTCAATAATATCGCCCAACCCTGGATGACATAAACACTATAGCTTAGCAACTGTTTTTATACTTTTTGCATAGATTAAACTAAATCAGCAGGGTAAATTTTAAGCCCAGACCTTGCGATTCAAAATGTTTCTTTAAAACAAATAAAACCCATGCACACCTTACTTAAGCATCAAAATTCACATAAATAATATGCTTTTCCCATAAAAAATCATTGCTAAGAAAGGTATTTACGAGCTTACAAAACTAAAACATTCATTAAAAAAAATAGTTACATTTCTAGAAAGATGAGTGCGTGGCACACACTTCGGGTATAAACTGTACGGTTCTTTAAGGTATAAATATATTTAGTGTAAAGACATATCGCGGGTATTACGACTCATATATAGGTTCTAGCTTCAGAAAGTGCGTGCTCAAGCGAAAAAATACACTAACAGCAACTGATATTTAGACATAACAGCTTGATTTTATTTGAGCAATATTATGCAACGAGGATAAATTTTTGTATAAAGACTGATTTCAAAGGCAGATCATGTTGTTTACTAAATGGCAGTTTTCTATTAAGCTGTATACACTTTCTTGAAAAAATTATTTTTAAATTATTCTGATTTAATATCAAATGCCTACAAATATATGTTATATATTAAGACCATTACCAAATATGTCATTTTATAAGCTAAAAAATGCTACAACGAAAAAAGGCTTAAATACAAATACAACGAAAAGTAATCCTTTATTTTAGTGGAACAAGTATCTGCCAACTTATTGCTTTGTTAATACTAGAAGAAAAGAGTGGAAAGTCCTTTCAAAATGACGCAATTTATTAGAAAATCAATCTCTAGGAATTTTTTTAAAAAAACATTGTTTTTATGTTAATATTCGTGTGAAAAGAAAATAAGAACCATACACCCGTAAACCATATTTCCACCCTCCACTAAGCATACATATTCAAATAAATATTATCTTTTTTTTAAATTGTGCCTACCCCTGTTCAGGCAAAAAATACACTAACAGCAACTGATATTGTGACATAACAACTTGATTTTATTTGAGCAATATTATACAACGATGATAAAATTTTGTATACAGACTGATTTTTTAAAAACTATTCTTTTTTAAAATCAAATGTCTACATAATATATGTTATATATTAAGCCCTAACTTATATGTGATTTTATAAGCTAAAAAAGCTACAATGAAAAAAGGCTTGAATATAAATACAAAGAAAAATAATCCGTTATTTAAGTGAAACAAGTATCTGCCAATTTATTGCTTTGTTACTATGCTAAAAAAAAATATCCTATTCGTCTTGAACTAATTTCATACTTAGCTTATAAAATGGAGTGGATGATTTTAAGAGCTTTCCCCTAGAACAAAGGAATCAAAGATATTGTTTTAATTTTTTGATTTATGGAAAAAGAAATTTAGCCTTGCCCATTAGATTTTTGTAACTGTTAAGGACCTTTGTTATTCTGGTAAAGTATATCGAGAAAAGCGTGCGTTATTAAAGCAGAAATAACAAAATTGATGGGAAATATTTAAATTCATCATACTTTCTATTTTCTAGACACACATAACGTGATTTTTATAAAGAAGGGGTTTGATTTATCACTACCCTAATTTCCTGAGACGTTTACACTCATTATTAAAGGGAATGTGAAACTCAAATCAAAATAAAGTTATTTTCTTTGTGCCTACCCGTAGCATCGCACGGGCATTGCTCTCGTAATAATAATAATATTACATATTTTTCAATACATTTTTTATTTCAACTAGAGAAAACAATTTGTTACCCCATGGAAAAAAGTTTAAAATTTTCTTTTTAAAATACGGAATAACGAGTAATATTATTCTTTATGGGGGAGCGTTCGTAATCACGAAACAGCGTAAGTCGGGATGGGACCGTCGTAACCGGGGGACTACCTGTATATAAACATGCATATCACGCCTTTAATAAATATATATATAACAAAATATTAACTCAAAGACATTGAATTCATAATTTTCGTCTAGAAAAAACATCAACAAAGAAAAGCCATCTTTTGAAATATTTTTTTTTGGGGGGGGATACAAATCTTATCCCCCTCCCCCCACTGTGGTGAGGGGAGTCGTGAGGTGGGATTCGTCCATGGTGTCGGTGTGTCAAAGCCAAAATAGCTTTATATCTTTTAAAACATAAGACACTGACTCTTTCATGTCCAGCCTTTTTTAAAGATCTCTCAGCTGCGACGTTTCTTTTCTTTTTTTCCTAATTTTTTTAAAATGTTGTTTGTGTGTTGGGACTGTTTTATTATTGCAATTTAACTGATATTTTTTAATAACTTTTTTTTCGCGTTTTAACGTATTTCTTTGTATTTCTTAATTTCATCTAGATGAAAAAAATGTGTCTTCATTTTTTTTCATGACATAAAATCGTACACTGTAAAATTTTAGGCTCGGGTGTCACCCCCTGATGGGTGTCACCCGGGGCGGCCCGCCCCCCTCGCCCCCCCCCCAGTGACGCCACTGCACCTGGTGAATGAGTCTAGTATGCTGCTCAACTTCCGGAATTTCTTTTAATATATTATTTCATTGTTTGGATTTCATTGAGGAGGTCTCTGCCTTACCCTTATCGATAGTCTTGGTAACCAGGCAACACAGCGTGTAAACATCATGTGACAATTTGACCCGGAAGTGTTCCAGCATTTCGTTGTTGGTGCAAGTCAACTTAACTTGATTGTTTTCCTTATTTTATTTTAAAACTATTTTTTCTTTTTAAATCGATGTGCACCCATTCACCCCTATACCCAAACAAACACACAGACACACACACACACACACAGACACACACACACACATACACACACAGACACACACAGACACACACACGAGCACACACACACACACAGACACACACACAGACACGCAGACAGACACACAGACCCACATACGAATTTTTCTTCTTTTTCATTATAGTTTCCATTCGTCGCGTAGACCGATTTCTGCATCCGCAATAAATGTCTCTAATGACATTGTCTGAAACCTGAATGTTTAGGACGTGTTTTCAAAGACGCTCCATTTTTTGTATTAGATAAACTGACCTAAACATTTGTAGGTTACATATCTTTAGGCGTCACCAACAGTACACATTTGTGGGCGTCACCAACAGTACACATTTGTGGGCGTCACCAACAGTACACATTTGTGGGCGTCACCAACAGTACACATTTGTGGACGTCTTCAACAGTTTACATTTGTGGACGTCACCAACAGTTAACATTTGTGGACGTCACCAACAGTACACATTAGTACGCGTAGTCAACAGTAGACATTTGTAGGCGTGGTCAACAGTATACATTTGTAGGCGTGGTCAACAGTATGCATTTGTATTCGTGGTCAACAGTATACATTTGGAGGCGTGGTCAACAGTATACATTTGTAGGCGGGGTCAACAGTAATCAAGTTGTAGGCGTGGTCAACAGTACACATTTGTGGGCGTGGTCAACAGTATACATTTGTAGGTGTGGTCAACAGTATAAATGTTGTACACATGGTCATAAAGACTGAGGTGCAGGTGTGGTCAGTAGCAGACTTGAAGTATTAATGTATAAACAAACATCTTCAACTGCAAATGTATCTTGTGTTGGCCCCATGTTAAATGAGAGCCACACGACTGTATATTGTGTTGGCCCCATGTTAAAAGAGAGCCACACGACTGTATATTGTGTTGGCCCCATGTTAAAAGAGAGCCACACGACTGTATATTGTGTTGGCCCCATGTTAAAAGAGAGTCGCACGACTGTATATTGTGTTGGCCCCGTGTTAAAAGAGAGTCGCACGACTGTATATTGTGTTGGCCCCATGTTAAAAGAGAGTCGCACGACTGTATATTGTGTTGGCCCCATGTTAAAAGAGAGCCGCACGACTGTATATTGTGTTGGCCCCATGTTAAAGGAGAGCCGCACGACTGTATCTTGTGTTGGACCCATGTTAAAGGAGAGCCACACGACTGTATATTGTGTTGGCCCCATGTTAAAAGAGAGTCGCACGACTGTATATTGTGTTGGCCCCATGTTAAAAGAGAGTCGCACGACTGTATATTGTGTTGGCCCCATGTTAAAAGAGAGCCACACGACTGTATTTTGTGTTGGCCCCATGTTAAAAGAGAGCCGCACGACTGTATATTGTGTTGGCCCCATGTTAAAGGAGAGCCGCACGACTGTATCTTGTGTTGGACCCATGTTAAAAGAGAGCCACACGACTGTATATTGTGTTGGCCCCATGTTAAAAGAGAGTCGCACGACTGTATATTGTGTTGTCCCCATGTTAAAAGAGAGTCGCACGACTGTATATTGTGTTGGACCCATGTTAAAAGAGAGCCACACGACTGTATATTGTGTTGGCCCCATGTTAAAAGAGAGTCGCACGACTGTATATTGTGTTGGCCCCATGTTAAAAGAGAGTCGCACGACTGTATATTGTGTTGGCCCCATGTTAAAAGAGAGTCGCACGACTGTATATTGTGTTGGCCCCATGTTAAAAGAGAGTCGCACGACTGTATATTGTGTTGTCCCCATGTTAAAAGAGAGTCGCACGACTGTATATTGTGTTGGCCCCATGTTAAAAGAGAGCCACACGACTGTATATTGTGTTGGCCCCATGTTAAAAGAGAGTCGCACGACTGTATATTGTGTTGGCCCCATGTTAAAAGAGAGTCGCACGACTGTATATTGTGTTGGCCCCATGTTAAAAGAGAGTCGCACGACTGTATATTGTGTTGGCCCCATGTTAAAAGAGAGTCGCACGACTGTATATTGTGTTGGCCCCATGTTAAAAGAGAGTCGCACGACTGTATATTGTGTTGGCCCCATGTTAAAAGAGAGCCACACGACTGTATATTGTGTTGGCCCCATGTTAAAAGAGAGTCGCACGACTGTATATTGTGTTGGCCCCATGTTAAAAGAGAGTCGCACGACTGTATATTGTGTTGGCCCCATGTTAAAAGAGAGTCGCACGACTGTATATTGTGTTGGCCCCATGTTAAAAGAGAGTCGCACGACTGTATATTGTGTTGGCCCCATGTTAAAAGAGAGTCGCACGACTGTATATTGTGTTGGCCCCATGTTAAAAGAGAGTCGCACGACTGTATATTGTGTTGGCCCCATGTTAAAAGAGAGCCACACGACTGTATATTGTGTTGGCCCCATGTTAAAAGAGAGTCGCACGACTGTATTTTGTGTTGGCCCCATGTTAAAAGAGAGTCGCACGACTGTATATTGTGTTGGCCCCATGTTAAAAGAGAGTCGCACGACTGTATATTGTGTTGGCCCCATGTTAAAAGAGAGTCGCACGACTGTATATTGTGTTGGCCCCATGTTAAAAGAGAGTCGCACGACTGTATATTGTGTTGGCCCCATGTTAAAAGAGAGTCGCACGACTGTATATTGTGTTGGCCCCATGTTAAAAGAGAGTTGCACGACTGTATCTTGTGTTGGCCCCATGTTAAAGGAGAGCCACACACTAGAAGGTGTGTTTGTATAGGGCATCGCGTGCCTACAGTTTTAAGTATCTATAAATAGCCCCTCGCCCATTTTTTGGATTTAATTTATACTTTATTGAAACAGATTCATAAAAAACATGAAAACAGCAGAACTACAAAGATCACAAAACTGGTGTTACGACCTTTTGAGCGGAGTGTTTGAGGGCGTAGGCGTAAATAAATTACACAATTCTAAACTGAAAAAATAAATTTTAAATGTATTTCTGTTTCCCCACCCCCTTCCTTATTTGGAGTGTTTGTTCAGTATGCAGTATTCCGGTTCGATCTTGTTCTTTGAAGAAATATTCGTGAATTTTGTTCTTTGAGGAAATATTCGTTAATTTTGTTCAATGACATAATCACGATAATAACCACACGATGCCATTCTTTTAATAAATGAGTCTTAATTGAGTGGACCTCTAATGACTTTTAATGATCTCAAGATAGGCCAATGTGGAGATCGTTGTCTGTTGATGTGTCCATGCGCCCCACCCCCTCCCAAATGTGGAGATCGTTGTCTGTTGATGTGTCCATGCGCCCCACCCCCCTCCCAAATGTGGAGATCGTTGTCTGTTGATGTGTCCATGCGCCCCACCCCCCTCCCAAATGTGGAGATCGTTGTCTGTTGATGTGTCCATGCGCCCCACCCCCCTCCCAAATGTGGAGATCGTTGTCTGTTGATGTGTCCATGCGCCCCACCCCCTCCCAAATGTGGAGATCGTTGTCTGTTGATGTGTCCATGCGCCCCACCCCCCTCCCAAATGTGGAGATCGTTGTCTGTTGATGTGTCCATGCGCCCCACCCCCCTCCCAAATGTCGAGATCGTTGTCTGTTGATGTGTCCATGCGCCGCACCCCCCTCCCAAATGTGGAGATCGTTGTCTGTTGATGTGTCCATGCGCCCCAACCCCCTCCCAAATGTGGAGATCGTTGTCTGTTGATGTATCCATGCACCCCTCCCCCCTCCCAAATGTGGAGATCGTTGTCTGTTGATGTGTCCATGCGCCCCACCACCTCCCAAATGTGGAGATCGTTGTCTGTTGATGTGTCCACGCGCCCCTCAACGTTGAAGGGTCTGATGATGACGATGACCCACATACACGATGTGTTTTGTCTACAAGTCAGCAAGTCTCTTCATCTTCAAATTGATGGAACAGCACGTGCAGTTTCAACACAACACACCAGCACTAGACACACCACCACACACCAATACAACACACCAGACAAAACCTAACACACCAACACAACACACCAATGAAACACAACCATACAACACATACGCACCAGGCACAACACAACACACCAGCACTAGACACCACACACCAATACAACACACCAGAAAAAACCTAACACACCAACACAACACACCAATGAAACACAACCATACAAAACATACGCACCAGGCACAACACAACACACAAGCACTAGACACCACACACCAATACAACACACCAGACACAATCTAACACACCAACACAACACACCGATGCAACACAACCATACAACACACACGCACCAGACACAACACAACACACCAACATCACACACCAAAAACAACACACCAACACAACACACCAACACAACGCACCAACACAACACACCAACACAACACACCAACACAACACACCAACACAACACACCACACCAGCACAACACAATACACCAACACAACAAAACACTACACACCAACACAACATACAAAAAAATTGATGTGCTTTCATACACCCTAACATAAACTGATTTTTACTCAGTCACACACACAATCCCAAATCATTCCCGAACATTATTATTACACATTCCCACACACTTATCCACACCTCACCACACATTCCCACACACATATCCACACCTCACCACACATTCCCACACACATATCCACACCTCACCACACATTCCCACACACATATCCACACCTCACCACACATTCCCACACACATATCCACACCTCACCACACATTCCCACACACATATCCACACCTCACCACACATTCCCACACACATATCCACACCTCACCACACATTCCCACACACATATCCACACCTCACCACACATTCCCACACACATATCCACACCTCACCACACATTCCCACACACATATCCACACCTCACCACACATTCCCACACACATATCCACACCTCACCACACATTCCCACACACATATCCACACCTCACCACACATTCCCACACACATATCCACACCTCACCACACATTCCCACACACATATCCACACCTCACCACACATTCCCACACACATATCCACACCTCACCACACATTCCCACACACATATCCACACCTCACCACACATTCCCACACACATATCCACACCTCACCACACATTCCCACACACATATCCACACCTCACCACACATTCCCACACACATATCCACACCTCACCACACATTCCCACACACATATCCACACCTCACCACACATTCCCACACACATATCCACACCTCACCACACATTCCCACACACATATCCACACCTCACCACACATTCCCACACACATATCCACACCTCACCACATATTCCCACACACATATCCACACCTCACCACACATTCCCACACACATATCCACACCTCACCACACATTCCCACACACATATCCACACCTCACCACACATTCCCACACACATATCCACACCTCACCACACATTGCCACACCTCACCACACATTCCCACACACATATCCACACCTCACCACACATTCCCACAATGTTGCCTTGTTTTTTGTGTGTGGATGAAAATGTTCAGGAGTAACCCTGTAAGTACTGATGGCGCGTTCAGGAGTAACCCTGTCAGTACTGATGGCGCGTTCAGGAGTAACCCTGTTAGTACTGATGGCGCGTTCAGGAGTAACCTTGTTAGTACTGATGGCGCGTTCAGGAGTAACCCTCTCAGTACTGATGGCGCGTTCAGGAGTAACCCTCTCAGTACTGCTGGCGCGTTCAGGAGTAACCCTCTCAGTACTGATGGCGCGTTCAGGAGTAACCCTCTCAGTACTGATGGCGCGTTCAGGAGTAACCCTGTCAGTACTGAAGGCGCGTTCTCAATCTTTTTAATTTAATGTTTGAAATAATTCCCATTGGCATAGACATAGACTGAGCTATTGTAAACATATTTATAATGAAAACATTTTAGAAACACCAGCTGACAAAACATTGTGAGGAATGCCACAGTACACAATTGTTTTTTGTTGTTGTTGAAAGGTATGTTCTGTTCGACTCTACGAACAATTCTGGATTAAAAATAACAAAGTTTTAAATTTAAAAATAGTTAAGTTTTTTTATTCATTTGAAAAAGTTTCATAACAGATTTTTTTTAAAGTTTATTTTTTACAACATGGGCATTTCCATATCATAAATGTAAACAATATTTCAACAGTTCTCTCTCTATATATTGACTGATTTTAAATAATAATCTAAAAGCGGAATATAAACATACTGTCAAAACACAAATATAGGAATGTATAAATAAATATAATTATAAATTTATTATTTGTTTACAGTTGCGTCTGACACTTGCTTGACAAGTAATGTAGCAATGATTGATAACTAGAATAACAAAAACTTTTAGAGTTAGAATAATAAGTGCTGTAAATGAGACACAGAGCATCTATCTGACACGCATAAAGGCTTTTCAAAGATGCGCTTAACTGCAAACAGGGGCGGTAAAACTTTGGACACCCCTGGACTACAGCATGGGCGGTAAAACTTTTTAGACCCCTGGATTACAGCAGGGGCGGTAAAACAATGGACACCCCTTGACTACAGCAGGGGCGGTAAAACTTTGGACAGCCCTGGACTACAGCAGGGCGGTAAAACTTTGGACAGCCCTGGACTACAGCAGGGTTGGTAAAACTTTTTAGACCCCTGGACTACAGCAGGGGCGGTAAAACCATGGACACCCCTTGACTACAGCAGGGGCGGTAAAACTTTGGACACCCATGGACTACAGCAGGGGCGGTAAAACTTTTTAGACCCCTGGACTACAGCAGGGGCGGTAAAAGTATGGACACCCCTTGACTACATCTAATGTTTCTCTTCTAACTATCGAGTATAGAAAGTCAGCAACTGATTGCAGGTGTTCTCAAGTTATCGATGTAAAAGTCACTAAACAAGTCAAGAAAACAACCCAAAATGAAAATATCCATTCAAAACACGTGTATTGTAATGTCAAATGTAATGAAAAATGCAACGATAAATGTAGGTACATATGTAGGCATTATGTAGCGTAAAAGAAATAAGGAAAAAATAAAACCACAGATTCAACAACAATGCAATGATAAATATAATAATGACGAATTAATAAAAGCGGTGTAAGGTTATCGTAGTCTAGTGACGTATGTTGTAACGCAGATCTCTCGTTCTTAGTCTTAATAAAAACATTCCACTCATTAATATCTTCATTAGTTTCTTATGTTATCAGAGTCACTACTTCCTTATGTTATCAGAGTAACTACTTTCTTATGTTATCGGAGTAACTACTTTCTTATGTTATCAGAGTAACTACTTTCTTATGTTATCAGAGTCACTACTTCCTTATGTTATCAGAGTTAGAGTAACTACTTTCTTATGTTATCAGAGTAACTACTTTCTTATGTTATCAGAGTAACTACTTTCTTATGTTATCAGAGTAACTACTTTCTTATGTTATCAGAGTAACTACTTTCTATTGTTATCAGAGTAACTACTTTCTTATGTTATCAGAGTAACTACTTTCTATTGTTATCAGAGTAACTACTTTCTATTGTTATCAGAGTAACTACTTTCTATTGTTATCAGAGTAACTACTTTCTATTGTTATCAGAGTAACTACTTTCTTATGTTATCAGAGTAACTACTTTCTTATGTTATCAGAATAACTACTTTCTTATGTTATCAGAATAACTACTTCCTTATGTTATCAGAGTCAAAGTAACTACTTTCTTATGTTATCAGAGTAACTACTTTCTTATGTTATCAGAATAACTACTTTCTTATGTTATCAGAATAACTACTTTCTTATGTTATCAGAATAACTACTTTCTTATGTTATCAGAGTAACTACTTTCTATTGTTATCAGAGTAACTACTTTCTTATGTTATCAGAGTAACTACTTTCTTATGTTATCAGAGTCAAAGTAACTACTTTCTTATGTTATCAGAGTAACTACTTTCTTATGTTATCAGAGTAACTACTTTCTTATGTTATCAGAGTCAAAGTAACTACTTTCTTATGTTATCAGAGTAACTACTTTCTTATGTTATCAGAATAACTACTTTCTTATGTTATCAGAATAACTACTTCCTTATGTTATCAGAGTCAAAGTAACTACTTTCTTATGTTATCAGAGTAACTACTTTCTTATGTTATCAGAATAACTACTTTCTTATGTTATCAGATTAACTACTTTCTTATGTTATCAGAGTCACTACTTCCTTATGGTATCAGAGTTAGAGTAACTACTTTCTTATGTTATCAGAGTAACTACTTTCTTATGTTATCAGAATAACTACTTTCTTATGTTATCAGAATAACTACTTTCTTATGTTATCAGAATAACTACTTTCTTATGTTATCAGATTAACTACTTTCTTATGTTATCAGAGTCACTACTTCCTTATGGTATCAGAGTTAGAGTAACTACTTTCTTATGTTATCAGAGTAACTACTTTCTTATGTTATCAGAATAACTACTTTCTTATGTTATCAGAATAACTACTTTCTTATGTTATCAGAATAACTACTTTCTTATGTTATCAGAGTAACTACTTTCTTATGTTATCAGAGTCACTACTTCCTTATGGTATCAGAGTTAGAGTAACTACTTTCTTATGTTATCAGAGTAACTACTTTCTTATGTTATCAGAGTAACTACTTTCTTATGTTATCAGAATAACTACTTTCTTATGTTATCAGAGTAACTACTTTCTTATGTTATCAGAATAACTACTTTCTTATGTTATCAGAGTAACTACTTTCTTATGTTATCAGAATAACTACTTTCTTATGTTATCAGAGTAACTACTTTCTTATGTTATCAGAGTAACTACTTTCTTATGTTATCAGAGTAACTACTTCCTTATGTTATCAGAGTCAAAGTAACTACTTTCTTATGTTATCAGAGTAACTACTTTCTTATGTTATCAGAGTAACTACTTTCTTATGTTATCAGAGTCACTACTTCCTTATGTTATCAGAGTTAGAGTAACTACTTTCTTATGTTATCAGAGTAACTACTTTCTTAATGTTGTCAGAGTAACTACTTTCTTATGTTATCAGAGTAACTACTTTCTCAGACACGTGAGTTAACACCCCCACCCGTCCTAACTCCTCCCCCATCAATCACAATCCCTACCCCCATCCATCATGACCCCTACCACCATCCATCATGACCACTACCCCCATCCATCATGACCCCTACCCCCATCCATCATGACCCCTACCCCCATCCATCATGACCCCTAACCCTATCCATCATGACCCCCACCCCCATCCATCATGACCCGTACACTCGCCTAATTCCTTCCACTCCCATCCCTCCTTCCCCCACCACTGTTGCGGATCCAACACTATCTGCCGATAGTTGTGCCCCCCTCCCCGTGGTAGACAGGTATGTTACAGGTATCACATAGTCTCCCAGGTGTATCACCTTTCATTTGATGTACCTACAAGTTATATCCTTGACTTACCTACCCATGTGTATGCCATCCCTCCGCCCCCCTCCCAGGGGCAAGCAATCCTGTAAACAGCTGTGGTTTCACTGTTAAAGGAAACTTGAGCGTCTGGAATCTCTCTTGTCAGTTGTGTGTTTGCTTACCGAGAGAACACAGACACCAACATTAGCCGTGCTGTCAATCATAGGCGTGAACTACAATATCAGAGGCGTATAACGCCAAGAACTCAAACGAACCCTTTACATGTTGAACCCATAATTTCTACATTACATTTTAAATTGAATTTTCAAGGAAGCGGCTCTGAGCTGAGGTCAAATGATAATAGTATGAAATATATTCTATACTAGTAGTGGTCAATAAATTTGATTTTTTTTTCATATTTAGATATATCTATATCTATAGAAGTTAGAACCAATGCTAGACGCCGGGTAGAACCAATGCTAGACGCCGGTACATGCCAAATAGAAATATCTATATCTATAGAAGTTAGAACCAATGCTAGACGCCGGGTAGAACCAATGCTAGACGCCGGTACATGCCAAATAGAAATATCTATATCTCTAGAAGTTAGAACCAATGCTAGACGCCGGGTAGAACCAATGCTAGACGCCGGTACATGCCAATATCTATAGAAGGTAGAACCAATGCTAGACGCCGGTACATGCCAATATCTATAGAAGGTAGAACCAATGCTAGACGCCGGTACATGCCAATATCTATAGAAGGTAGAACCAATGCTAGACGCCGGTACATGCCAATATCTATAGAAGGTAGAACCAATGCTAGACGCCGGTACATGCCAATATCTATAGAAGGTAGAACCAATGCTAGACGCCGGTACATGCCAATATCTATAGAAGTTAGAACCAATGCTAGACGCCGGTACATGCCAATATCTATAGAAGTTAGAACCAATGCTAGACGCCGGTACATGCCAATATCTATAGAAGTTAGAACCAATGCTAGACGCCGGTACATGCCAATATCTATAGAAGTTAGAACCAATGCTAGACGCCGGTACATATCTATAGAAGTTAGAACCAATGCTAGACGCCGGTACATATCTCTAGAAGTTAGAACCAATGCTAGACGCCGGTACATATCTATAGAAGTTAGAACCAATGCTAGACGCCGGTACATATCTATAGAAGTTAGAACCAATGCTAGACGCCGGTACATATCTCTAGAAGTTAGAACCAATGCTAGACGCCGGTACATATCTCTAGAAGTTAGAACCAATGCTAGACGCCGGTACATGCCAAATAGAAATAGCTACTTAGTGAGTCCCATGGAAGGAACATGAACAAACTTTGTCGATGTAAGGGAGGGAAGAGCGTGGAGGTTCCCTCCCTGGGCTGCACCTATCCTGCAATTTGGGCACATTGCACAGTTTCTTTGATGTTTTCGTGCAAGGGGACGCGGTGGTCGAGTGGCAGCGCACTGGACTGTCGTACCGATGGTCACGGGTTCGAATCCGTATGAAGGCAAGGGTTTGTTCCCGGGGCTAGGGCGTCCCTGAGTCACCCAGCTCCGAATGGGTACCTAACTACATGTGTGTAGTTAGGCGGCTGGGTAATGCGTGGAACCCAAAAAGCCGTGGCCTGTGAACGCTGCATCACTTGCCAACAGATCAACTGTCATGGTCTGTGGACGCAACTATCTTCTGCATAGAAGGAGCGTCTGTATAGATAAGTCAAGTCAAGGGGCAGCAAAAGGGGCAACAAAAAATCTTGGCTGCCTGCCCTTGCACCAATCCTAGTTATGTCTCTGAATGGACTCATAAACAGGCGAAGGGGGGATGTATGTCTGTCTGTCTGTCTGTTTGTTTGAAACTAGAATCATTCAATGATAGTGAAGGAAACATGAAGTGAAATAATAAAGTGCATTCATTTTATTTTTAAATGTCAGACTTAATCCGAATTCTATGATGGATTCTTACTTAAATGCATCGTTTTCTCTTACAACGTTTTCATATTGTTTTGGTTTTTTTTTCTGCTGGTCGCGAGCGCATAACTCACTTATCTAGTCTTTTTGGTGTTTTTTTCCCATCTAAACCCCAGTCAATTCAAATAATTCTGAAAGTAAACAAAACAATTGCTATCTACAAATTATTGCTAAAATTACTGGAGTCGAACGAAAAGAGATTTTTCAGAAACTCCTTCTCCAATATTGTTCTAAATATTATTAGCTATCGTATGGCGTTTGTTTTAACCCGATAGATGTTATGGTTGGCGAGAAATTGACAAAATACGGATATTCTTTCGGTTTTTTTAATTTTCCAGGAAATCCGTTAAACCTTTTCGGTATTTTTTGGCCCATGCACATCCTTGAGTCCTCCTTAACATTTTTGCAAACGACCCGAACCCTCTATCTGGTATGGTTGTAACATCTTTGTTATGTTTTACTTATTAATATATCTTGTAGGCGTTCTCTCAATACATAACCTAGCATACAATAATCCTCTTAAGAACTGGTTTCAATAAAACAACTTTAATATCTACACTATACACATAACATATCATTTGAGGTTATACAACGTGGAATACTCAGGCCCACACCCGCCATGACACCAGAATTCTCTAGCTCTGATAATAATCTCGAATCATCTACCCCATCTCTTCCCGCGCTTTCCCTCACGTGATCTCTCCGTCATCCAACACGCGATTCACACGTGACATTCCCCCCATCCTTCAAAAAAAAATGTTTATGAAATACAACATTTTTGTTCGTAATTAAAATCAAATTAATCTACATGTATATTCAAATTTCAAATATTTATCATCAATGGACATTCATTGCCTTACACACAACATCTAATACATAATCGCCCTATCTGTGCGTGTGTCTCCCCAAAGGGACATCACTCTGCTTTTTTAAAATAAAAAATTGAAAAGAGAGACTTAAAAATCTATTTTGGTTTCCAGATTAACATTAACAATGATGTCATTGTTTTATGAGGATTGTTCATTATTAAATACTTTGTATGATTAACATTAACAATGACGTCATTGTTTTATGAGGATTGTTCATTATTAAATACTTTGTGTGATTAACATTAACAATGACGTGATTGTTTTATTAGGATTGTTCATTATTAAATACTTTGTGTGCATTTCAGGAATATTTCGCAGGCGCCCTACAACCAGTGGCGTCACTAGGGGGGGGGCGAAGGGCGGGCCACCCCGGGTAACACCCATCAGGGGGTGACACCTGAGCCTAAACTTTTACTGTGTACGATTTTATGTCGGAAAAACGAAGACACATTTTTTCATCTAGGAAGAAATTAAGTATTACAATGAAATACGTTAAACGCGATTTAAAAAAAAATAAATCAGTTAACTTGCAATAATAAAACAGTCCCAACACACAAACAACATTAAAACAAATTATGAAAAAAAGAAAAGAAACATTCGCAGCAGAAAATCTTTTTAAAAAGGCTGGACATGAAAGAGGCAGTGTCTTATGTTTTAAAAAGATATAAAGTCATTTGGGTTTAGACAAACCGACAGCATGGACGAATCCCACCTCACTACTCTCTCCACACCAGCGTGGTGGGGGTATACGATTTTTATCAACCAAAAAAAAATAATTAAAAAATTAAAAAGATGGGTTTTATTTATTGATGCTTTTCTAGAGGAAAAATATGAATTCAATGTCTTTGAGTTAATATTTCGTTATATATATATATATTTATTATAGGCGTGAAAGCTTAGATATGATATGCATGTTGATATATAGGTAGTCCTCCGATTACGACGGTACATTTCAGGAAGTTTAATATATCGTCCCCCTGTTACACTAAAAATGTGGTGTACAAGGTAATCTATGATATTTAGCTGTTCATATCGTATTGTGTTCATGGTAATAAAAGATAAATGTTCTTTTCTCTTGCAGTATTTCATACATGTCTTTGTTATTTCAGTTCATATAGTATTGTGTTCATGGTAATAAAAGATAAATGTTCTTCTCTCTTGCAGTATTTCATACATGTCTTTGTTATTTCAGTTCATATAGTATTGTGTTCATGGTAATAAAAGATAAATGTTCTTTTCTATTGCAGTATTTCGTATAGAGGCGTAACTAGGTTTTTTGGCGCCATTGGCTAATTTGTTTTTTTGGCGCCCTTGATAAATTGACAAGTTTCGGCTTTGCGATTTTTTCATTTGTAAAAAAAATATATATTGAATTTCTCTTATTTTATTTATGACAAACAATAATTACGTAGTCTGACAGTGACAGTCATACAACGTGAATATAAAAATGCATAAGACAGGAACAATACTAATTTGCAGTTTATTATTTACTCAATAATACCAAATACATTGGTGGATAAAACGGGATATTTTTGTAATAAGAAAGAATACAGCAAACCTTGAAGTAACATGTATTATAACTAAATAAAATAAAAACAAAAGTGTCAATGTGTCATACTCATTATCTCATACATAACGATAGAAACTGACAACTAAAAGTAAATGTAAGTAACACTCCACCGACTACAGCTCAGCACTTCTGTTAGCTGGCGTATTGGAGTGTTGCTAATACAGTCAGACCTTTCTAAGTCGAACTCAACGGGGGGGGGGAATTCAACTTACGGAGTTTTCGAGTTAGGGAAACTGGCGTAATAGGCTCAGATTAATCAAGGACAATGTTGATATTAAGAGGGGAGGACAGCCATAGCGGCTAGAAGGCTTGACAGGAAAGAGGGGAAGTGATGTTTCATATGAAAGGAGCCAACTTGCTTTGACATACCGACACACGCCCGTGAGAGGAGACAACTTCCCTCCCCCACTTTACTCCCTCGACGGTGGGATAGGGATAGTAAGATTTTTCTTTTTAAAATAATGACTGTAAAATCATATTGACATTTGTATGATAAGAAGCCCAGCAAAGGCCACAGACATAATAAACATATTATAATTGTTTAAATGAAATATATTTATAAATATAATTAACTAGAAAAATACCCGCACTTTGTAGCGGGAGTGTGCTGACCCTTTATCCAAGAATTAGTTGCTAGTTATTACCATTTTTATTTGCCAAGTTAAATTTCAGATTCATCCATTTAGTTAAAATCTTATGAGAAACAGAGATATGCCATTTTACCGCGTGAGTTGTTTTCACTTAATGCAATGCCTTTTAACATAACCATACTATTTAAAAGATATGATTTATTAAATAATGATTCTTGCCGACCATAACAACTAAATTTACAATTTCATTCCCACTTGTACAAAATTAACATAACTTATAGGTTTTCCGAAAGAGCTCTACCACTCTCGTCACTCAAAAATTTAATATATAATTACGAAACTGCATCGTATCACAATTGTAAGTTATATAATATTTGTAACCACGTCTATGAGATAAAGAACATGTGGCACTATCCCTTTAAAAGGCAAAAGCTAATTGACTCATAGCGCAAATAAACAAAATTATAAATGTACTTTCTAAAATACTTTTAAAAAAAATTGGTCGTATTAAAATGATATCAAAAAAATGTGCACACCATATTTATACAATATAGAAAGCTGGCCGCATAAAATAAAGTCTTGTTATAAAGTAAATGTGCTGGACCAAAATAACTCCTCCTTTTGACGTATTCATAATCGTTTTCACAGGGAAATAATATTTAACATGTTTATGTCTCTATATTTTGCGATTTATATTTACGGTTTATAAGCAATGTGTATAATTTCAAAAAGGAATATTTTTTTTGTTCCCTATTTCGGATAAGACATCATATTTTGTAAATTATATTCAATGCACACACACACCAGATTTTATATCTGAAAAAAAAATAAAAATGAAAAAAAAAGATTCAACCGTCTGTTAATAAGCGCATCTTAAAAATGATTAAAAGGCAATTTTAGAAATGGCCTATGCTATTCTGAATACAAAGGAATGAACATAAAAACATATTCAATTCGCAATTCATATTAATGAAGCGTTTTCAGGATCACTTCATTAAATTTAGTCAACTTTTGTTAATACGTTCGGTAGCGAAAGTTTATAATGTATAGTGTATATAAAGCTTAAGTAAACTGTTTTAAAGTGTAAGTTTATTTGACATAGGCCATCACTTTCAACATAAAATAAACTCGATACTTCTATGGATTTTAATTAAATGTCGAGTTATGAATTAAATTTTTAAAAATCCCAATTTTATTCATTGCATGTAAAATATTAATACAATGCATCGTGAAAATAATTGAAATAAAATAATTTAAACGCATATGTAATATATAAAGCTCAATTTATATTTTTATGTTTGTTTGTATCCATTAAAAAAAGGCCACTGCTTTGTTGACATTTTTCCAAAAGATCTCTGCCACTGTCGTCACTACAAAAGCTCTTATATATTTACGACACTGCATCGTAACACAATTGTAATTAATACAATATTTGCAACAGCGTCTATGAGATAAAGATAATAAAGATAAATAAAGAAATTAGGCTATATTCCTAATTTTTAAAAAACAAACAAAACAAATCAATTTTATATTAAAAACGCATGTGAAGCCATGACAATAATTGATTTTAAAAATGACCTATGTTAATCCATCATCAAAGGAATGAACATAACATATTCAATTCGCAATACAAAATAATTAAGCGTTTTTTGAGGATCACTTTATTTAGTTTAATCTACTTATGTTAATAGGTCCGGTAGCCTAAGTTTAAATAGTATAAGTGTATAGGTTATGTAAAAAACAATAGTTTATGTAAAAGACAAACAAAATATAAATGTTATATTAATAGGACACAGCTAAATTTAAAATGCGTACACGAAAATGTGGTCACAGAAATTTGATAAAAAGGTGATAAAAGATTTTAGAACGCACACCGCTAAAAATGAAGCCTTGAAAAAAATACTGACACAATTATTACATAAATAGGTTTTTATTAAATGTCGAGTTATGGAACAGAAAATAATTAAAACAAATTCGCAATTAAATTTAAACGTGTAAACAATTAAATCTAATGCATCGCGTGGCAGTTGTAATTAAATATGTTTACGTGTCTATCTAATATATAGAAAGTAACAGTAAAGAAAATGACTATTTTTTTTACTACACAGCTCAAATTATGAAGCGTACACGAAAATGTGGGCACCGTAATTAGACATTATAATATTTTTTGAATGCGCACCGTTGAAAATAAAGTATTGGGGGAAAAAACGTCACCAAAAGTAACTCGCTTTGAACGGCATTTGAACGTCCGCGTAAATTTGTTCAATGCAGAAATGAGGTTAAATTTTTTATTCTTTGTCTCTGCATTTTCTGATTATTTAATTTACGGCATTCGGGCAAAAGGCACAATTACAAAAACTAACTTAAAACCACCTTCAGGGTAAAAGGAACCGTCCTGCCAAATTTGGTCCCCGTCCGTCATTTGGTTTTTCCGTGGCTGTCTAACAGAAAGTCGAAAAGTGAAACATACAAACATACAAACATACAAACATACAATCATACAAAGATACAAACACCAACTGAGCTTTATATATTAGATTATTCACTTTTTTGTTATCGAGGATAAAAGTGAAATACAGTCGGACCTCAATAAGTCGAACTTCCATATATCAAATTAATTGTTAGATCCCGGCAAAATTTCATAAGACTTTTAGATCTCCTTAACTTCAAAATTTTTGGCTTTCAACCTCTCTTAGTCAAATTTTCCAAGGCGTTTGGGTTATTATTCTGGAGTGACATTTCAGAACACGTGTTCAGTAAAGCCACCTAAATGGACGTAAAATCTTATCTTAGTGCATACGTATACAAATTAAAAAAATATAGATTTAGTGGCGCCCTTTTGAGCTGGCGCTCTTGGCAACTGCCCCGATGCCAACCCGTTGTTACGCCACTGATTGCGTACACCTCTTTGTTATTTATTTTCATATCGTATTGTATTCATGACAATATAAACCAAATGTTATTTTCTATTAAAGTATTTCATACATTTCTTTGTTATCCCTTCTGCAGGATTTCGTTCAGCCAGCTTCAGCAGGCTTTTACACTAGTCTAGACATAAAGATCAAGAGAAAAAATCTGTAGGACTTCAACAGCCTGTCTACCTGTACTGAAAAAATGAAACTGAAATTTTCACACGTGACAATGGTTCGGGAATAGTTTCTTGTGCAAGCTCGAACAGACAAGACAGACATTTCAAATACAGTGGTACCTTGAGATACGAGTTTAATTCGTTCAGTAACCTTGCTCGTATGTCAATTTATTCGTATCTCAAAGCAATTTTCACCACTGAAATTAATTATTTTTGAATAATAAAAATGTATTTATAAATTAAAAATATCGTATAAAAACATAATAAAAGAGAACGTAAATCAAACAAACAACTGGTTTTATAAAGTGTATATACATATTTGTATTTTTGTCACTTAAATTTAACTTACACACAACTTAAATGCTACTGTATGTTTGATTTTAGTCACTGCTTTTCTCTTCACAGGTCTTTGACTTTTTCACCGGATTAAAAAAACAAACAATCTTTACAAGGTTTGTTTCTTCCTCCCTTTCAGAATGCTACGGAAATGTAGCATTAAATAGCTCAGATCCACAACCAGTTGCAACTTTTTCGCGGTGTTGCTTTTCCACGCACTGTGAAGCTCTCTCCCATATTCCCAAGATCTCTTTTATCTCACTTGTAGAGATAACCTCCTCCATCTCTGACTCTTCCTAAAAACCAATTTCTTAAAGAACCCCCGATTGCTGCTGTGAATGTAACTCTTGTAATTCATCGGTCGTCAGTTCCTGAGAGTGCTCGTACCTCAAATTTTGCTCGTATTTCAAAACAAAACATAGATCGCTCGACAGCTCGTTTATCAAATAACTCGTAAGTCAGGGCACTCGTATCTCTGGGTACCACTGTATATAAACGCAATTTTTCCCATAAGGAAATTGCGTTAAAAAGCAAACCAAATAACATATATAAACTTATTGAAGTAAAAAAAGGTCCTAGAGATTTTGATGTATTGCTTGTTATTTTAAAAAAATATTTCTAAAAACATCTCCACCCATTACAACAGTTAATCTTCAAAATGTATTTGTTTATTTTGATGAAATTTAATAGAGAGTCGTGCATGTTGAAATTATGATCACATCTCGGGGGTGTGAGGCTGGTGAGAAGATAGCTTGATACGATGATCACATCTCGGGTGTGTGAGGCTGGTGAGAAGACAGCTTGATACGATGATCACATCTCGGGTGTGTGAGGCTGGTGAGAAGACAGCTTGATACGATGATCACATCTCGGGGTTGTGAGGCTGGTGAGAAGACAGCTTGATACGATGATCACATCTCGGGGTTGTGATGCTGGTGAGAAGACAGCTTCATACGATGATCACATCTCGTGTGTGTGAGGCCAGTGAGAAGACAGCTTGATACGATTATCACATCTCGTGTGTGTGAGGCTGGTGAGAAGACAGCTTGATACGATGATCACATCTCGGGGTTGTGTGGCTGGTGAGAAGACAGCTTGATACGATGATCACATCTCGTGTGTGTGAGGCCAGTGAGAAGACAGCTTGATACGATTATCACATCTCGTGTGTGTGAGGCTGGTGAGAAGACAGCTTGATACGATGATCACATCTCGGGGTTGTGTGGCTGGTGAGAAGACAGCTTGATACGATGATCACATCTCGGGTGTGTGAGGCTGGTGAGAAGACAGCTTGATACGATGATCACATCTCGGGGGTGTAAAGCTGGTGAGAAGACATCTTGATACGGGTTCATTCAATAGAGGACGTCATCATTGATAACTCTGTCAGGCTCATGTCATGGAGTGATGGCTGGTGCCATTGAGTGCTGGCTGGTGTCATTGAGTGCTGCCTGGTGTCATTGAGTTCTGACTGGTGTCATTGAGTGCTGGCTGGTGTCATTGAGTGCTGCCTGGTTCCTTTGAGTGCTGGCTGGTGTCATTGAGTGCTGGCTGGTGTCATTGAGTGCTGGCTGGTGTCTTTGAGAGCTGGCTGGAGTCATTGAGTGCTGGCTGGTGTCATGGAGTGCTGGCTTGTGTCATGGAGCACTTCCTGGTGCCATTGAGTGCTGGCTGGTGCCATTGAGTGCTGGCTGGTGCCATTGAGTGCTGGCTGGTGCCATTGAGTGCTCACTGGTGTCATTGAGTGCTGGCTGGTGTCATTGAGTGCTCGCTTGTGTCATATAGTATTCAATGGTGTCATTGAGTGCTGGCTGGTGTCATGGAGTGCTGGCTGGTGTCATTGAGTGCTAACCGGTGTCATTGAGTGCTCACTGGTGTCATTGAGTGCTGGCTGGTGTCATTGAGTGCTGGCTGGTGTCATTGAGTGCTGGCTGGTGTCATTGAGTGCTGGATGGTGTCATTGAGTGCTGGCTGGTGTTATTGAATGCTGGATGGTGTCATTGAGTGCTAGCTGATCTAGTAGGTCTAGGCTGGGTGTTAGCTGAACGTGTTTGACCTTGGTAATCTGTATTTTAATCCTGTCTGTTGTGTCGCCACCATAACTGATGTAGGAACAATAAGCCTTTAATCATGTCTGTTGTGTCACCACCATAACTGATGTAGGTACAATAAGCCTCTCACCATTGTGTAGTTTATTTGTACACGCGTCAAAAAGTGTGATGTGACTGGAGTGTCTGTGTCATTGTGAATTTGTGACTGGAGTGTCTGTAACATTGTAAATTTGTGACTGGAGTGTCTGTAACATTGTGAATTTGTGACTGTAGTGTCTGTGACATTGGGAATTTGTGACTGGAGTGTCTGTAACATTGTAAATTTGTGACTGGAGTGTCTGTAACATTGTGAATTTGTGACTGGAGTGTCTGTGACATAGTAAATTTGTGACTGGAGTGTGTGTAACATTGTGAATTTGTGACTGGAGTGTCTGTAACATTGTGAATTTGTGACTGGAGTGTCTGTAACATTGTGAATTTGTGACTGGAGTGTCTGTAACATTGTGAATTTGTGACTGGAGTATCTGTAACATTGTGAATTTGTGACTGGAGTGTCTGTAACATTGTGAATTTGTGACTGGAGTGTCTGTAACATTGTGAATTTGTGACTGGAGTGTCTGTAACATTGTGAATTTGTGACTGGAGTGTCTGTAACATTGTGAATTTGTGACTGGAGTGTCTGTAACATTGTGAATTTGTGACTGGAGTGTATGTAGCATTGTGAATTTGTGACTGGAGTGTCTGTGACATAGTGAATTTGTGACTGGAGTGTCTGTGACATTGTGAATTTGTGACTGGAGTAGTGTCTGTGACATTGTGAATTTGTGACTGGAGTGTCTGTAACATTGTGAACTTGTGACTGGAGTGTCTGTAACATTGTGAATTTGTGACTGGAGTGTCTGTAACATTTTGAATGTGTGACTGGAGTGTCTGTAACATTGTGAATTTGTGACTGGAGTGTCTGTAACATTGTGAATTTGTGACTGGAGTGTATGTAGCATTGTGACTGGAGTGTCTGTGACATAGTGAATTTGTGACTGGAGTAGTGTCTGTGACATTGTGAATTTGTGACTGGAGTGTCTGTGACATTGTGAATTTGTGACTGGAGTGTCTGTGACATTGCGAATTTGTGACTGGAGTGTCTGTGACATTGTTTATTTGTGACTGTAGTGTCTGTGACATTGTGAATCAGGTGTCTGACATTGTGACTCGGGTTTCTGACATTGTGACTCGGGTTTCTGACATTGTGACTCGGGTTTCTGACATTGTGACTCGGGTTTCTGACATTGTGACTCGGGTTTCTGACATTGTGACTCGGGTTTCTGACATTGTGACTTGGTTGTCTGTGAGGACATCCAGACAGACAAGCCAAGTAACGTGTGGTCACCATACCTTTATAAAATGTCCTTGACCTTAGCCAAACCAAAGACAACCCAGAAACGTGTCCACAGTGAGATCTCTGCTTTGTTTACCAATGTCGCTGGGATATGAGTCATAAATAATTTAATTCCCATCTAGTTGACCACGCCCCAGAAATCAGACACTACAATTAACATTTCTCCCACCGTTTTTAACGTATATTTACATATGGGCCCATAAGTGCCGCACGGACATGTCAGCCCATAAGTGCCGCACGGACATGTCAGCCCATAAGTGCCGCACGGACATGTCAGCCCATAAGTGCCGCACGGACATGTCAGCCCATAAGTGCCGCACGGACATGTCAGTAGCAAGAATGTCAAGTGTAAAGTGAACCAACTATCTTTAACATTATTTCACGTGACCGGCATAGATGCAGTAATCCCGTCATGCCAGGACGAGATTTCTTGGGGTTCACGAGATTTTATTTTAGTCACACGTGATCCAACATTTTGAAACTGGTTGAAAAAAAGTGTTTGATAAAACCAGGTGATAATTATAGACAGCAAATAGAATGCATTAAACATAATACACCTTACAGTTTTTAGGATTCAGAATGCACCAAAATCCCATGATGAATTACTAACATACAGATAGTAATTGTTCGCTGTTGTTTGCTGGTGTTATATACACAGTCACACATACACACACAGTCACACATACTCTCACTCATTTACACAGTCACACATACACAGTCAGTCACTCACTCTCACTCATATACACAGTCACACATACTCTCACTCATATACACAGTCACACACACTCTCACTCATATACATAGTAACACACACACACACATCCACACTCTAGCTACCCCTCACACACATCCACACTCTAGCTACCCCTCACACACATCCACACTCTAGCTACCCCTCACACACATCCACACTCTAGCTACCCCTCACACATCCACATTCTAGCTACCCCTCACAGACATCCACACTCTAGCTACCCCTCACACACATCCACACTATAGCTACCCCTCACACACATCCACACTCTAGCTACCCCTCACACACATCCACACTCTAGCTATCCCTCACACACATCCACACTCTATTTACCCCTCACACACATCCACTCTAGCTACCCCTCACTCACGCTAGATTTGCTAGGCAGCTTGTCAGACTGTGAGGCGAAGTTCATAATCAATAAATAAAATTGTGTAATTTAAGAAACACGCGCAATGGGGATGCTCAAAGAATGTCCATAGTTTAAATATCGTGTTAAGTTATCATATAGACAGACGAAGCCGTTTAAGTACTCATATAGACAGACGTAGCCGTTTAAGTACTCATATAGACAGACTTAGCCGGTTTAGTTCTCACATAGACAGACGTATCGGGATTACCTTAAAAGATATTACTCTTGCCAACATAAATGAGTAACTAACTCACTTCTATTTTTAATCTCTCTTTCTCTTTCTCTCTCTCTCTCTCTCTCTCTCTCTCTCTCTCTCTCTCTCTCTCTCTCTCTCTCTCTCTCTCTCTCTCTCTCTCTCTCTCTCTCTCTCTCTCCCTTTTCTCTTTACCTCAATACATGTGAAATATTTTCACTGATGTACGAACACTTTACGAACTTTCTCTTATATAAGCTTTAATCTTTCTCACAGAATATCTTATTTTCTCTATCCTATTAAACTTCCCCTTTATCCATCTTATAATTTCGACCTCGGCCCTCACCCAAAACTTCCATCTCTTTATCCAATTAATATCTCCCATCCATCCCATTGTATCTACTTCTCTCCATCCCATTGTATCTACTTTTCTCCATCCCATTGTATCTACTTTTCTCCATCCCATTGTATCTATTTCTCTCCATCCCATTGTATCTACTTCTCTCCATCCCATTATATCTACTTTTCTCCATCCCATTGTATCTACTTCTCTCCATCCCATTGTATCTACCTTTCTCCATTCCATTGTATCTACTCTTCTCCATCCCATTGTATCTACTTCTCTCCATCTCATTGTATCTAATTCTCTCCATCCCATTGTATCTCCTTCTCTCCATCCCATTGTATCTACTTTTCTCCATCCCATTGTATCTACTTTTCTCCATCCCATTGTATCTACTTCTCTCCATCCCATTGTATCTACTTTTCTCCATCCCATTGTATCTACTTTTCTCCATCCCATTGTATCTACTTCTCTCCATCCCATTGTATCTACTTCTCTCCATCCCATTGTATCTACTTCTCTCCATCCCAATGTATATATAATATACATCATTACATGTCCTCTATATATTATATATAATATACATCATTACATGTCCTCTATATATTATATATAATATACATCATTACATGTCCTCTGTATATTATATATAATATACATCATTACATGTCCTCTATATATTTCTATATATATTATATATAATATACATCATTACATGTCCTCTATATATTATATATAATATACATCATTACATGTCCTCTCTTTTCTCATAATGTCTCCTTCTCCGCACCCCTTTCTATTTCTCTCCGTTACATTTCTTTCTTTTACATTTCTTTCTGTTACATCTCTTTCTGTTACATTTCTTTCTGTTACATCTCTTTCTGTTACATTTCTCTCCGTTACATTTCTCTCCGTTACATTTCTCTCCATTACATTTCTCTCTGTTACATTTCTTTCTTTTACATCTCTTTCTGTTACACTTCTCTCCGTTACATTTCTCTCCGTTACATTTCTCTCCGTTACATTTCTTTCTGTTACATTTCTTTCCGTTACATTTCTTTCTGTTACATCTCTCTCCGTTACATTTCTTTCTGTTACATCTCTCTTCGTTACATTTCTTTCTGTTACATCTCTTTCTGTTACAGTTCTCTCCGTTCCATTTCTCTCCGTTCCACTTCTCTCCGTTCCGTTTCGTTCCGTTCCATTTTTCTCTGTACCTTTTCTCTCTCTTTGTTCGATTTCCCTCTCTCCATCCGATAACATTCAACACTACCCTCCCCCCAAAGTTGTATGTGTTGGTAACCCATCCGTGAGTATCTCAACCAGTGTAGGTCACCGTGACACTGGCGGATTGCTTGCGTGAAGCGAGATCGCAGGGCTGGCTGATCTGGCTCAGTGCGGGGAAGCGAGGTCAAGGTCAAGGTGAATCGGCTGCAAGTACTGGACCAGTGAGTTGATTTTACACACTAAGGGGATAAAGGGGAGGGAGAGGCGTGTAGCAAGAACTGGACCAGTGAGTTGATTTTACACACTGAGAGGATACGAGGGAAGGAGAGAGATGTGCAGGCATATTGAGAGGGTAAGAGGGAAGGAGAAGTGATTGGAAGAGTGACTGATCGAAGAAGAGGAAATAAAATGTAAACCAATAAAAGACTGGCTCGGACTGAGATAACTACAACAGTCATGTCTGTCACTGCTTGCATCTATACTAATAAAAGGCAAAGCCCTGACTGACTGACTCACTCAATCATCACTAATTCTCCAACTTCCCGTGTAGGTAGAAGCATGAAACTTTGGGAAATTGTTGAGTAGCCTCTCGCGACGACAATTGGCGTAAAAGAATTTTAAAATCCCGAGTAGGCAGAAGCCGCGATGGAAACGGGCGAAAATTTGTTATTAAATTATCACTTCCTGGGGGCCGGGGGCCCAAATGAAGTTTTTTCCTTATATGAGCTATATAAAAACTAAAAATCACTAATTCTCATATTTTCCGTGTATGTAGATGCATGAATCTTTGGGAAGTTGTTGAGTACACTTTCGCGATGGTAACAGGCGAAAAGAATATTTAAATTAACACTTACTGGGGGCCGGGGGCCCAAAAGTACTTTTTTATAATATTAAAAACTGACTCATCACCAATTCTCCAACTTCCCGTGCAGGTAGAAACATGAAACTTTTGGAAGTTGTTGAGGACCCTGTTACGACTTAAAATGGCGAAAAAGAATTTTAAAATTCACGCTCACGTGGGCCCAGGGGCCCAAAATATGTGTTTTTATTATATGAGCTATATAAAAATTGAAAATACTATTCACCTATTTGCCGGGTACATTTCCGCCATGGTAAAAGTGGAAAAAATATTTAAATTATCACTTACTGGGGGCCCGGGGCCTAAATGTAGTTTTTTTCTAATACATAATAAAAACTGACTCATCACTAATTCTCCAACTTCCCGTGTAGGTAGAAGCATGAAACTTTGGAAAGTTGTTGAGTACCTTCTCAAGACGAAAAATGGCAAAAAAGATTTTAAAAATTCACTCTCTTTGGGGGCCTGGGGCCCAAAAAAGCTATTTTTCCTTATATGGACTATATAAAATATGAAAATCACTAATTTTCTTATTTCCCGAGTAGCATGAAACTTTGGGAAATTGTTGAGTACAATCCCGCGATAATAAAAGGCGATTTTTTTTTAAGTTATCACATTCTGTGGACCCGGTGGCCCAAATGAATTTTTTCCTTATATGAGCTATATAAAATATAAAAATCATGAACTCTCCTATTTCCCATGTAGGTAGAAGCATGATATTTTGGGTTGTTGTTAAGTACACTTCCACGGTGTTAACAGGTGACAAAAATATTTAAATTATCACTTACTGGGAGCCTGGGGGCCAAATTTAGTTTTTTTTTCTAATCTTAAAAACTGACTCATCACTAATTCTCCAACTTCCCGTGTAGGTAGAAGCATGAAACTTTGAGAAGTTGTTGAGTACCCTCTCACGACGAAAAATGGTGAAAAAGAATTTTAAAATTCATACTCTTGGGGGCCAAAAAACGTTTTTTTCCTTATACTGAAATTCGCTTTACTCTCCACTTTCTCGTCTAGTTAGAAACATATAACTCTGGAAAGTTGTTGAGTACACTTCCACGATGGTAGCATGCAAAAAATATTTAAATTATCACTCACCGGGGGCCGGGGGCCCAAATGTATTTTTTCTTTATAAAAACTGACTCATCACTAATTCTTCAATATCCTGCGTAGGTAAAAGCATGAAACTTTTGGAAATGGTTAAGTACCCTCCCGCGATAGTAACAGGCAAAAAAATATTTAAATTGTCACTCACTGGGGCCGGGGGCCAAAATGTATTTTTTCTAGGGCTGCGGAAATTATCGATTAATTTATCGATTAATCGTTAAAAATTTTATCGATTAAATATCGATTAAAATAATTTTAATCGTTAAAAATTCGATTAAAATTTAAGAAAATATTTATAATATTTTAAAAAAAATTTTTTGTAATAAATAATAAATTATTAATAATTAATAATAATTCATATATATTTTTTTACTTACAAACATCTCCCGCGTAATATTCACATTAATTTTATTAATTTATGTTGACCGGCAGACGTCAACTATAAAATGGCCGACAGCCAGAGCCGTCTTTACACCATTTTGTGCCCCCAGGCAAAGAAATAGTGTTGGGCCCCTCCCCCGCAGGAAATAAAATGAATATACATAATATATATAAATAAACATATTCCCATGGGGCCCATATGCTCGTGGGCCCCCGGGCAAATGCCCAACGGGCCTATGCGTTAAGACGGCCCTGCTGACAGCATCAGCGCAGTTAAATTTAAACATATAACTGTCTAGAAAGTTGAGCAAATATGTTGTTTTTAAGCTAACTGTGGATGGCAAAGTCGAAGATGGTGAAAACGTTTACTGTGTCCACTGCCATAAACAATTCTCTTTTAAAGGATCAAATACATCGCTGACGTACTACCTTCAGCACAAATCAAGTATCAACACATTGTCATGAAATTTAGTTCAAAATATTCTTAATTTTCAATGTCCGTGAGAAATGTTCAGTTTAATGACGTCACAAATTTATATTTTTGGTTTTAATCGAAGTTATCGATTAATTAATCGATAATTTTTCAAAAGTTAACGATTAAATTTAAATTAATCGATAACAGCCCTAATTTTTTCTTATATTAAAAGTTAATCATCAAAGATTCTCCATCTTCACGTGTAAGTAGAAGTATTAAATTTTGGGAAGTTGTTGAGTACACTCCAAGCATGGTAACAGGCGATTTTTTAAAATTATCACTCACTGGGGGCTCGGCACACAAATGTAGTTTTTTCACCTTATATGAGCTAAATTATAAATTTTAAAAAAACTTTGGATACTGTGTAAATTTATTTTTTTAAAACTTGGAAGATAAAAACTTGACGGCCTATATTAAATTTCGTTAGGGCATTAAACATTTTTTTTCAATCTTTTGTACCCGAGGACCACTACTCTCTTTTTCGTAAATGTTTAAGACATTTTAACCATTCGATTTCCCTTGATTTTTGAAAACAAATGTTGGCTAACAAATATATTCATCATAATCCAAATTAAAATAAGCTGTTGTTTTGAACTATACATATTACCCCGATAGGGCCCCCTGCCTGTATTTTAGTTTTTTAAAAGATGTATTAATAGTAAATGTATTTTATTTATCCCACGTACATTAAACTTTAGGAATTTTTTGGGTACGCTCCAGCGAAGGTTTCTGGCATTAAAGGTAAAATTTTAAAAACACTACTTATTAGGGGCTGGGGGCCCGTATACCATTTTTTATCATTAATTATATAAAAGTTAATTTCAAAAGTGGTTACTGGGTAAATGGATGAAATATTGACCAAATTTGATTTTTAAATTCTATAGGTTAATGAACTTCTAACGTCTGTTCCTTCGGGGCCGGGACCCAAAATATTTCTTTCGTAAATATTTAAAGCTTTTTTACCTTTAGATTTTAAATAATTTTAATAAATATAGACACGTATCTCTATCACATGAACATCCTACATCCATTTTGCACGGGCGACCGTAATGTCATTTTAGTATCCATTTTATTTTACACCATCTTGAAAAAAATTGACAAACAAATATATCCTTCATGATCCAGAATGAAATAAATTTGTGTTTTGAATTGGTGTATAATGGGTTTTCAACGCTTACTAAAATCCTTACATCCGCAGCAGAGTGCGGGTATTTTGCTAGTATGTAAATAAAAGCGTGTCCTTTTAAAAAAAAGATTTATTAAATATTTCATGCGAGATTCAACACTCCTCACTGCAGATGGGGCTCATCTTTAAAAAAATAATTTGTGTTCATTTTATTATATTTTGCCCGGAATAGGAATTTTTAGAAGGACAACTTCTTTACCATACTTTATGTCTTCAACTGAAAAACACGTATTTCGAGTTATTTATTTACTTCTTTGTCTTATATTGTTCTTCTTATTTTAGTTGTTCTAATAGTTCTGTTGCTGTAAAAAGCTTACAAGAACATTCTAAAAGGGTTGTCCTGTCATAGTATAGTTGTTCATAAATTGTTCTCGCTACCTGTCCTTTGATTTTTGTTGTTTTTTTAGTTGTTATTTCAATATGTCTATAATTGTTTATTTTTGTTGTTGTTTTTAGTTGTCCTATAAAGTTGTTCTCAGATTGTTGTGATTTCAAATGTCCGGTTGGGAAATTAGGAGTCCATCTCTACAACAGTCGTGACACCTGGCGATGACGTCATCAGGAGTCCATCTCTACAACAGTC
This sequence comes from Ampullaceana balthica, assembly GCA_944989445.1. Taxonomy (NCBI): domain Eukaryota; kingdom Metazoa; phylum Mollusca; class Gastropoda; family Lymnaeidae; genus Ampullaceana; species Ampullaceana balthica. Next base: position 4,177,685 of record CALYLW010000015.1, on the reverse strand, counting down.
GTGACACCTGGCGATGACGTCATCAGGAGTCCATCTCTACAACAGTCGTGACACCTGGCGATGACGTCATCGTTGCTTTTATTCTCGACTGGAACAATGTGCGTGCGCCAAGAGATAAAACAATGACGTCATCCAAAGGTGGGGGCTAAAACAAAAACAAACAACGCATGTGTCACGTGGTGTTCTCTTCCTATACACGGATACCTCTTTGTGAAGGATGAGAGAGAGAGAGGCGGAGTGGAGAGGACAGATAGAGGAGGAGAGAGATAGAGAATGTGAGGGAGCAGGATGGAGGGAGGGGAATAGACTAGGGTTGGAGGGGTAGAGAGAGAGGGATAGACAATGTGGGGGAGCAGGATGGAGGGAGGGGAATAGACTAGGGTTGGAGGGGTAGAGAGAGGAAGAGAGAGGAAGAGAGAGAGTTAAGGCGAATGCCGTGTTCCCAGTGTCAGAAAGCTGGATTGATTAACTGACAAACTTGTATTTGATCTACTTAAGGAGGGCTTTAAACGTCAGTCGTCTGGTAACTTGTGGGAAGTCTGGGTGTCTAAGGACACATTCAGTCCTACAACGATGGACAGGTGGGCAGGTGGAGGGGCTTATCCGGAAAGTGGCGGTCACATTAAATTGAGTGGCGTTGTAAGATTGCATGCTGACTACTTTGTGTAAGATTACATGGTGACTACCTTGTTTAAGATTACATGGTGACTACCTTGTGTAAGATTACATGGTGACTACCTTGTTTAAGATTACATGGTGACTACTTTGTGTAAGATTACATGGTGACTACCTTGTGTAAGATTACATGGTGACTACCTTGTGTAAGATTACATGCTGACTACTTTGTGTAAGATTACAGGGTGACTACCTTGTTTAAGATTTGCTGTATAACCGGAAAGGGGGTGGGGGTGGGGTAGAGGGAAAAGGTCTGGTCACCGATCGCTGGACCGAGCTCAGCGTGACACGTAAAATGTAAACAAAAGCTCGCCGGGAAATCGATGGGTGGCGTCAAAGCGTGTACTCAACTGGCACGTGAAAGAAAAACAATACCAAATTGTGAAATTGAATTACATATGTTATATCGAGATAAACTAAAAATGCATTAATTTAATTACGGTACGTTCGATCGATCAGAAAGTTTGATATGATGCATTGTTAGGTGACACGAGTCTATGTGCAAAATTTCAGCTCGATAGCATCACTGGAAGTGGGTCATATTTGACTTTTGTTTTTCAGCCCTCCCGCCTGTCCGACGACGAACGACAGAGACGGCTGTGAAGTTAATATGAGGGATTTAAAAATGACCCACTTCCCATGATCCTATCAAGCTGAAAATTTGCACATACACTTTTGGCACCGAACAATGCACTGTATCAAAATTTCAGATCGATCAAATGTACTGTAATTAAATGCTGTGCGTATTATATTGAATATAGTTTTATAATATTTTCCCGATCTGTAAATGTTTATGCTAGTCTGTCAGGCGGTGCGTATTATATTGCACAAAATCAATACTTTTAGTAATGTCTCATATATATATATAGGATTGATAGTCAAAAACTTTGTTTTTTACAGATTGTTTAATTTTGTGGTTTAAAACACAATACCATGCCAATTTAATATTGGCGATGCATTTATAAAATTTTGATTTTCAAGACGCTGGCTGAAGTATTACAGTACTAAACACTGTCTGAAGTATTACAGTACTAAAAACAGGTCCGTGTGCAAAGTACAAAACTTGTGTGCAAAGTTGCACAACACCCCTTTTTTTGTGCAATATATTACAAAATTTGCTGCGCGATAATTCCAAACTGCTGCGCGACGTCGGTCAAATATATACGTGGCCGCGCAGTTTAAAGGGAACATTGGTTGTAAGCCTAACTTTAGCGTTCCTGTACCTTGGCCATGGGATCTATTATGTACCGCCCTGCCCTCCCCTCGCTACACCTCTGACCAGAGACAACGCGGGCCCGCCATGTTTGGGTGGTCTGAAGTTAAGAAATCGGTGTGGGGTTAGGAAGAGAAATTTTTTAAAATTTTCATGAATATGTGCCCTTAGTTTCACACGTGACCTTTTTCAGGGAGTCTCAACTATTTTAAAAAAATTTCTGCTTAAAACCAGGCAGGGTCATTAAAAAAAAGTGTGTGTGGTGGGGGGTCGAGTGGCCCTCGGCTGGTGTACCGATGGTCACGGGTTCGCATCCCGGTGAAAGCAGGGATCTGTTCCCGGGGCCAAGAGTGTTTCTGAGTCCACCCAGCTCCGAATGGGTACCTAACAATACATAGGGAAAAAAAGTCGACTGGGTAATGCGTGGAAACTTCATAGCCGCGGCCTTTGAACGCTGCATCACTTGTCTGTGGACGCAGTAATCTTCTGTATAGAAGGAGCGTCTACCACACTTCAAACTTGATGATTTAAAAATATAAGAACAACGTTGAAATGACTTAGAAATAATGTTTTCTTGTTGCAGGATTCTCTGAGATCATGATCTACAGTTTTGGGACCACTGCCCACAAGTGAAAGTTGAAGGATGGCAAAGAGATAGAATAAAATAGCTGAGACGTTTAGTTGTAAAGAAGAAGCCAGCAAAGAACATGAGAGCTATAAAAAATATAAACTGTAAGGTAACAAATAAAAAGGGTGGGTGGGGGTATGTGTGTGTTGAGTAGATAGTTCACCTGTAGACATGTTATAATTCACCTGGACAAAGTTTAAACCGATTTATTTAAAAAATAGCCTCTTTCATGAGAGATCTCGGCTTGTTATAACAAACATTGTGAACATTGAACAATAGGCGAGGTGTCGGCTCTCTTTTGTTATTTCATGTCAGTGTTCATGTGTCTGTGTTTATATGTGTGTGTATGTTTAAAAATATGTGTGTGTGTATATATATATATATGTGTGTGTACAGGGCAGTGGTGCTCCCCACACTGCTTTATGCTTGTGAAACTTGGACTGTTTATCAGCGCCATGCAAGAAAGCTGAACCACTTTCATATAACAAGCCTCAGGAAGATTCTCGGCATAAAGTGGCAGAACAAAATTCCAGACACAGTGGTACTGACCAAGGCAGGTCTCCCCAGCATCTTCACCCTCCTGATGCAGTCCCAGCTTCGCTGGGCAGGGCACGTTGTCCGAATGCCAGACGAGAGACTGCCAAAGAGAATCTTCTATGGTGAGCTCCAGTATGGCCAGCGGTCCCACGGTGGGCAAAAGAAACGCTTCAAAGACACACTGAAAGCCTCAATGAAAGCGTTTGCCATAAATCCAGACACGTGGGAACGAGCTGCAATGGACCGATCCACCTGGCGCTCTTCCATCCACGAAGGTGCCAGGTCATGTGAGGCAAACCGGATTACCGCCGCAGAAAAGAAGAGGCAAGCCCGAAAGGCCCATGCTGTCAACCCTCCAGGAGATGTCGCACTCGCCCCCTGTCCCTTCTGTTCCCGAACCTTTCGTGCAAGGATCGGCCTAATCAGCCATCTGCGCACGCACAGAAAACCCTCGGATGACTAGAGTGGTCCTCGTCGTATCGACGGACGAACGAACAAAATATGTGTGTGTTTATATATATATAAATATATATATATATATATATGTGTGTGTTATGTGTGTGCGTCTTCCTTACTCGCGGCCTCCTTTATAAAATACGTGAGTTCGATTACACGGATTAGGTATCGTCCAAATAGTATCGAGGATTTGTCCAACTAAATTCACGAAGATCTCGAAAAACTCTTCTGAGTTTTGATACAAAGTACAAGGATATTAGAAATCAAAATAATTTTTAAAAAAACCCTTGATAACGTCTTTTACAATTTGTTTCATTTATAATATAGATTAAAATTTTTAAAAAGTCGTGTTTATCAGTGAAGATACAATTCGATATTTTTGATGTCATTATGTCATATGAACAGAGGCGTAACTGTGTTTTACGCGCCCTTGGCTAATTCGTTTAGGCGCCCTTGAGAAATATGGATAATACTAAATTCTACAGAATGAATTGATTATTGAAGGATTAGCCCTCGGGACCCTTGGCAACTGCCCCGATGCCACGTCGTTGTTAGTTCTCTGCATATAAATATATTATAAATAGTTACTCAGAATAAACATTGTAAAAGAATTCACATTCAAGTTTTAGCGTGAAAAAATATTTAAAACATAAATTTAATTAAATAAAATAAATGACCTTGACATTGTATTCAAATATGAAATGTAAAAATAATTTTAAAACTATGTTTAAAAAATTGAAACAACATTGAAACACTTTAGATTGAATGTTGTGGCATCATGACGTCATCTCAACCAACCATTGTGGCATCAAGACGTCGTCTCAACCAACCATTGTGGCATCAAGACGTCATCTCAACCAACCATTGTGGCATCAAGACGTCATCTCAACCAACCATTGTGGCATCAAGACGTCATCTCAACCAACCATTGTGGCATCATGACGTCATCTCAACCAACCATTGTGGCATCATGACGTCATCTCAACCAACCATTGTGGCATCATGACGTCATCTCAACCAAACATTGTGGCATCAAGACGTCATCTCAACCAACAATTACATTGAACGGTATCGGGTACTCTAGCAACTCGTGCGATACGATATTTTCAGAAATCGTAGTCATAGGATTAGATTCCAAATAATTTTTGGCGTGAATCACAGGAGACGATTGGGTGGGAGGGTGTAAGGGAATGGGAGGGGGTAAGGGAATGGGAGGGGGGAGGGGGTAAGGGAATGGGATGGTGAGGGGGTATGCGAATGGGAGGGGAAGGGTTTTAAAAAAATTGTTTCAAGTGGAATGAAAATTTTGTGGGTGTTGACGCCAGTTGTAGGGGAGCTATGTAGATAATAACATAACATTTAAGATAATCGGTACCTTGAACTCGACTTGGGTGCGCCCACTGAGCAGCCCCTCCCTTCCCCGTGGCACGAACACACTACGGTATGATCGACCTTGACACAGAAACAGCTATTTTAATGTTTTAATGTCTGGTGAAACTACTGGTTGACCTCTGTAACTGTTCACATTAGTAACAAAAAGGTAAGTTCCATTTGGACACCGACATTCATCAACAAATTGATAAACCCACACACAATCGAGGACACATAAGACATAATTGATTGGGTATTGCATAGACCTGACGATTGCCTTGTCAAATCCGCAACCGTAACAGAAGAGCTTTCCTCGGATCATTTTTGTGTTATATGTGAACTTAGAGTGATTGCCCCCCCCCCTTCCTTCCACAAAATTCCGGGACTTTCGTAATCTACGGGGCATGAACCGGGACGCCTGCCGGCAAGATCTAAGTGTGGCGGTGACCCCTGACCTCTGCCCTACTTTGGATAAGCTGAATAGTACATTACGCACTGTGCTGGACAGACACGCCCTGTCAGCCGCCAAAAGGTCAAGTCAACACGGACAGCTCCCTGGTATTCTTCAATAAGGAATGAACTTCGACGCGCCAAGAAAGATCGGCGTACAACAGAAAAGACGTGGTTGAAATCAAGACTCATCGTTCAAAAGCAAATTTATTTCACTGCCAAGCGACGTGTGACTATAATCGTACATCAAGCAAAAACTTTGTACTATAGTAATAAAATACTCAAAAGTAGTACTAGAAGGCAGCTTTTTATGAATGCAATAACCTCAGAGTGACTGGTAAAGCTGTGGTTCTTCCCTCTGTATATCCTTGCATCAGCAACCAGATATATTTTGTAATTTTTTTACAAACAAAATTGCCGAAATTAGGGCTGAGCTTGACATAACTATGTTACCGCCGCATAATGTATCTACTTTTTGGGCTGTGAGGTCAATATTTGACATGTTCCAGCCTGTTACGGAAAATGAGGTCAAAGCTGTTATTCTAAAATCTAAACCAACGTCATGTTCTCTTGATCCAATCCCAACTCCACTATTGGTTGAGTCATTAGATCACTTACTCCCAAAAATAACACATATAGTAAATGAGAGTCTAACATCAGGTACTTTTCCAACCTCATGTAAATCTGCTGTAATAAAACCATTGCTGAAAACAAGGGTGGATCAAAACAATTTAAACAACTATCTACCTCTTTACAATATTTCGTTTGTATCTAAAGTCATTGAAAAACTTGTCTTAAAACAACGTTTTGCTTATCTTAACGACAACACTCTTTTAAGCCCCAATCAGTCGGCGTACATACCTTCTCACAGCACAGAGACCACCCTGTTAAAGGTAACAAATGACCTCCTACTCGCACTAGACAGTGGGAAAATCTCTATATTGGTCCTCTTAGATCTTAGTGCTGCTTTTGACACTGTCGACCATCAAACATTGCTAAAAACCCTGCAAAATTATTTTGGAATTTCTGGCTCAGTTCTGGCTTGATTTCAATCATACTTATCAAACTTCTCCCAGGTGGTATCAGTAGATGGCTGTATCTCTCACAGAGCTGACTTGGTCTCTGTTTTGGGTCCGGTACTTTTCGTGCTGTATACAAGGCCACTACTCCTACTGCTCGAAAAGTATTCAGTTAAAAGCCAATCATTTGCAGATGATACCCAGCTTTACACTCACACTGATCCATCTATTGACTTCACTGTCAAATTGATGCAAGAGTGCATTGGTGAGGTAAAGTCTTGGATGACTTTCAGCAAGCTCAAACTGAATGATGACAAGACAGAAGCACTCCTATTCTATAACAATAAATCACGCAGTACTTTTTCTATTCCGAATTCTATTCAGGTGGCTAGTTCTGATATACTGCTCAAATCATCGACTAGGAATCTTGGCTACATTATTTCTGACAATATGTCTACCAACAGCTTCATCAATCACATCTGTCGCTCTGCCTACATTGCCATTCATCAGATCAGCTCAATCCGCCATTACGTAACAGTTAGTGCAACAAAAACTCATGTCTGTGCTCTTGTACTAGCTCGTATGGAGTACTGCAATTCTCACCTGTCAGGTGCGCCAAAACAATGCATTGAAAAACAACAGAAAGTTCAAAATTCAGCTGTCAGATTAGTTCTGAAGGCAAAAAAACATGACCATGTTTCTCGCTACTTTACTCACTTCATGGCTACCTATTCAAGCCCGAATTGATTACAAACTGGCCGTTCTCTGTCACAACATCTTTTCTGACTCATTCCCTTCCTATCTTACTGAACTTCTGTCGGTCTACTCACCAAGTCGTCAGCTACGCCCTTCTGCATACATGCGCATTCTCTGTGTTCCTAAGACACGAAATAAAAAATTTCGCGAAAGGTCATTCTCTTTTTGTGAAGCCAAACAAGGGAATCTCAACCATTACTCATCCGGAGTATTTCATCTACCACGTCCTTCAAGACCCCACTTAAGACGCATCTTTTCAAAATTTGTTTTGAAAACTAGAGATACAACATTTCTTTTTAATGATTAACGTAGCTTATGTGTAACGTACTGTCATTTATGTGATTATTATGATAATAATGTTTATTTAAATTATTATATGCATGTTATTATCTCCATGTAAAGTGCTGTGAGCCCGGCTCCTTGCTGGGATACAGCGCAATAAAAATAATCAATTTATTATTATTATTATTATTATTATTATTATTATTATTATTATAATTATGATTATTATTATTATTATTATTAAAGTAACAAAAAGGTAAGTTCCATTTGGACACAAACAAAGTAACTAAAAGGTAAGTTCCATTTGGACATCAACAAAGTAACTAAAAGGTAAGTTCCAGTTGGACACCAACAAAGTAAAAAAAAAGGTAAGTTCCATTTGGACACCAACAAAGTTACTAAAAGGTAAGTTCCATTTGGACACCAACAAAGTAAAAAAAAGGTAAGTTCCATTTGGACACCAACAAAGTAACTAAAAGGTAAGTTCCATTTGGACACCAACAAAGTAAAAAAAAGGTAAGTTCCCTTTGGACACCAACAAAGTAACTAAAAGGTAAGTTCCATTTGGACATCAACAAAGTAACTAAAAGGTAAGTTCCCTTTGGACACCAACAAAGTAACTAAAAGGTAAGTTCCATTTGGAAACCAACAAAGTAACTAAAAGGTAAGTTCCATTAGGACATCAACAAAGTAACTAAAAGGTAAGTTCCATTTGGACACAAACGAGAATTGACGTGAAAAAACTCCGGTTAGGACGTTTCGGAAGACTGACATTCCTGGTAGGAATTTTAAGAAGACAGACATTCCTGGTAGGAATTTTAAGAAGACAGACATTCCTGGTAGGAATTTTAAGAAGACAGACATTCCTGGTAGGAATTTTAAGAACCCAGACATTCCTGGTAGGAATTTTAAGAAGACAGACATTCCTGGTAGGAATTTTAAGAAGACAGACATTCCTGGTAGGAATTTTAAGAACCCAGACATTCCTGGTAGGAATTTTAAGAAGACAGACATTCCTGGTAGGAATTTTAAGAACCCAGACATTCCTGGTAGGAATTTTAAGAAGACAGACATTCCTGGTAGGAATTTTAAGAACCCAGACATTCCTGGTAGGAATTTTAAGAAGACAGACATTCCTGGTAGGAAGTTTAAGAAGACAGACATTCCTGGTAGCAATTTTAAGAAGACAGACATCCCTGGCAGTTATTTAAAGAAGACAGACATTCCTGGTAGGAATTTTAAGAAGACAGACATTCCTGGTAGGAATTTTAAGAACCCAGACATTCCTGGTAGGAATTTTAAGAAGACAGACATTCCTGGTAGGAATTTTAAGAACCCAGACATTCCTGGTAGGAATTTTAAGAAGACAGACGTTCCTGGTAGGAATTTTAAGAACCCAGACATTCCTGGCAGGAAGTTTAAGAAGACAGACATTCCTGGTAGCAATTTTAAGAAGACAGACATTCCTGGTAGGAATTTTAAGAACCCAGACATTCCTGGTAGGAAGTTTAAGAAGACAGACATTCCTGGTAGCAATTTTAAGAAGACAGACATTCCTGGCAGTTATTTAAAGAAGACAGACATTCCTGGTAGGAATTTTAAGAAGACAGACATTCCTGGTAGCAATTTTAAGAAGACAGACATTCCTGGCAGGAAGTTTAAGAAGACAGACATTCCGGGTAGGAATTTAAAGAAGACAGACATTCCTGGTAGGAATTTTAAGAAGACAGACATTCCTGGTAGGAAGTTTAAGAAGACAGACATTCCTGGTAGGAATTTTACAAAGACATACATTCCGGGTATGAAGTTTCGGAAATAGAACTCGCTGATCAGTGAATCGAGTTAAGCAGCTCCCAACTGGAGATGTTCATTGTTACAACAGCTCACAACTGGAGATGTTCATTGTTACAGAAGCTCACAACTGGAGATGTTCATTGTTACAGAAGCTCACAACTGGAGATGTTCATCGTTACAACAGCTCACAACTGAACATGTTCATTGTTACAACAGCTCACAACTGAAGATGTTCATTGTTACAGAAGCTCACAACTGGAGATGTTCATTGTTACAACAGCTCACAACTGGAGATGTTCATTGTTACAACAGCTTACAACTGAAGATGTTCATTGTTACAACAGCTCACAACTGAAGATGTTCATTGTTACAACAGCTCACAACTGGAGATGTTCATTGTTACAGAAGCTCACAACTGGAGATGTTCATTGTTACAGAAGCTCACAACTGGAGATGTTCATTGTTACAGAAGCTCACAACTGGAGATGTTCATTGTTACAACAGCTCGCAACTGGAGATGTTCATTGTTACATAAGCTCACAACTGGAGATGTTCATTGTTACAGAAGCTCACAACTGGAGATGTTCATTGTTACAACAGCTCACAAATGAAGATGTTCATTGTTACAACAGCTCACAACTGGAGATGTTCATTGTTACAACAGCTCACAACTGGAGATGTTCATTGTTACAGAAGCTCACAACTGGAGATGTTCATTGTTACAACAGCTCAGAACTGGAGATGTTCATTGTTACAACAGCTCACAACTGGAGATGTTCATTGTTACAACAGCTCACAACTGGAGATGTTCATTGTTACAACAGCTCACAACTGGATATGTTCATTGTTACAACAGCTCACAAATGGAGATGTTCATTGTTACAACAGCTCACAACTGGAGATGTTCATTGTTACAACAGCTCACAACTGGAGATGTTCATTGTTACAGAAGCTCACAACTGGAGATGTTCATTGTTACAACAGCTCACAACTGGAGATGTTCATTGTTACAACAGCTCACAACTGGAGATGTTCATTGTTACAACAGCTCACAACTGGGGATGTTCATTGTTACAGAAGCTCACAACTGGAGATGTTCATTGTTACAACAGCTCACAACTGGAGATGTTCATTGTTACAACAGCTCACAACTGGAGATGTTCATTGTTACAACAGCTCACAACTGGAGATGTTCATTGTTACAGAAGCTCACAACTGGAGATGTTCATTGTTACAACAGCTCACAACTGGAGATGTTCATTGTTACAACAGCTCAGAACTGGAGATGTTCATTGTTACAACAGCTCACAACTGGAGATGTTCATTGTTACAACAGCTCACAACTGAAGATGTTCATTGTTACAGCCATGTTATTTAAAAAAACAGTGATTTTTGGTGATATGTCATTATTTATAAGTTTTTAATCTTTCTTAAATCAATATCACTCAAATGACTTAACACCACCTCAAAACGCGTTTTTTAACATACTTCCATCAACACATTTCTTTCATCACACTGCCATCAACACACTATCATCGACACACGACCAACAACAATCTACCATCAACACACTACCATCAACACACAAGCAATAAAGCTCTACCATCAACACACTACAATCAAAACACTACCATTAACACACTACAATCTACACACTACCAACAACACACTACCATCAACACACTACCATCAACACACTATCATCTACACGCTACCATCTACACACTACCATGAACACACTACCAACAACACACTACCATCAACACACTACCATCAACACACTACCATCAACACACTACCATCAACACACTACAATCTACACACTACCATCTACACACAATCAACAACACACTACCATCAACACACTACCATCAACACACTACCATCTACACACTACCATCTACACACTACCATCAACACACTACCATCTACACACTACCATCAACACACTACCATCAACACATTACCATCAACACACTACCATCTACACACTACCATCTACACACTACCATCAACACACTACCATCTACACACTACCATCTACACACTAAAATATACACACTACCATCAACACACTACCATCAACACACTACCATCAACACACTACCATCAACACACTACCATCTACACACTACTATCTACACACTAAAATATACACACTACCATCAACATACTACCATCAACACACTACCATCTACACACTACCATCAACACACTACCATCTACACACTGCCATCAACACACTGCAATCAACACACTACCATCAACACACTACCATCTACACACTACCATCTACACACTACCATCTAAACACTACAATCAACACACTACCATTAACACACTACCATCTACACACTACCATCAACACACTACCAACAACACACTACCATCAATAAACTACCATCAACACACTACCATCTACAAACTACCATCTACACACTACCATCAACACACTACCATCAACACACTACCATCAACACACTACCATCTAAACACTACCATCTACACACTACCATCAACAAACTACCATCTACACACTACCATCTACACACTAAAATATACACACTACCATCTACACACTACCATCTACACACAACCATCTACATACAACCATCAACACACTACCATCTACACACTACCATCTACACACTACCACCAACACACTATCATCTATTCACTACCATCTACACACTACCATCAACACACTACCATCTACACACTACCATCAACACACTACCATCAACACACTACCATCTAAACACTACCATCAACACACTAACATCAACACACTACCACCAACACACTACCATCTACACACAACCATCTACACACAACCATCAACACACTATCATCTACACACTACCATCTACACACTACAATCTAAACACTGCCATCTACACACTACCATCTACACACTACCATCAATAGACTACCATCTACACACTACCATCTACACACTACCATCAACAGACTACCATCAACACACTACTTACTATCTACGCACTACCATCAACACACTACCATCTATACACTACAATCTATATACTACCATCTATACACTACCATCTACACACTACCATCAACAAACTACCATCAACACACTATCATCTACACGCTACCATCTACACACTACCATGTACACACTACCAACAACACACTACCATCCACACACTACCATCAACACACTACCATCAACACACTACAATCTACACACTACCATCTACACACAATCAACAACACACTACCATCAACACACTGCCATCAACACACTACCATCTACACACTACCATCAACACACTACCATCAACACACTACCATCTACACACTACCATCAACACACTACCATCAACACACTACCATCAACACACTACCATCTACACACTGCCATCAACACACTACCATCAACACACTACCATCTACACACTACCATCAACACACTACCATCAACACACTACCATCTACACACTACCATCAACACTCTACCATCAACACACTACCATCAACACACTACCATCTACACACTACCATCTACACACTACCATCAACACACTACCATCTACACACTACCACCAACACACTATCATCTATTCACTACCATCAACACACTACCATCAACACACTACCATCAACACACTGCCATCTACACACTACCATCTACACACTAAAATATACACACTACCATCAACATACTACCATCAACACACTACCATCAACACACTACCATCTACACACTACCATCAACACACTACCATCTACACACTACCATCAACACACTACCATCTACACACTGCCATCAACACACTACCATCAACACACTACCATCTACACACTAAAATATACACACTACCATCTACACACTACCATCAACACACTACCATTAACACATTACCATCTACACACTACCATCAACACACTACCATCTACACACTACCACCAACACACTATCATCTATACACTACCATCAACACACTACCATCTACACACTACCATCAACACACTACCATCAACACACTACCATCTAAAAACTACCATCAACACACTACCATCAACACACTACCATCAACACACTAACATCTACACACAACCATCTACACACAACCATCAACACACTATCATCTACACACTACCATCTACACACTACAATCTAAACACTGCCATCTACACACTACCATCTACACACTACCATCAATAGACTACCATCTACACACTACCATCTACACACTACCATCTACACACTACCACCAACACACTATCATCTATTCACTACCATCTACACACTACCATCAACACACTACCATCTACACACTACACCCAACACACTACCATCAACACACTACCATCTAAACACTACCATCAACACACTAACATCAACACACTACCACCAACACACTACCATCTACACACAACCATCTACACACAACCATCAACACACTATCATCTACACACTACCATCTACACACTACAATCTAAACACTGCCATCTACACACTACCATCTACACACTACCATCAATAGACTACCATCTACACACTACCATCTACACACTACCATCAACAGACTACCATCAACACACTACTTACTATCTACGCACTACCATCAACACACTACCATCTATACACTACAATCTATATACTACCATCTATACACTACCATCTACACACTACCATCAACAAACTACCATCAACACACTATCATCTACACGCTACCATCTACACACTACCATGTACACACTACCAACAACACACTACCATCCACACACTACCATCAACACACTACCATCAACACACTACAATCTACACACTACCATCTACACACAATCAACAACACACTACCATCAACACACTACCATCAACACACTACCATCTACACACTACCATCAACACACTACCATCAACACACTACCATCAACACACTACCATCTACACACTGCCATCAACACACTACCATCAACACACTACCATCTACACACTACCATCAACACACTACCATCAACACACTACCATCTACACACTACCATCAACACTCTACCATCAACACACTACCATCAACACACTACCATCTACACACTACCATCTACACACTACCATCAACACACTACCATCTACACACTACCATCTACACACTAAAATATACACACTACCATCAACACACTACCATCAACACACTACCATCAACACACTGCCATCTACACACTACCATCTACACACTAAAATATACACACTACCATCAACATACTACCATCAACACACTACCATCAACACACTACCATCTACACACTACCATCAACACAGTACCATCTACACACTACCATCAACACACTACCATCTACACACTGCCATCAACACACTACCATCAACACACTACCATCTACACACTAAAATATACACACTACCATCTACACACTACCATCAACACACTACCATTAACACACTACCATCTACACACTACCATCAACACACTACCATCTACACACTAACACCAACACACTATCATCTATACACTACCATCAACACACTACCATCTACACACTACCATCAACACACTACCATCAACACACTACCATCTAAAAACTACCATCAACACACTACCATCAACACACTACCATCAACACACTAACATCTACACACAACCATCTACACACAACCATCAACACACTATCATCTACACACTACCATCTACACACTACAATCTAAACACTGCCATCTACACACTACCATCTACACACTACCATCAATAGACTACCATCTACACACTACCATCTACACACTACCATCAACAGACTACCATCAACACACTACCATCTACACACTACAATCTAAACACTGCCATCTACACACTACCATCTACACACTACCATCAATAGACTACCATCTACACACTACCATCTACACACTACCATCAACAGACTACCATCAACACACTACCTTCTATACACTACCATCTACACACTACCATCAACACACTACCATCAACACACTATCATCTATACACTACCATCAACACACTACCATCTCTACACTACCAACAACACACTACCATCAACACATTACCATGAACATACTACCATCAACACACTATCATCTAAGCACTACCATCAACACACTATCATCAACACACTACCATCTTCACACTACCATCTATACACTACCATCAACACACTATCATCAACGCACTACCATCAACATACTACCACGAACACACTAGCAACAACACACTACCATCAACACACTACCATGAACACACTACCATAAACACACTATCATCTAAGAAATACCATTAACGCACTACCATCAACACACTGCCATCTAAGCACTATCATCAACACACTACCATCTACACACTACCATCTATCTATACACTACCATCAACACACTATCATCAACGCACTACCATCAACACACTATCATCAACGCACTACCATCAACACACTACCATCAACACACTACCATCAACACACTACCATCAACACACTACCATCAACACACTACCATCAACACTACCATAAACACACTACCGTCAACACTACCATCAACACATTACCATCAACACACTACCATCTACACACCACTGGTTTCCTTCATTAGATGTCGGTTGAGAGACGTCACGTCTGCTCATGGCCCTAAAGGATCAAGGGATCGTCACCTCCGGCTTCCACAGGTAATCCCAAAATAGATCCCAATGAGATCAAACAATCTAATTAATGAACTCAGATCCAGATAAAGGGTTGCAAAGTAATTGGATATATAAAAACACACCCAGTGTTAATGAGATAACAATGATGGTCGAGTTGTGCTACAGTGGGGTCTGGTCATTTATCTGCAGTGGAACTAGTGGCAAAACAATTTGACTGCCATTTCTATTTATTGTGTGTTTTAAAGAAAAAAACTAGAATATATTAACGGTTAAAGATACAAGCTCTATAACCCTGGACCGAATGGCAAGGCCAACATGTAGACTAAGGGGCGCAACCTCCTCAAAGAATGATCATAATTGTAATATATTTACTATCATTTGACAGATAACTTTTTTTTTGCAATTATGATTTTTTAAACAGATAAGCCACAAATTTTTTTTTCATATCACCCCCCCCCCGCCCCCAAGGGCGAGGTGATAATTACGTGACTCAAGGGAGCTGAGAAGTTCTTGTTTAACATTTGAAGAATTCAGACTTGAATGGATTAAGGACTTGTGCTGGATTATCCCTATGTCCATCTGTGGGTTGTATTAGATAATTACCTTTGTGTTGTATTTCTAAATGAGAATTAATTGCTTTATGTATTAATACTACTTTACTCTTGGTTCTTATATCCTCTGGTGTTTCAAGGTTTAATGATTTAACTAATGGTGTTATTCTTGTCAGTTTTGAATAATCTCCAGAAATGAATATGGCAGCTATTTTTTGAATTTGTTCTAGTTTATCAATGTCTTCTTTGGTGGATGAATCCCTTACAGAAGATGCATATTCTAGTACAGGTCTCAACAAGGTGAAGTGTCATTTTAGTTTTATATCTCTATTACATTTGTAAAAGTTTCTTTTTATAAAGCCTAAGGTTTTGTTTGATTTTTTAATACCTTCATTGACATGGGGATCCCATGATAGTTTCTCATTTATCATGACTCCTAAGTATTTAGCATCTTTAGTTTGGGTTAGTTCTTTTCCATGAATGAAATATTTTGAATTTATTTGTTTCTTTTTCTTTTCTGGGTGGAAAGATATATTCCAGTTAGTTTCTCATTTTATAAATTCATCTAAGGCTTTTTGTGAGATTTTGCTCTCTTGCTCTGATTTAATTGTTCTATTGATTATACAATCATCAGCAAATAACCTAACTTTTGTTCCTGTTGAGATGTTTTTGGGTAAATCATTTATATAAATTAAAAAGAGTACTGGACCTAGCTCTGTTCCTTGTGGAACTCCAGAGTTAACCGTTATTGGTGTTGATTTAGATCCATAAATTTTTACAGTTTGCTCTCTACCCAAAAGGAAGTCTTGGATTTAATAATGTAAATGTAAGGCAGTGCTTCTCAAAGTGCTGGTCCGTGGGCCATCCGCTGCCGGTCCGCAGAAGTTATCAAGAAAGGACAGAATAAAACAAACCCGTAAAAACAAAGTTTTTGCCTATAAATCGCTGATATATGAGACATAACTAAAAGTATTGATTATGTTCAAACGCGACAAATATTTACAGACTGAATCTGTCTTAACTCCCTTTTGCTTTTAACCTGGGGGGGAGGGGGGTGGGAGAGGGGAAATGTCTTCTCACCGATCGCTGGGCCGAGCTCAGCGTGACACGCAAAATGTAAACAAAAGCACGCCGGTACACCTGGTTAAAACACGAGATGTGTTCACTTGTGGCTGGGGTGAAGTCAAGTGACCCGTAAAATGTAAATGAAAGCGACCGCTACATATAGTTTATATAGATAAACTAAAAATGCATTAATTTAATAACTGTACGTTCGATCGATCTGAAATTTTGATACGATTTATTGTTAGGTGACACGGGTCCGTGTGCCAAATTTCAGCTCGATCGAATCACGGGAAATGGGTCATTTTTGACTTTTGTTTTTCCGTGGTGCCCGCCCAAGACAGACAGAGAGACAGAGAGAGACGGTGGTGAAGTTAATATAAGGGATTTAAAAATATATAATTATAATCCTTCATTTGCAACCATAAATACTAAAGTTATAGAATATGTCACTATTTCGGCAATACGCACATAAAATGAAACAAATAGAATAAAATAAATTACATTTTGCTACCACGTCAGTGCAGGGAAAATAGTTCACCGGTCCTTGGTGCAATGGAAAAATGCCTGCTTGTCAACCATTCTAAAGAGTTTGACAAACACTGATGTAAGGGACCTGAGATTCCAAAGTATTTGCGTTGTTGTATTTCTTTTTTTTTGTTGAGTAAACTAAAGAGGTGAACTTTGTCAAATGCTTTTTGAGAAGTCTAGTAATAATGTTTCTATTTGTGGAACAATGCGCAGCTCACTGATATGACGAAAATCACTGTGTACCAGGCCTGCGTGCTCAGCACACTCCTTTATGGCAGCGAGTGCTGGACGATCAATGCCAAGCAAATAGAGCAGCTTAACAGTTTCCACTTGCGATGCTTGTGTAGGAGCATACACATCAAGTGGCAGGATACAATCACAAATCTGAAGGTACTCAGGAAGAGTCATATGCTGAGTATGCACTCAATCCCGAGTGAGAGGCGCCAGCGGTGGTTGGGCCTTGTTCACAGGATGAGCTCGGAGCGCATTCAAAGAGCCCTGCTTTACGGTGAGCTGGCAACTGGTGTGAGGGAAAGAGGTCACCCCCGCTACAAGGACGTCTGCAAGAAAGACATGTCCTTTGCGAGCATCGATCACAAAACGTGGGAGTCCATTGCTGAGATCATTCAAGTTGCGGAAGCAACCCTCTCAATTGCGGAAGCAACCCTCACAGCCAGGAGGGAAGAGAGAAGAGCCAGGGGAAGGGGTGAAGAAGATCAGGAGTCAAAGCCATCGTTCCCTGAGGACGGACGGATGCCATATATAATAATTTGATTATTATTGTCTAAGCCAAAGACAGATCATCTATTAAACAAATTAATTGTGATTCACATTATCTGTTTTTTCTAAAGCGATGTTGATGTGGACATTGGATATTATAATTTGTCTAGGTGGTCAACTATTCTGCAATATATTATGTGTTCTAGTAATTTACATGTATTAGTAGTAAGTGATACAGGTCTGTACCAGGGTCTGTTTTATCATCTTTCTCAAAGAAGGGAGTTACGTTAGCTAATTTCCAATAATGGGGCACTTTACCCTGGTTTAGAGAGGCTTGAAAAAGAACTACAAGGATTAAAGACAGTCCATTGCTTAGTTCTTTTAATAACTTTGCAGGCAATTCGTGTGGACCAGTAGCTTTGTTTATATTTACTTGTACATAAACAATAAATAAACCAGTAAAAGCACTACTTTTTGAGAAGCACTGTAAATTATTTAACATCCTTGTCCAATTCCAATTCTACTTCCTTTATTCATAGTCCAAAAAAATCGCTTTAAACTCATAAAAAAGTAATTAGGTGAAAGACATCTTGAAATTAATATTGCAATATTTTGTAGTGGTTTGTGTGTGAATGTGTGTGTGTGTGTGTGACTTTGTGTGTGTGTGTGTGTGATTTTGTGTGTGTGTGTTTGTGTGTGTGTGCTGTTTATCACTTAAGTTGGATTCTCAGGAAAATAGATTATTCACAAATATGCTTAAAATATTTTAACATATGGCTCCCTTGTTAATGTATTGAAATATCGTAAAATTTAATGGCGATTTACAAGAAATGAGTAACTATTCAATAAGCTAGAATTATATCTATTAACAATTTCGTACAGAAATGATGAAAGTATTGCAAAATGCCACAAGCCTGAATGGAACCAAATGAACTTAATTCCATAAAAATCAATTTGCAAAATCAAGACAGGGCTTCGTCGTATAAAGCTAATTTAACTGTGGTGAGATGGCGTGGTCGGAAAACTGTGGTGAGATGGCGTGGTCGGAAAACTGCGGTGAGATGGCGTGGTAGGCAAACTGTGGTGAGATGGCATGGTAGGCAAACTGTGGTGAGATGGCGTGGTAGGCAAACTGTGGTGAGATGGCGTGGTCGCAAAACAGTTCTCAGAGACTAAATGGAAAACCAGTCTTGATGACTTGATGACCACACAATCCTAATTTTACCAACCCCTCAACCACACAACACCAACCACGAGAGCCTAATTCTTACACGTGAGACCTCATCTGATGTTACCCCAAGAACCTTCCCCTAGTCACGACTAACAAGAATAATTATAAAAATAAATTAACACAAATCTGCAAATTTCATCTGCATCAGACAATGATACTGGAATGTTACGTACACCTTCAACAGGTGACAGACAAGGTGAGAGACCAGGTGAAAGGCCTGGTGTGGAATGTGGTCAAAAACGAGTCCCGTCAACGACTGCGATAATTAATGACGGGAAAGGCAGGCCAGGCGCAGAGTGCATGCGTTACATCATGGGAACAAGACTGGATGGAGGGGGACCTTCAATGTGACCTGAGTGTGACCTTAACGTGACCTTAATATGACTGCATGTTGACTCCAAGTCACCTTATGACCACTAGTCGTGTACACTTGTTGTGACTGATGCAGTACTGCTGGGTCTCAATGAACATTTTAACTTTGGAAGTTGTGGGTGTTCCTGGAATAACAAGAGAATTGAGTGCAACTGACGTCATCTCTTTCAAAACTGGCGTCATCACTTTCAAACAAACATTCGCACACACACAAACAAAATATCAAATTTTAAAAAAATCATCAACATGTTTAACACTTTTAAGAAATCAACGTATTCAAGATTTGATTCACCGGAGATTTTAAGACATCAACGCATTTTAAAACACATGCAAGCGTCAGAGACACTCTCACTTACACTGTCAGATTTGGGGCGTCACTTCTGACATGCAAGCGTCAGAGACACTCTCACTTACACTGTCAGATTTGGGGCGTCACTTCTCACATGCAAGCGTCAGAGACACTCTCACTTACACTGCCAGATTTGGGGCGTCACTTCTGACATGCAAGCGTCAGAGACACTCTCACTTACACTGTCAGATTTGGGGCGTCACTTCTGACATACAAGCGTCAGAGACACTCTCACTTACACTGTCAGATTTGGGGCGTCACTTCTGACATACAAGCGTCAGAGACACTCTCACTTACACTGTCAGATTTGGGGCGTCACTTCTGACATGCAAGCGTCAGAGACACTCTCACTTACACTGTCAGATTTGGGGCGTCACTTCTGACATACAAGCGTCAGAGACACTCTCACTTACACTGTCAGATTTGGGGCGTCACTTCTAACATACAAGCGTCAGAGACACTCTCACTTACACTGTCAGATTTGGGGCGTCACTTCTGACATACAAGCGTCAGAGACACTCTCACTTACACTGTCAGATTTGGGGCGTCACTTCTGACATACAAGCGTCAGAGACACTCTCACTTACACTGTCAGATTTGGGGCGTCACTTCTGACATACAAGCGTCAGAGACACTCTCACTTACACTGTCAGATTTGGGGCGTCACTTCTGACATACAAGAGTCAGAGACACTCTCACTTACACTGTCAGATTTGGGGCGTCACTTCTGACATACAAGCGTCAGAGACACTCTCACTTACACTGTCAGATTTGGGGCGTCACTTCTGTACCACGCCATTTGGATTGTGTCAGTGACATTTATGTGGGGGACAAATAAGGGCAATGACTGCAGTTGTCCCGGGGAATCCACCGAGGAATTTCTTAACCAGAGGGAAAAGCTTTCATTATAATAATTTTTATTTCATTGTATTCATGTATATATTTTTTTAACAAACGGAGTTGCTTTTTCATAAATGCTCTTCTATAGTGTAACATACTCGTTGTGCTAACACTATCCATGATAGTCTAGCACACTCGTTGTGCTAACACTATCCATGATAGTGTAACATACTCGTTGTGCTAACACTATCCATGATAGTCTAGCACACTCGTTGTGCTAACACTATCCATGCTAGTCTAATATACTCGTTGTGCTAACACTATCCATGCTAGTCTAACATACTCGTTGTGCTAACTCTATCCATGATAGTCTAGCACACTCGTTGTGCTAACACTATCCATGCTAGTCTAACATACTCGTTGTGCTAACACTATCCATGCTAGTCTAACATACTCGTTGTGCTAACTCTATCCATGATAGTCTAGCACACTCGTTGTGCTAACACTATCCATGATAGTGTAACATACTCGTTGTGCTAACACTATCCATGATAGTCTAGCACACTCGTTGTGCTAACACTATCCATGCTAGTCTAACATACTCGTTGTGCTAACACTATCCATGCTAGTCTAACATACTCGTTGTGCTAACTCTATCCATGATAGTCTAGCACACTCGTTGTGCTAACACTATCCATGATAGTGTAACATACTCGTTGTGCTAACACTATCCATGCTAGTCTAACATACTCGTTGTGCTAACACTATCCATGCTAGTCTAACATACTCGTTGTGCTAACACTATCCATGCTAGTCTAACATACTCGTTGTGCTAAGACCTTCGTATAAGTATCATTATCTTATCTTATCTTATCTATACAGACGCCCCTTCTATGCAGAAGATAGTTGCGTCCACAGATCATGACAGATGATCTGTTGGCAAGTGATGCAGCATTCACAGGCCACGGCTTTGTGGGTTCCACGCATTACCCAGCCGCCTAACTACATGTAGTGTTAGGTACCCATTCGGAGCGGGGTGACTCATTGTTTTAATCTATCGTCACCTCAGTAAGAGTGAGTTTACAAGTCTTGTAAGTTTTTTCTAAATCCACCCTTCTTTGACAAAAGGAGCGATTGAAATTATTTAATGAGCTCTAACTATAGAAACGAATTAACATTTCGGTATTCGGAGCCAAGATCATATCCAATTGTACTTGTTTGTGGAGAGCCAAGTTCATATCCAATTGTACTTGTTTGTGGAGAGCCAAGTTCATATCCAATTGTACTTGTTTGTGGAGAGCCAAGTTCATATCCAATTGTACTTGTTTGTGGAGAGCCAAGTTCATATCCAATTGTACTTGTTTGTGGAGAGCCAAGTTCATATCCAATTGTACTTGTTTGTGGAGAGCCAAGTTCATATCCAATTGTACTTGTTTGTGGAGAGCCAAGTTCATATCCAATTGTACTTGTTTGTGGAGAGCCAAGTTCATATCCAATTGTACTTGTTTGTGGAGAGCCAAGTTCATATCCAATTGTACTTGTTTGTGGAGAGCCAAGTTCATATCCAATTGTACTTGTTTGTGGAGAGCCAAGTTCATATCCAATTGTACTTGTTTGTGGAGAGCCAAGTTCATATCCAATTGTACTTGTTTGTGGAGAGCCAAGTTCATATCCAATTGTACTTGTTTGTTGATTGTGATGGATATGGATGCCAAGTTTGGTCAAGGTCCATGAAGCCATTTTAAAACATAGGTGGAACAAGCACACACATCACACACACACTCACACACACACTCACACACACACACACTGACACACTCACACACACACTGACACACTCACACACTGACACACTCACACACATCAAACTTTTCGCATTTATAAATCAACATGATCGCTTCCGTTTTACTTGATGTATTAATATCCTCTCATCTCATGTTTAAGGGGCCGTCCATAAACGACGTCACGTTCCTAGGGGGGGGAGGGGGGGGGGTCAGACTTTTGTGACGATGCGTGACGAGGGGGAGGGAGGGGGGTTGAAGAAATGTGACGTCACATCAAAAGGGTAACTTTAAATAAAACTTCCACTGAAATATTTGGTCGCTTACAATTTATTTAATGACTTTTTTTCAATCAGGGCTTCTCAATGTGCCGGTCGGTAGGCCATCAGACGCTGGTTGGCGTAAGCTATCAAGAAACGAAAATTAAATCTAATTATAATCCTTAAGTTTGAGAACTCACAAGATAACGTATGAAATTGTTACACTGTGTCGTTTGATGTTGACATCAAAGAATTTGTGATGTAACCGCAGCTCCGTCGGCGAACTTTTTTTCCCATTACCCCAAAATATACAAGTTTATGTGTGCGTTACCCCCCCCCCAACCCCCAGACTCTAGGTACTGCTCGCATGACTCGGGGATTTGGGGAATCGTTGTTAGCAATGCTAATGGTGAGTTTTACAAGCATGACAAATGTCTAAAAATGATCTGAATAGGATTATGTGTAGATATTTTAAGTCAAAACGACACGGAATATCCCTTTTCTTTAAAAAAAAAGGGGGGGGGGTGGAATCTATTTGATAGAATTATAAACGTTTTAAGTTTGATATAAATGTTCGGTTGTTTTTTTATCAAACGCCCCTGGCCATTCTAGATATAATGATAAATCAGCCCATTTAAAAGACTATTGTCACTCGTGTCAATGTAAATGAAAGTAGGGTGGATTTAGGTGTCTACGTATAGTACGTAGGTACGAAATCTACATAGTTGTCACATTTTTAAAAAAAATGCATTTTCTGGCAGGAACTGGTTCAATAATGGGCATATGTTCCAAGCGTACACGTACACATGAAGTATTTTAATATATCTAGTGGATTGTAGTGGATGTTATATGTCCCAAATGAGTCTGCATTACCCTCAAGAATTCTCTTTTTGACCCGAGATGAGGATATTAAATTCTGTTCGCCGACCTCTTTCTTACGGGTTGCCCGTCAGTCAATTGAGGGATTTAAAAAGAATACATTTTAAAAATGTTATTTTTAAATACTTTTTTTTCTAAACAAAGACGTTAACCGTGATGATTAATAGTCAATGTTTAATTTGTGTGCATTAAAATAAAATATGATATAAGGATGTTAACACAGTTCGTTTTCTAAAGGCCGGTTAAATGTTTTAAAAAAATGCTTCACACGGGTTACAATATTACAATGTAGATCTTCACTAAATAAATAATAAATACTTAAATGACAATAAAAGTGATTTGAAACATACTTATTTTCCAATAGAAAATAAAGTTTGTTTTGTTTTTTTGTGTCAAACATTTGTGACGTATTTTTAGAGGGGGGGGGGTCTAAGTTTTTGTGATGACGCGTGACGAGGGGGGGGGAAAGGGGGTAAAAAATCGGCAAAAATCGCGTGACGTCATTTATGGACGGCCCCTAAGCCGACCTGATGACACATGACACATGACACATTTATGTAACTTGTATGCTGGTTATTAGTCGTGTTATTATTTCATGATTTTATGTAAAGTTTTAATGTCGTGTTTACTATGCCTATGCCGAGCAAAGCTGTGAAAAGATGAAGAAAAAAAATTGTTGTCTTACATTGGTGTTGGGTGGGGGGGGGTCAAGCTGACCTTGGTTTAACTGGGTTAATAGCTCGAGAGTTTCCCCAGAAATAGATCGTGCACTTAAATCTATAGACACACACATACAGTCAGCACACGATCACACACACACACTCATTCGTGCGCTGACATCTGTTCCAATAACAAATTCACCCATATACACACAGACATCCAACAAACACACATGCATTCCCATACAACAACCATACATATATTATGATATATACACCCATAAACACATCCAGCCATACGGACACCCATATACACACATATACCCATATACATACATACAACCATATACACACTGACACCCATAACACACTAACACCTATATACACACAGACACCCATATACACACATACACCCATATACATACATAGAACCATATACACAGACATCCATATACACACATATACCCATATACATACATAGAACCATATACACACTGACACCCATAACACACTAACACCTATATACACACAGACACCCATATACACACATACACCCATATACATACATAGAACCATATACACAGACATCCATATACACACATATACCCATATACATACATAGAACCATAAACACACTGACACCCATAAACACACTAACACCTATATACACACAGACACCCATATACACACATACACCCATATACACACAGACACCCATATACACACATAAACCCATATACACACAGACACCCATATACACACATACACCCATATACACACATACACCCATATACACACAGACACCCATATACACACAGACACCCATATACACACATACACCCATATACACACAGACACCCATATACACACATACACCCATATACACGCATACACCCATATACACACAGACACCCATATACACACATACACCCATATACACACTGACACCCATAAACACACTAACACCTATATACACACATACACCCATATACACACAGACATCCATATACACACAGACATCCATATACACACTAACACCCATATACACACATACACCCATATACACACATACACCCATATACACACATACACCCATATACACACATACACCCATATACACACATACACCCATATACACACATACACCCATATACACACATACACCCATATACACACATACACCCATATACACACATACACCCATATACACACTGACACCCATAAACACACTAACACCCATATACACACTAACACCCATATACACACATACACCCATATACACACATACACCCATATACACACTGACATCCATATACACACTGACATCCATATACACACATACACCCATATACACACAGACACCCATATAAACACATACACCCATATACACACATACACCCATATACACACAGACACCCATATACACACATACACCCATATACACACATACACCCATATACACACTGACATCCATATACACACAGACACCCATATACACACATACACCCATATACATACATAGAACCATTTACACACTGACACCCATAAACAAACTAACACCTATATACACACAGACACCCAT
This sequence comes from Ampullaceana balthica, assembly GCA_944989445.1. Taxonomy (NCBI): domain Eukaryota; kingdom Metazoa; phylum Mollusca; class Gastropoda; family Lymnaeidae; genus Ampullaceana; species Ampullaceana balthica. The sequence continues at coordinate 4,151,055 of CALYLW010000015.1, read as the reverse complement.
ATACACACATACACCCATATACACACAGACACCCATATACACACAGACACCCATATACACACATACACCCATATACACACATACACCCATATACACACAGACACCCATATACACAAAGACACCCATATACACACATACACCCATATACACACAGACACCCATATACACACATACACCCATATACACGCATACACCCATATACACACAGACACCCATATACACACATACACCCATATACACACTGACACCCATAAACACACTAACACCTATATACACAAATACACCCATATACACACAGACATCCATATAAACACAGACATCCATATACACACTAACACCCATATACACACATACACCCATATACACACATACACCCATATACACACATACACCCATATACACACATACACCCATATACACACATACACCCATATACACACATACACCCATATACACACATACACCCATATACACACTGACACCCATAAACACACTAACACCTATATACACACATACACCCATATACACACAGACATCCATATACACACAGACATCCATATACACACTAACACCCATATACACACATACACCCATATACACACATACACCCATATACACACATACACCCATATACACACATACACCCATATACACACATACACCCATATACACACATACACCCATATACACACATACACCCATATACACACATACACCCATATACACACATACACCCATATACACACTGACACCCATAAACACACTAACACCCATATACACACTAACACCCATATACACACATACACCCATATACACACATACACCCATATACACACTGACATCCATATACACACTGACATCCATATACACACATACACCCATATACACACAGACACCCATATAAACACATACACCCATATACACACATACACCCATATACACACAGACACCCATATACACACATACACCCATATACACACATACACCCATATACACACTGACATCCATATACACACAGACACCCATATACACACATACACCCATATACATACATAGAACCATTTACACACTGACACCCATAAACAAACTAACACCTATATACACACAGACACCCATATACACACATACACCCATATACACAAAGACACCCATATACACACAGACACCCATATACACACATACACCCATATACACACATACACCCATATACACACAGACACCCATATACACAAAGACACCCATATACACACATACACCCATATACACACAGACACCCATATACACACATACACCCATATACACGCATACACCCATATACACACAGACACCCATATACACACATACACCCATATACACACTGACACCCATAAACACACTAACACCTATATACACAAATACACCCATATACACACAGACATCCATATAAACACAGACATCCATATACACACTAACACCCATATACACACATACACCCATATACACACATACACCCATATACACACATACACCCATATACACACATACACCCATATACACACATACACCCATATACACACATACACCCATATACACACATACACCCATATACACACTGACACCCATAAACACACTAACACCCATATACACACTAACACCCATATACACACATACACCCATATACACACATACACCCATATACACACTGACATCCATATACACACATACACCCATATACACACAGACACCCATATACACACATACACCCATATACACACAGACACCCATATACACACATACACCCATATACACACAGACATCCATATACACGCAGACACCCATACACACAGACATCCATACACACACACAAGAGCTTCGTTTTCACCAATGTAACTCGCACTGAGTACTTAGTGTGTATGTGTGGAGATCGTATTATACTTTGTGTTTGCTTGTGTATACGTGTCTGACTGGTTCCAGATTGCTTGTGTATACGTGTCTGACTGGTTCCAGATTGCTTGTGTATACGTGTCTGACTGGTTCCAGATTGCTTGTGTATACGTGTCTGACTGGTTCCAGATTGCTTGTGTGTAAATCTCTGACTGGTTCCAGATTGCTTGTGTGTACGTGTCTGACTGGTTCCAGATTGCTTGTGTATACGTGTCTGACTGGTTCCAGATTGCTTGTGTATACGTGTCTGACTGGTTCCAGATTGCTTGTGTGTAAATCTCTGACTGGTTCCAGATTGCTTGTGTGTACGTGTCTGGCGGGTTCCAGATTGCTTGTATGTACGTGTCTGGCGGGTTCCAGATTGCTTGTATGTACGTGTCTGGCGGGTTCCAGATTGATTGTTTGTACGTGTCTGGCGGGTTCCAGATTGCTTGTATGTACGTGTCTGGCGGGTTCCAGATTGCTTGTATGTACGTGTCTGGCGGGTTCCAGATTGCTTGTATGTACGTGTCTGGCGGGTTCCAGATTGCTTGTATGTACGTGTCTGGCGGGTTCCAGATTGCTTGTATGTACGTGTCTGGCGGGTTCCAGATTGCTTGTATGTACGTGTCTGGCGGGTTCCAGATTGCTTGTATGTGCGTGTCTGGCGGGTTCCAGATTGCTTGTATGTACGTGTCTGACTGGTTCCAGATTGCTTGTATGTACGTGTCTGGCGGGTTCCAGATTGCTTGTATGTACGTGTCTGACTGGTTCCAGATTGCCTTTCTGTTATTTATTTGAGGAGATGATAATGTCAATTTATTTTTGTGACAAAAGTACAGTCACGTGAGAACCAATCCAACCCGACTGATCACAGCAAATGACGTCATATCCGTATCTAAGGTAAACAATCGTTGCTGTGTGAAGGACGTTTTCTAAACTTCTGTTCGTTGCTCGAAGCAAGTATTATTACAGGAATTGAAGATACAAAACATGTACGAATAGGTTGATAGATGAAAAGTTTAAGTTATCTTTGAAGCTTCTCATAATCCTATGTGAATGTCCACTAGCAAAATCCCGGTCCAAAGTGACAGAGCAAGTAATTTACAATGTATTTTACCCCGGCCAAAGTGACAGAGCAAGTAATTTACAATGTATTTTACCCCGGCCAAAGTGAAAGAGCAAGTAATTTACAATGTATTTTACCCCGGCCAAAGCGACAGAGCAAGTAATTTACAATGTATTTTACCCCGGCCAAAGTGACAGAGCAAGTAATTTACAATGTATTTTACTCCGGCCAAAGTGACAGAGCAAGTAATTTACTCTGTATTTTACCCCGGCCAAAGTGACAGAGCAAGTAATTTACAATGTATTTTTCCCCGGCCAAAGTGACAGAGCAAGTAATTTACAATGTATTTTACCCCGGCCAAAGTGACAGAGCAAGTAATTTACTCTGTATTTTACCCCAGCCAAAGTGACAGAGCAAGTAATTTACAATGTATTTTACCCCGGCCCAAGTGACAGAGCAAGTAATTTACAATGTATTTTACTTCGGTCAAAGTGACAGAGCAAGTAATTTACAATGTATTTTACCCCGGCCAAAGCGACAGAGCAAGTAATTTACAATGTATTTTACCCCGGCCAAAGTGACAGAGCAAGTAATTTACAATGCATTTTACCCCGGCCAAAGTGACAGAGCAAGTAATTTACAATGTATTTTACCCCGGCCAAAGTGACAGAGCAAGTAATTTACTCTGTATTTTACCCCAGCCAAAGTGACAGAGCAAGTAATTTACAAGGTATTTTACCCCAGCCAAAGTGACAGAGCAAGTAATTTACAATGTATTTTACCCCAGCCAAAGTGACAGAGCAAGTAATTTACAATGTATTTTACCCCAGCTAAAGTGACAGAGCAAGTAATTTACTCTGTATTTTACCCCAGCCAAAGTGACAGAGCAAGTAATTTACAAGGTATTTTACCCCAGCCAAAGTGACAGAGCAAGTAATTTACAATGTATTTTACCCCAGCCAAAGTGACAGAGCAAGTAATTTACAATGTATTTTACCCCAGCCAAAGTGACAGAGCAAGTAATTTACAATGAATTTTACCCCAGCCAAAGTGACAGAGCAAGTAATTTACAATGCATTTTTCCCCGGCCAAAGTGACAGAGCAAGTAATTTACAATGTATTTTACCCCAGCCAAAGTGACAGAGGAAGTAATTTACTCTGTATTTTACCCAAGCCAAAGTGACAGAGCAAGTAATTTACAATGTATTTTTCCCCGGCCAAAGTGACAGAGCAAGTAATTTACAATGTATTTTACCCCGGCCAAAGTGACAGAGCAAGTAATTTACTCTGTATTTTACCCCGGTCAAAGTGACAGAGCAAGTAATTTACTCTGTATTTTACCCCGGCCAAAGTGACAGAGCAAGTAATTTACTCTGTATTTTACCCCGGCCAAAGTGACAGAGCAAGTAATTTACAATGTATTTTACCTTGGCCAAAGTGACAGAGCAAGAAATTACAATGTATTTTACCCCGACCAAAGTGACAGAGCAAGTAATTTACAATGTATTTTACCTTGGCCTACGAGAAGCGCTTTGACGTGTGACTGAAATGTTGGTAAAGTAATAAAAAAATAACATTGGATGGATTATATGGATATATAGTATAGTGTAGTATATAGTATATTGTGGTATATAGTATAGTGTAGTATATAGCATAGTGTGGTTTATAGTATAGTGTAGTGTATAGTATAGTGTAGTATATAGTATAGTGTAGTATATAGTATAGTGTAGTATATAGTATAGTGTAGTATAATGTATAGTGTAGTATATAGTATAGTGTAACATATAGTATAGATTAGTATATAGTATAGTGTAGTATATAGTATAGTGTAGCTTATAGTATAGTGTAGCTTATAGTATAGTGCAGTATATAGAATAGTGTAGTATATGGTATAGTGTAGCACAGTGGTCCCCAACCTGGGGTCCACGGAGATGTGCCTGGTGGTCCGCGAGCAAAGGAACATTAAATTATTTACATTTTTGTTTTTAAAGTGGTGTATTTCTCTTGGGATTGTGCGTCTTTCCACACACAAGATGAAAAGCTTGTTACCCGTTTTGGCGGCACCACGTCCAAAGAACATCAATGACACATGGCGGAGAGCGGACAACCGCCTACAATCAATTCTTGCGCTCTGTGTCGGCGCTCTTATGTCGGCGCTTTTATGTATGCGCTCTTTTGTTGTGCGCGATTTTGATGGGTCGCCCATGTTGGCAAGCTGATCTATTTTACTACTTCTATTTCCGCTTTTTCCTATTTCGTTTTTGCGTTCCTAAATTTCATTGATATCTCATCAACGGCGGGATTCGAAAGTGTCTTCTGGTGACGTTATTGTTTTTATTCCAAGAGTGTTACTTGTGTCAAAAACAACTATAAAGTAAGTTTAAATTTTAAATTCATTTTTATGCTCTAAATTTTAAATAAATGCTTAGACTTATAGCGTCAACAAAATTCACATGTTAAGAAAAAACAACATTGTGGGAACGGCGAGTGAACAAAGACATTTTGGACGTGTTTCAAACGTTAGCGGGGATTCTAGGTGAGACTGAGCCTGAACATTCTTTGTCCCAGTTGGTGCACGATCACATGTCTTTGCTTTTAAAAGAGTTTGAGTGCTACTTCCCAACCACAAAAGACCCAAGAACTGGTAGGGACTGTAATCGTGACCCATTTGTCAACAAACCAGGCGAATCTAGCATGACTGTGCAAGAAGTAGTGGAACTTATCGAGATTGCCAATGTCTGTGGCCTTAAAACTACGTTCGAGAAAACAGCTCTTCCAGTCTTCTGAATAAAAGTCATGGCGGAATATCTTAAGATTGCCACCAAAGCAATTAAATCCATATTGAAATCTCCGAAATCCTATCAGTGTGAAACGGGGGTTTCTGCAGTGACAGCAACGAAGACAAAGCAGCGGAATAAAATGGACACAGGCAGCACACTTCGGGTGTCATTGTGTCCCATTACCCCCAGATTGAACCGTCTCGTTACAGAGAAACAAGCTCAGGGTTCTCATTGATTTAACATTCTAGTAAATTAAAATATTAAATAATGTTTATTTCACTTTTTGTGTGACTGTATAATATTTTGAAGGCATGTTTAAGTACAATTACATTAAAACTATAAAATCAAAACAATCTAAAATACCTGTATAGACTAACAACGCAGCCGCACCCCCCCCCCAACACATCCCCCAACCCATACCACCCCCACCCCGGTTAGTGGGCCGCGTTAAATGAATTAATCTTTTAGTGGTTGGTGGCGTTAAAATGGTTGGGGACCACTGGTGTAGCATATAGTATAGTGTAGTATACAGTATAGTGTAGCATATCGTATAGTGTAGTACAGAGGTTCCCAACCCCGTGCCCGCGGAACGATTCGTATGTACCCGCCACTATTCGACAGACACAGAATTACTATTATTATATATCATTGATATTAAATTGTAGTTTACATACTATATTTTAGCCCTAAAATGAATGGACCGAGTAAAAGACAACAAACCTATAGTTTTAAAACTGACTGGGAGGAATTATGTTGCTTCATTAATTTGAAAAATAAATCTGTTTGTAGATTGTTGGGTAGTAGCATTGCTGTGACCAAAAAAAAATGTTGAACGAAACTATCAGACAATTCATAACACGTTTGATGTGAATTATCCACCTAAATCTGAAGTAAGAAATAAAAAATACGTCAACTAAAATCAAGACTAACTTCACAACATACTGTTTTCACTAGACATGTCCAGGGGCAGCGCGCTCGATTGGTGTACCGATGGTCACGGGTTGGGATCCATGTGAAGGCAAGAATTTGTTCCCGGGGCCTAGGGCGTCCCTGAGTCACCCAGCTCCGAATGGGTACCTAACACTAGTTAGGCGGCTGGGTAATGCGTGGAACCCTAAATCCGTGGCCTGTGAACGCTGCATCATTTGCCAACAGATCATCTGCCTTGGTCTGTGGACGCAATTATCTTCTGCATAGAAGGAGCGTCTGTATGGATAAGATAAGATAAGACATGTGGTAAATTATAAAAAGGCCACAATTGCTTCTTTCAAAATTTCTCACATGGTCGCATAAAAGAAGAAACCTTTCATTGATGGTGAGTTGTTTCAGGAACTATTTTTGACTGGTGCCGATTGTTTGCTTGATGGATTTTCTAATAAACGTGAGATTGTCTCAGCAATACAAGACTTACAGTTGTCAAATAAGACCGTACAAAGAAGAATACAAGCAGTTTCAACAGACAGACAAACTCAGTTAAAGACCGACTTGGAAATATGTGACTGGTTCTCGCTACAATTTGACGAGTCAAAAGATATATCAGACACTGCTCGTTAGCAGTTGTGAGATTGGTATTTAGTAACATCACAGCAAAAGAGGATTTGTTACAAATATTAACTATGAAAGGACAGACAAGGGATGAGTATTTTTATATTAGACTACATTCAGAACATACGCCAAGTCAATAAATATGCCTTTTCACAAGCTGTCTTTGATAACCACCGATGGGGCACCAGCAATGGTAGGTAAAAACAAAGGATTTATTGCCCTCTGCAAGAAGGATGAATCATTTTCAAACATTATGTCCTACCACTGTATTATCCACCAGGAAACACTGTGTTGTAAAATATTGCCATTTGAACACGTTATGAAAACAGTTTTAAAAAACAAATCAATTCTATTCGAGCAGCTCCTTTGCAACACTGACTTAGAAGATACTGAAGATAAAAAACATGATCTTATTCTGCATACTGAAGTACTTTGGCTCAGTAAAAAAAAAGGTTCTTACAAGATTTTTGAGTTTAATTGAAGAAATAAAAACATTTATAAACGATAAAAGGGAAAATTATGATGAACTAGCTGACTCTAGATGGCTGATTGATTTGGGATTTTTCACAGGCATCATGGAAAAATTGAATTCTTTAAATTTGGAGTTTCAGGGGAAAGACAAAAACATAGCTGAAATGATAAGCTCTGTAAAGTCATTTAAAGCTAAATTGGATTTGTTGATATCACATCTGCAGATCGATTCTCTCGTGCATTTCCCACATATGAAGAAAATGCTAGGTAACAATGAACTCAACGGGTCCTTATTTATTAAGCATCTTCAAGTGTTAAAAAAACTGTTTGAGATTTTTGCAGTTTACAGATATTGAGCCAATTGTTTCCTTCTGTATCAATCCTTTTACTTGCCAAATAAATGTAATGGAAATGGCAGCATGTATTTCAGATTTTGTTCAAGGTAGACAGAAGAACTAGAGTTCGAAATTGTGGACCTTAAAAATGATATTTCGCTGAAATCCTTAATATCAGATGACTTTTGGAATACAGTGGACAGAGAAAAGTTCCCATTTTTAAAAAAAATGGCATATAAAATTGAATGATTTTTCGGTTCGACATATTTATGCGAATCATTGTTTTCAAATATGAACTTAATAAAATCAAGATATAGATCTCGACTCACCGATTATCATCTTTATGATTGTTTGCTAACAAGAGTATCCTCAAACTCTCCTAATTATTCGGCACTGGCCAATGATATGCAATGCCAAAGATCACATTGACATATTGATATTATATTTTTTAAATAAAATGTTTTCTTTGTATTTGTGCTTTTTGTTTACTTTGTTTACGTTTTGTAAATGCATTTCTCCCTGTGTATGCAATTTGAATAATAATTTAATTATTTTGAAATATGTTTGTTTATTATTTAATTAATTTATTAATAAATTATGAATATAAGAAAATAAATTATGGGAAAATGAGAAGTTATGGAAGGAATTTGTCGATTAAAAATAGGTGGTGCCCGCCAACCTACCGATATTTAAGAATGTGCTCTAGAGCAGTGCTTATCAAAACATTTTCGTATGACGGACCTGCAGGAATTTTTCCATTGAACCACGGACCGGTGCACTATTTTCCCGTAATGACTTGCTAGCAAAATGAGCCCCTACATGCCCTAAAGCCCTACAAGATTAAGAAAGAATTCGGATTGTTTATGCTACATGTCATCGAACAATTTTGAAAGGAATAAACTTAAGCCTTAATAGCTTTTTGTCCATTTACGGTCGACTTCATTTTGTATAAAAACGTGTGTAATTGTAGCCATCATTTTTGTTACAATTGTTTTTAATTGATAGTACTTTAATAAATTTATATTCCGACTCATGTCTCAGATTTATTTAATAGAACATAAAATGTTATATGACCTCAGTACTATGTTGGTCATCAACATGGGAGGGTGTAGTAGAGTGTCTGGGAGGGTGTAATGAAGTAAAAAGAATAAACCATCCAAAGACTCGTTTGTGTTTTCAGGTAAAAATTCACATGGAAACGGGACCTGGGGCCTGGTCGCTGTTACTTCCTTTCTCGCCACTTGGTGGCAATGGGCGGACACTTCAAGCACAGACCCACTTGCTGCGACCCTTTTGCACTTGTGCATGACAGTGAAACAAAACACACCAGCAATCCTCAAAAGGCTGCTAGACAGGCCAAACGAACCTGTAGCACTACACGGGTGAATCACAGCACAGTTATCAAACGTTGTCTCCGTCACACCAGGTCAGAGGCGTCACTAGGGTTGGTGTCACCCGGGGCGGTAGCTCATGGTGTCACCCCTTCACGACTGAAGGGGTCGTCCATAAATGACGTCACGTGATGTTGCCGATTTTTACCCCACCCTCCCTCAGGGTCATACTTTGTCACAAAAACTTAGACCCCCACCCCTTCTTTTAGGATATGACGTCACAAAGCTTTGCCACCCCCCCCCCAAGCCGTATTTTCTCAATAAAAATAGCATGTTGCAAATTATTTTTGTCAGTTAAATATGTATTTAGGGTAAATCTGCACTCTAATATCGTAACACGCGTGAAGCCATAGAAAACGCAAGTAAATAAATGGTAAATAATCAAATATTTAAGTGGAACTTTTATTTTAAGTTGTGCATTTTTTATGCGACGTCTCATTTATTTAAACACACCCTCCCCCTCGTCACACATCGTCACAGATGCGTGTCCCCCCCCATGGTGGATTAAATGGGGGGTGTTGAATGGGCTAAAGCAAGGCCCCCCCCCCAATAATTTAAGGTCCCCCCAAACTTATAATAAATTATAGTGTATAATAAATATGCAGGCAAATGTTTGTATGAATCCCTGCACATGCCTTGGACAGTCATACGGCAATGCTGCACATATGAATAGGAAGTATAACGGAAACCAGGCTATCCTTTATGAGAAGTGCAATGTTGCTCATTATATGCCGTGCACCTCATTATATGCTGTGCACCTCATTATATGCCGTGCACAGCTCATCCCATTAATTTGGTTGGGAAAAGTGCAGCAGGTTGTCCTGCTGCAGTCAGATTTTTTTGTCTTCTGCAAAATCTTTATACCCGGCTTGTTGCAACTACTCATCGTTGACAATTACTTTAAAAACACATGAAATTGATACATGTTAACAAAGCCTTGTGTGACACAAGATGGTAAGCCTGACATGATGATGTAAGGTCTGTTAATAACTCGTACCATGAGAGTATCGCAGCACTGGAAGAATTAGCAACAATTTAAAATCAACCACGTGACTGTCGACTTGAAGCAGAAGGATTTCTAAAGGAACTTGAACAACTGGAAGTCGCTATTTTACTTGAAATTTGGGAAACAATTTTAGAAAGTACTTCTCTCATTGCGTTTGTTAAAAGACAGCATTCTTAATTTGATTCCTATGAAGACAAAGGAAAGGACAAGTCCGTGGTGGTAAAAAAAAGAGTATAAACAATATTCAATGTTAATTTTTTTAAATAAAGAAAAAAAAAGAGAAAAAAAGAAAGCGTCAGTTTGTTAAAGGGACATCACATAAACAGCTTTCTCCCCGAGACAAAAATTCAAGATTGAGGTATTTCTGGTAATCATTGACAAAATTTCTTAAGCCCTACAACATCGGTTAGGCGCATATAAAGACATCCATGAGAAATTTGGCTTTCTTACAAACCTAACTGAGCTCAGCAATTTCGCCATCCTATGGGCAGGAGCCAAGTTAATGGAAGAATATTCAAGCGATTTCGAAGACTGCTTACCTTCAGAATTAGTCCAATTTTCAGAACTCTTAAAAAAATTATTGTCCAGCCCCAGGCTCGGGTAGGGAAAAGGAAGTAACCCAATGCGAAACTCAAAACGCGTGCACAGAGCTAAAACTTTTGCTGCTTTTGAATGAGCTAAATTTCACACAGTCCTTTACACATGTACACATCGCACTTCCCATCTATCTTTCAATGATGACATCAAACTGCAGCTGAGAGCGATCCTTTTCAAAGTTGAAAAGAATATAAAATGAGTAAAAATGTGCATGGGACAACAAAGACTGAATATGCTCTCTCTAATGAGCATTGAAAAGGAACTTGTAAGCTTACTTAGCTTTACTGACTTGATTGAAAACTTCGCAATGAGAAAAATTCGCAAACGAAAGTTGTAGGTTGAATTAATACTAATACATCTTTTTCAATAAATTTTTGATTTGAAATAGAGAAAAGAATTCGTTACCCCATGAAAAACAAAAGTTTAAAGAAAAAATATTTAAAAATACGGAATAACGCGTAACACTTTTTTAAGCGGGCTCGTTCGTAAGCACAAGACAGCGTAAGTCAGGATGGGACCGTCGTAACCGGAGGACTACCTGTATATAAACATGCATATCTATGCTTTCACACTTTTAATAAATATATATATATATATATATATCACGAAATATTAACTCAAAGACATTGAATTAATAATTTTACTCTAGAAAAGATCAACAAAGAAAACCCATCCTTTGATTTTTATATTTTTTTAGGGGGTGGGGATAAAATCGTATTCCCCCCCACACCACTGTGGTGGAGGGAGTCGTGAGATGGGATTCGTCCATGCTGTCGGTGTGTCCAAGCCCAAATGGCTTTATTTCTTTTAAAACACAGGACACTGCCCCATTCATGTCCAGCCTTTTTTAAAGATCTCTCTGCTGCGACTGTTTCTTTTCTTTTTTTCCTAGTTTGTTTTAATGTTGTTTGTGTGTTGGGACTGTTTCATTATTGCAAGTTAACTGATATTTGTTTAATAAAAGTTTTCGCGTTCAACGTATTGCATTTTATTTCTTAATTTATTTATAGATGAAAAAATGTGTCTTCTTTTTTTCTGACACAGTAAAATTTTAGGCTCGGGTGTCACCCCCTGATGGGTGTCACCCGGGGCGGTCCGCCCCCCTCGCCCCCCCCTAGTGACGCCACTGCACCAGGTTGACCTGGTTTAACAATGATAACTCTCCAATTTCACTGTTAGTTTAACACTGTGTTCTATATAACACAGGATGTCATCAATATCGCGGGGTTTCGACCAAGGATTAGTGGCTGACTCAGTCTCGTTGTGGTAGCAGTCACTGTTTTTTACTTAAAAATTTAGACGTAACAAAGAACTTGGATTGGGTTCAAAAAGTAGTCATTAAATATGCAAATTCATAGAAGTGTATATAACAACAGCTAACACACCCACTTACACCAGGAAACAATCCCTTACAAACAGGACACACCCACACACACCAAGACACAATCACATACACCAGGACACACACGCCCACACAAGGACACAAACACACCCACACATACCAGGACACATCCACATACACCAGGACACACACCCACCCACACACCAACACACCCACAAGCACACACACATACCAGGAAACAGCCACACATACCAGGATACTCCCACACATACCAGGACACACCCACACATACCAGAACACACCAACACATACCAGAACACAACCACACATACCAGGACACACCCACACATACCAGGACACACCCACACATACCAGAACAAACCCACATACCAGGGCACACCCACACATACCAGGACACACCCACATACCAGGGCACACCCACACATACCAGGACACACCCACATACCAGGACACACCCACATACCAGGACACACCCACACACACCAAGACACAATCACATACACCAGGACACACACGCCCACACAAGGACACAAACACACCCACACATACCAGGACACATCCACATACACCAGGACACACCCACCCACACACCAACACACCCACAAACACCCACACATACCAGGAAACAGCCACACATACCAGGATACTCCCACACATACCAGGACACACCCACACATACCAGAACACACCAACACATACCAGAACACAACCACACATACCAGGACACACCCACACATACCAGGATACTCCCACACATACCAGGACACACCCACACATACCAGGAGACACCCACACATACCAGGACACACCCACACATACCAGAACAAACCCACATACCAGGGCACACCCACACATACCAGGACACACCCACATACCAGGGCACACCCACACATACCAGGACACACCCACATACCAGGACACACCCACATACCAGGACACACCAACACATACCAGGACACACCCACACATACCAGGACACACCCACACATACCAGGACACACCCACACATACCAGGACACACCCACACCACCCACACATACCAGGACACACCCACATACCAGGACACACCTACATACCAGGACACACCCACACATACCAGGACACACCCACATACCAGGACACACCTACATACCAGGACACACCCACACATACCAGGACACACCCACACATACCAGGACACACCCACACACATCCAGACCTACACAAACCCACCAACACTAGTTAGACATTCTATTTATGTATGCACGTGTATGTCTATGAATATGTATGTATGAGTATATGTTGGTATACAACTAGGATAGTGTGGATAACGGATGCATGATGAAAGTGTGTGTGGGGGGTGGGGGACATCAGTACTATGTTGGTCATCACGTGTGTCCTGTAGAGACCTGAGAATGAAAAAATAAAACAAAAAAACTTTTATATCGAATGTCTTAATTGTTGATTGATATCATCTGATGACTAAGGCCTGCAGGGAATAATGAATGTCCATCATTATCATGAACTAGATACGACCCGCGGCGTAGCATACGCCGCATACTTACTCATAGATAGTGCAACGAAAAAAAAGGGGGGTGGGTGGGAGAACGGAAACAAACAGTAGCACGAACAAATGGGAACAACGCGATTGAACGCTGTGGGGAACCACCGAAGCATTTTTGGAAAGTATTGCGAACATCGCGACAATTTCAGGCTCGTCACCACATACTTCTGACGTATTCATGTACTGAGCGTATTGTTGAGGATGATGTATGACTATTGACTTCTGACGTATTCATGTACTGAGCGTATTGTTGAGGATGATGTATGACTATTGACTTCTGACGTATTCATGTACTGAGCGTATTGTTGAGGATGATGTATGACTATTGACTTCTGACGTATTCATGTACTGAGCGTATTGTTGAGGATGATGTATGACTATTGACTTCTGACGTATTCATGTACTGAGCGTATTGTTGAGGATGATGTATGACTATTGACTTCTGACGTATTCATGTACTGAGCGTATTGTTGAGGAGGATGTATGACTACATTTCGTCACTGAAAACAACGGAGAGCACGTCGCGGAAGTTATCCCCATGTTGAGAAACAAATATTACAGCCATGTTTCCAAGTTGGAGAGCAACATCTTCGTCTATGATCTTTTCCCAGAAATATGCCACCGATAGAAACAGACAGTTACCTGATGAAGGAATTGGTATAACATTGAACGAAGCTTTTTTCCGTGAAATACATGCAAAGCGGTGTTTATGTTCACTAAGAAGGGGGGAAAAGAACGGGAATAAACAAAAACAATATTAAAAATTTGAAAGAAAAAGTTGCCGCTGGGGCTTGAACCTGAGACCTTCCGCATGTCAGAGGGATGTAATAACCAATTCACTACGAAGTACATGTACTCTGTGAGGGAACAAAGAAAGTGAATGCAAAAATCATTGCTGGTCTCAAGACATGCCCCACCCCTCCACTACCTTTGTTTGCCAACCGTTAACTCTGATTAGTTGACCCCAGCAGGGTCATTCGTCATGCTCATTTGCACATACTCGCTTTAGTGAATTATCTATACAGATGACCATGACGAATCGTGTCACGTGAGAACTTTGTACCGAGAGACAACTCTAGGTTGTAGATAACATGGATCTTTGTTTTACATTGTGCTATATAATTAAACTATTATATGAATCACATGTGCCAATCTAGCATTACTTTATCGCATACACCATTCACTAATTAAATTATCATTTGCCCAAGTCCAAACAGAAAACAAATAAATAAACAGACATATTATGAGTGGCCAAATTCTAAACAGTAAACAAATAAATAAACAAAAATATTATGAGTGGCCCAAGTCAAAACAGTAAACAAATAATTGCAATTACAGCCTGTGATACATTTTTAGAATACTTCTGATATCTCAAATACGTAGCAAATAGTGTTGTGAGTACAAACTTTAATATCAAACATTTCAGTTAAAGGATTTTAAAAATGGTACAAAACATGTACAATATACAGTCGGACCTCGCTAAGTCGAACTTCCTTCCCTAAGTCGAAAAACTCCCTACATCGAATTAATTGTTAGGTCCCGGCCAAATTCCATAAGACTAATGTATTTTAGCTCTCCTTAACTCGAAGATTTTTGGCTTCCAACCTCCCTTAGTCGAATTTTCCAAGGCTTTTGTGTAAAACTAGTAAAAGGAAAATTCTTAATCCCTCATCCCACTGTGGAGGGAGTCAAGTGTGAGGGGGGGGGGCTTTCTCGGTGGTGACGGTATTTCAAAGCTAAGTCGGATTCCTTTCATATGAAACATCAGAAACCGCCTCTCCTGCCTGGCAAGCCTTCTCGCTTGTATGGCTGCCCCCTCGAACATTGTCCTTGATTAATCTGCGTTTATTACGTCATTTTCCTTAACTCGAAAACTCCGTCAGTCGATTTTCCCCCCGGTCCCTTTGAGTTTGACTTAGAGAGGTTCGACTGTAATAGTTTGTTATGACTTCCTAGAGGTCAACATTATTTAGGGTAAAATTTAGAGAAATTGTTTATAAAATGATTAAAGAGGTTACAAGTTCAAAATCTGAGACACAGATTTCCAGTATTTTTTCAATGACAGTATTTTTATTTAATTTATAGTGAGAGATTTCTATGGGTTCTTGCTAGTAGGCTATAGGTCATGGCCACTAGGTCAACTCAACACGACTGTACATTAGTTTTGAACCACGTGATGGATAATTTATTAATCACCAAGTAAAGGGAAGTAATTCGCCTGAGTTGTCTTCGACAGTTCCCATCTAGATTTGTACCACTTAAAGATTGAATGTCAACTTAACACAAGTTTTTGGCATTGTTTTGTTTTTGTTTTGAGTTACACTTATACACGGGCTGTACATTCATCATATGTCATTACACGGGCTGTACATTCATCATATGTCGCACTGTTGCTCTCTGGCACGAACAATTCATAAATACATTATTGTAGCATTGGGCTTATAATGTGCGTCAAACGGACTGCCAATGATAATTTAGCAATTTAAGTCCACGTTCATCACGTCAAGTCAAGTCCATGTTCATTACGCCTGGTCAAGTCTATATTTAGCAAGTCTGCTCCTGCTCTCCCCCAATCTGATGTTCCTTGTGGCACACAATCCGTTTTCACAATGTTACAGAGGAAATGTCTGGACCCAGGAAAACAAAAGTAAGTTTGTTGTTATAAAAGAAAACAACTTGACCCACTTGAGGGCAGGGGCAAGCCCGAGTCACTGGAGTTACAGAAGTCAGTGGAGTCAGTGGAGACAGAGGAGTCAGTGGAGTCATTGGAGTACCAAGACTAATGAAATGAGACGGTAACAGTACCAATAAAATGAGTGGGAACAAGTAGTAATGAAATGAGAGGGAACCACTACTACTGAAATGAGAGGGAACAAGTACTACTGAAATGAGAGGGAACCAGTACTAATGAAATTAGAGGGAACCAGTACTAATGAAATGAGAGGGAAACAGTACTAATGAAATGAGAGGGAACCAGTACCTCTGAAATGAGAGGGAACCAGTATTAATGAAATGAGAGGGAACCAGTACTAATGAAATGAGATGGAACCAGTACCAATAAAATGAGAGGGAACCAGTACTAATGAAATAAGAGGGAACCAGTACTAATGAAATGAGAGGGAACCAGTACTAATGAAATGAGAGGGAACCAGTACCAATGAAATGAGAGAAAACCAGCACTAATGAAATGAGAGGGAACCAAAAAAACTATTCTATCAAACTCTAACTGAGCAAATAAATGCTCTAGATCATGTAACAAAAGTAGAACAAATGTACAAGACAAGTTCTACTTGCTGGGAAGGTTTATGCATCAATGATTGTGGTAGATTTTGTCACCGTAAAGATTATTGTGTTCTTGTTCTATGATGTTGAAACTTGTCAACTAAGTTAAAAGAACAAACAGTCCAGCAGAAGTTACAAGAACACACCGGAAGTAAGAGTTATTGAACTTTCCAGCCAAATGATTTGAGCCTGAGACCTCAACTCATCTCTATCGTCTGGTGCCTTGTCCCAGTGGGTGAGCTGGTGCCTCCCCCCCCCCACTTCCCGCCCCTCGTCTCGTGTAACATTGACAATGATAATTGAGACAAGAAACGTTATAAGTGGGGGGGGGGCGGAGGGGGAGGGCACATGCGCTGATTATTATCGACTTGTCTACAGCCGGGCACTTGGTTCTAAACATATAACTTATGCAAATTTGTGCCCCGATATAAGCATGGGAGAAAAGTCGTTGAAGTTTGTGGTTGCAAATGATTATAACCTGAGATGATATACTGGTTAGATGGGGAGAGGCTAGGAGATCTTTTCATAGAATGTCATGTCCCTGAATCAATAATCAATAACAATTATGAAGTTTGCGTTATACCCATAATTTATACTTATAAAGTATTTATATCAATGCTCTATGTTATTTTCAATCCTCTTTTATCGAAATACGAAAGTATTGTACGCTCGTGTCTGAATATGTTTTTGTACGCTCGTGTCTCTATATGTTTTTGTACGCTCGTGCCTGTATATGTTTCTGTACGCTCGTGTCTCTATATGTTTCTGTACGCTGGTGTCTGTATATGTTTTTGTACGCTCGAATTTAGATGTTTTTTTACGCTCGTGCCTGTATGTGTTTCTGTACGCTCGTGCCTGTATGTGTTTCTGTACGCTCGTGCCTGTATGTTTTTCTGTACGCTCGTGTTAGTATGTTACATCCTCATTGTCAACAGTAACTGGTCTTTTGTAAGTGAAAATAACTTTTTTTATCTTTTCCCCGCATCGTAATTATTTCGTAAAGGGAGAATATCCTGTGATGGTTCTCTAATTATCTCCCTTTTATCAGAATCTTGAACCATGGCCAGCAACCTCACGTCACACATCTCCTGCTAGCCGAGTCCTGTTACAAGATTAAAGGGGGATAACTGGTGAGGTCCGTTACATTTCTAATGGCGAGCCAAGTGGCGGAAACAGTGGAAGCCAAAAAACGGGATAGGAGACGTCGCTCCATTTCAAGACGTGAAGCAATTTTCTTGGGGCACTGTGACCTTTAAGATATGAACGAAATGGGAATATGCTAATTTTGTTCTTTTAAGATTTTTTGTTTAAGTATCAAATCAAACGATTCCAACTTCCGGTCAAAGTTTGACGAATCCAACCCCAGGTATGTGACGTCACAGAAAGCGTCACGCGTAGTAAAGGGTACCAGTGAGCACTCTCCCCCCCCCCGCCCCCATTTTTTCTCCCTTATTTTTTACCATAAAGGTTTGTCGGGCATCACATTACGAGACTCCTTTCATTGACTACTGTCCATCTGGTCATGTGACCCCCTTCCATCACCGCTCCCCCCAACACCCACCATAGCCCCTTGCCATGGGATCAACAGACAGGTCACCTTCTCGGTACTTCATGAATAAAATTACCCACTCGTCTGTTAGATCGATACCTGTCTTGTCTGAACCCAGAAGCGATTACTTGCTGTCGTTCCCATGTGATCAATAACATGTCAAAGAGTGAACTTTTGCTGAATTTACGTCCTCCGTCCATCTAAAACTTCTACTTTTGTTCAGGCGATCCGCCCTCCCTGACCCCCATTTTCGTATCTTTTGAGATGCACAGGGTCGTCTGAGATATTCCTTGAGAACCTCTGATTGGACCACTGGCTACAGCCAAGTTATAGGACCACTGGTTACAGCCAAGTTATAGGACCACTGGTTACAGCCAAGTTATAGGACCACTGGTTACAGCCAAGTTATAGGACCACTGGTTACAGCCAAGTTATAGGACCACTGGTTACAGCCAAGTTATAGGACCACTGGTTACAGCCAAGTTATAGGACCACTGGTTACAGCCAAATTATAGGACCACTGGTTACAACCAAGTTATAGGACCACTGGTTACAGCCAAGTTATAGGACCACTGGTTACAGCCAAGTTATAGGACCACTGGTTACAGCCAAGTTATAGGACCACTGGTTACAGCCAAGTTATAGGACCACTGGTTACAGCCAAGTTATAGGACCACTGGTTACAGCCAAGTTATAGGACCACTGGTTACAGCCAAGTTATAGGACCACTGGTTACAGCCAAGTTATAGGACCACTGGTTACAGCCAAGTTATAGGACCACTGGTTACAGCCAAGTTATAGGACCACTGGTTACAGCCAAGTTATAGGACCACTGGTTACAGCCAAGTTATAGGACCACTGGTTACAGCCAAGTTATAGGACCACTGGTTACAGCCAAGTTATAGGACCACTGGTTACAGCCAAGTTATAGGACCACTGGTTACAGCCAAGTTATAGGACCACTGGTTACAGCCAAGTTATAGGACCACTGGTTACAGCCAAGTTATAGGACCACTGGTTACAGCCAAGTTATAGGACCACTGGTTACAGCCAAGTTATAGGACCACTGGTTACAGCCAAGTTATAGGACCACTGGTTACAGCCAAGTTATAGGACCACTGGTTACAGCCAAGTTAACATAACAACACCAACACACACACACACACACTACAGAGCGGGAGAGTCGACAGGAACTTGGGGAGGGGGAGGAGAGGTATGAAAAGAAAGAGGAGGAGGGAGAGCAGTGAGAAGAGAGAGAGAGAGAGCAGTACGAAGAGGGAGAGCAGTGAGAAGAGAGAGAGAGAGCAGTACGAAGAGGGAGAGCAGTGAGAAGAGGGGGCGCAGTAATAAGAGAGAGAGAGGGCAGTACGAAGACAGAGAGAGAGAGCAGTACGAAGAGGGAGAGCAGTACGAAGAGGGAGAGCAGTACGAAGAGGGAGAGCAGTAAGAAGAGAGAGAGAGAGCAGTAAGAAGAGGGGGCGCAGCAATAAGAGAGAGAGAGAGAGAGAGAGCGCAGTAAGAAGACTGAGAGAGAGCATTAAGAAAAGAGAGAGCATAGGTTGGCATCTAGTGATCTGTCAACGGGATTCTATGAGGGTGTGTGTAGGAAAGTCACAAGTGAAAATGTCCAGACTTGTGTCTGAGGCCGGCATCTGGAACGAGATTCTAGGAGGGCTGAGTGTAGGAAAGTCAAAGGTCAAATGTCAACAGCGATTTTCTATAAAAGGGTCAGGCACCATATGTCATTAGACATATTAACAAGACTTGGCATAGGTAATGTCAATAGAATGTTTGCATCTTACTGTTAGTACCTAGGTAGCAGGGGTTATACAGGCAGAAGATATCGAAACGTGTCAGACAATTCATCTCTTTGATATTATTCAAAACAAAACGA
Source organism: Ampullaceana balthica (assembly GCA_944989445.1). NCBI lineage: Eukaryota > Metazoa > Mollusca > Gastropoda > Lymnaeidae > Ampullaceana > Ampullaceana balthica. The sequence continues at coordinate 4,130,328 of CALYLW010000015.1, read as the reverse complement.
CCTCAATAAATGATGGCTTGTACTCCAGTTTATTAAATGTCATAATACTAGCCAGCAATAACAATAATGTCATATTACCAGCCAGCAATAACAACACGTCATAAGTCATAATACAAGCCAGCAATAACAACACGTCATAATACACGCAATCAATAACAACATGTAATAATACCAGCCAGCAATAACAACACGTCATAATAATAGCCATCAATAACAACACGTCATAATACAAGCCAGCATAACAACATGTCATAATACCAGCCAGCAATAACAACATGTCTTAATACCAGCTTGCAATAACAACACGTCATAATACTAGCCAGCAATAACGACATGTCATATTACAAGCCAGCAATTACAACATGTCATAATACAAGCCAGCAATAACGACATGTCATAATACAAGCCAGCAATAACGACATGTCATAATACAAGCCAGCAATAACGACATATCATAATACAAGCCAGCAATTACAACATGTCATAATACAAGCCGGCAATTACAACATGTCATAATACAAACCAGCCATAACGACATATCATAATACAAGCCAGCAATAATGACATGTCATAATACAAGCCAGCCATAACGACATATCATAATACAAGCCAGCAATAACAACATGTCATTATACAAGCAAGCAATAACGACTTTTTATAATACAAGCCAGCAGTTACAACATGTCATAATACAAGCCAGCAATAATGACATGTTATAATAGAAGCCAGCAATAACAACATGTCATAATAGAAGCCAGCAATAACAACATGTCATAATACAAGCCAGCAATTGCAACATGTCATAATACAAGCCAGCAATAATAACATGTCATAATAAAAGCCAGCAATAATAACATGTCATTACACAAGCCACCAATAACAACATGTCATAATACAAGACAGCAATAACGACATGTCATAATACAAGCCAGCAATAATGACATGTCATAATACAAGCCAGCAATTACAACACGTCATAATACAAGCCAACAATAAAAACATGTCATAACACAAGCCAGCAATAACGACATGTCATAATAAAAGCCAGCAATTACAACATGTCATAATACAAGCCAGCAATAACGACTTTTTATAATACAAGCCAGAAATTACAACATGTCATAATACAAGCCAGCAATGACAAAATGTCATAATACAAGCCAGCAATAACAACTTGTCATAATACAAGCCAGCAATAACAACATGTCATAATAAAAGCCAACAATAAAAACATGACATATTACAAGCCAGCAATAACAACATGTCATAATATAAGCCAGCAATAACAACATGTCATAATACAAACAAGCAATAACAACATGTCATAATACAAGCCAACAATAACGACATGTCATAATACAAGCCAGCAATAACGACATGTCATAATACAAGCCAGCAATAACAACATGTCATAATACCAGCCAGCAATAACAAAATGTCATAATACAAGCCAGCAATAACGAAATGTTATAATACAAGCCAGCAATTACAACACGTCATAATACAAATCAGCAATAACAACATGTCATTATACAAGCCAGCAATAACAAAAGGTCATAATACAAGCCAGCAATAACGACATGTTATAATACAAACCAGCAATTACAACACGTCATAATACAAGCCGAAAATAACGACATGTCATAATACAAGCCAGCAATAACGACAAGTCATAATACAAGCCAGCAATTACAACATGTCATAATACTAGCCAGCAATAACAACATGTCATAATACAAGCCAGCAATAACAACATGACATAATAGAAGCCAGTAATAACAACATGTCATAATACAAGCCAGCAATAATAACATGTCATAATAAAAGCCAGCAATAACAACATGTCATAACACAAGACAGCAATAACAACATGTCATAATACAAGCCAGCAATAACTACATGTCATAATACAAGCCACCAATAACTACATGTCATAATACAAGGCAGCAATTACAACATGTCATAATACAAGCCAGCAATAACGACAAGTCATAATACAAGCCAGCAATTACCACATGTCATAATACAAGCCAGCAATAACGACTTTTTATAATACAAGCCAGCAGTTAGAACATGTCATAATACAAGCCAGCAATAACAACAAATCATAATACAAGCCAGCAATAACAACATGTCATAATGCAAGCCAGCAATAACGACATGTCATAATACAAGCCAGCAATAACAAGCCAGCAATTACAACATGTCATAATACAAGCCAGCCATAACGACATATCATAATACAAGCCAGCAATAACAACATGTCATAATACAAGCCAGCAATAACGACTTTTTATAATACAAGCCAGCAGTTAGAACATGTCATAATACAAGCCAGCAATAACAACATATCATAATACAAGCCAGCAATAACAACATGTCATAATACAAGCCAGCAATTATTTGGCATCCGTCCGTCCTCAGGGGGCGATGGCGGTGACTCCTGCTCCTCTTTCCCCCCTTCCCGTTTTTTCTGGCTCTGCCCTCTTGCCCCCCTTCCCCTTTCTCCTGGCTCTTCTCTCTTCGCCCCTGGCGATGAGTGTGTCTTCCTCAACTTGAATGCCCTCAAACACTTTTTACCGCCAGCAATGGACTCCCTCGGTTTGTGATCGATGCGCTCCAACGACATGTCTTTCTAGCAGACGTCCTTGTAGCGACCTCTTTTCCTCACACCAGTTGCCAGCTTACCATAAAACATGGCTCTTTGAATTCACTCCGGGGCCATCCTGTGAACAAGGCCCAACCACTGCAGGCGCATCTCACTCGGTATTGAGTGCATACTCAGCATATGGCTCCTCCTGAGTACCTCCACATTTGTGATTCTATCCTGCCACTTGATGTGTAGAATCATACGCAAGCATCGCAAGTGGAAACTGTTAATTTGCTTTGTTTGCTCGACGTAGGTCGTCCAGCACTCGCTGCCATAAAGGAGTGTGCTGAGCACGCAGGCCTGGTACACAGTGATTATCGTCCTATCTTTGAGGTGCGCATTGTTCCGCACTCTTTGATTTAGCCTTGCCATTAACAATGCGGCCTTTCCGATTCTGGTTTCTTTTTCCTTTTTAATGCAGAGTGTGCTTGTGATGCTGCTGCAAAGGTAGGTTAAATCCCCAACATCCAAGGTGTTTCCTCAGTGGAGATTGCTCGGAGGCAGTCTGTGCCTTGTCTCATAATGTTGGTCTTTTTGAGGGTTATCGTTAAACCAAAATATTTGCATGCCTCTGAAAATTTTTTGACCAAAATTTGGAGTACTATCTTTGTATGTGAGGTGAGAGCTGCGTCATCCGTGAAGAGCAACTTTCTGATTAATACAGTTTCCACTTCACTCTTAGCATGGAGCCGGCTGATGTTATATAGAATTCCGTACGCCCTGGTATGAATGTTCACACCCTCGGAATAGTCCTCGAAAGCATTTCGCAGTAGCACTGAGAAGAAGATACCAAAGAGTGTTGGTGGCAGTACGCAGCCCTTTTTAACTCAGCTACAAACTGGGCATGGTTCTGAGGTGGCACCATCAAAGAGCACAGTGCTGTGCATATTGGTGAGGAAAGACTCGATGATGTTGAGAAGCCGCGGCGGACATCCTATTTTTTCCAGTATACGGAACAGACCCTTGCGGCTGACTAGGTCAAAGGTCTTTGTTAAGTCTATGAAATCACTGAAGAGGGCTTTCTGTTGCTCCCGACATTTCTCTTACAGCTGACGGAGTGAGAAAATCCTGTCCATGGTTGATCGTCCAGTCCGAAAACCGCATTGAGACTCTAGATAAACATTTTGTGCCAGAATTTGCAGGCGCGCAAGGATCACTCTGGCAAAAGCCTGTCCCACAAGACCCAATAGGAATATGCCTCGATAGTTGTTGTAGTCGCTGCGATCAGCTTTGTTTCTGTACAGCAGATTATTGTTGGCATCGCGCATATCCTGTGGGATGTGGCCATGTTCCCGACAATTGCATACGAGCGCATGCAGAGGCTTCAGTAGTGCTGGCTTGTCGTACTTAAGGACTTCAGCAGGAATGCCATCGTTACCTAGAGCCTTCCCTTTGGTCAGATGATAAATTACCTGCAGCCTTCCCATTGATCACATGATCAATTACCTGGAGTCTTCCCATTGGTCAGGTGATAAATTAACTGGAGCCTTCCCATTGGTCACATGATAAATAGTAAGCTCATTACTACACGTCATAATACCAGCCAGCAATCCAGAGAAGTGAGCAAAACTGTGTACCTCATACAGCTGTGTAACTCATACACCCGTGTACCTCATACACCTGTGTACCTCATACACCTGTGTACCTCATACAGCTGTGTAACTCATACACCTGTGTACCTCATACACCTGTGTACTGTCACGTGTGAATCGCGTGTTGGATGACGGAGAGATCACGTGAGTGAAAAGCGCGGGAAGAGATGGGGTAGATGGTTCGAGATTATTATCAGAGTTAAGAATTCTGGTGTCATGGCGGGTGTGTGCCTCAGTATTCCACGTTGTATAACCTCAAATTATATGTTATTTGTATAGTGTAGATATTAAAGTTGTTTATTGAAACCAGTCCTTCAAAGGATTATTATATGCAAGGTTATGTATTGAGAGAACGCCTACAAGATATATTAATAAGTAAAAACATAACAAAGAAGTTACATTGGTGTCAAGAATTGTAAAGTGCTAACTGATTACCATTAATCCTGAGTGAACAAGGTACATGAAGGAGGTATTCATGGAAGTGACAAGTATTGCGTATTTCAAAAAGGAAAGTATTTATTAAAAGAAGAAATATTAGCAGCCATCGTATTTTTTTAATATTACAGGCCGTGTGTGGCAGTGTATAAACTTTTGAAGATTGATGGAATATTAATAATAAATTCAATATGGCGGCTTAAACGCACGTGACCATGGCGTGCTTTGTGTAAAACTGGATCAGACAAGTTGGTTCTAACCTTACAGTCACACAGTCAACAGTATGTATGGTGACACACGGTGAACGTATATAGGTCAACAGGTTCACTGGTGCTGGTTGATTCCAGGAAATATTTGTAAACATAACCTTGAACTTGGGAAGCTATGGACTGTTAACAAGTGTCAGTGTGAATTATAAATCAAGGAACGGAATTAGTATTCATTCATTGTTTGAAAAGGGTGATAATTGCAATTTTGAAGTCATGGAGTGAACTAAAGTGTCTAAAAACTACTCTAAAGTTCGAAAATTGGAAATTTTGACTAAGTGACTTATTTTATTAAAACCTTTGGACCATCGGATGTGTTTTGTCAATCTGAAGGAGCGTATATATAAAGTATACTTAAGATCCCGTGTGAGGATGCTTTGTTGCCTCATTTTGTCAAAATCAAATTTAATGGTTTAGATGTGTCACTTGTTTGGACTTAACATTTTGAAATCAAGATTTTTTCATTTGGAGGATTTATACCTAAATAAATAAATACTTACATTTCTTACTGAATTGATTGACTTATATAATTCCGTAAAACTAAACATGGATTACTACAAAGAATTCACTGCCATAGCAGAAAAATTTGGCTTAAGTGGAAAAGAGTTGAAAGACTTTGTTGAAGAGAAAGTCAAAAATTGCTGAAGAAAAAGAGATGCGAAAATAGCTAAAGAAGAAGAGAAGCTAAAAATAGCCAGAGAAGAAGAGATGCGAAAAATAGCCAAAGAAGAAGAGAGGCAAAAACAAATAATTGAAAGAGAAGAAAGAGCTGCAAGAAGAGAACTTGAAAAACTTCAAATTGACAAGTTAAAACTACAAATTGATTTAGAGAGTAGAGGCCACAATCCTGGTAATGACACAAATAGAAAGTCATCACCGAAGGACACTATCAAAGTTAGAAAATATGATAGCCAGAAAGAAAAAATGGATGTTTATCTGGATTATTTTGAATCCATAATGGCCATGAAAGGTTATGATGAAGAAGATTGGCAAGCACAAATGATGACTCAACTAACTGGAGAAGCATTTGAAGCTTACAACAGTATAGCCAAAGAAGACAAAAACATATATAAAAATGTCAAAAAGGCACTTCTATGTCATTTCGGAAAGTCAGAAAATGATTATAGAAAAGAATTTCATGAAATGAGAATCAAGATGGACTAAGATCCACAGATCATAGTGCATGAAGTACAAGTTAAATTAACAAAATGGCTGGAACTACAGCAATAGATACAAGCAATCCAAAGGCCATACTAGACATGGTGTTAATTGACAAGTTCTTAGAAAATGCAACACAAGCTCTATTCACATATTTAACTGATAAGAAAGTTCGTACTCAAGCAGAACTAACAAATGCATTACGCACATTCAAAGACTCTCATCCAAATGTGGAAATGGATAAGAGACAAGATATTTTTGCAGCAATACAAATTAAAAACCAAGAAAAAAGACAAGGAATGACAAACCAGAGTCTGCCAAACCAAGGCAACAGACAAACTATTTGTTGGTATTGTAACAAGCCAGGACATATGGCGAGGCGGTGTTATCACAATAAAGGACAACCAAATAGGGTGTCACCTAATGGCAGCCCTATAAGAAAGAAAACAGAAGAAAAATCAAGACAAGATCATTTTGAAAACAAATGTAGACAATCATGCATAAAAGAATATATTCATAATTCCAGACATAGAGATTATGATCAAGGTAGACAATCATGGAGAGACAGATGTAATCATAATTCCATATATAGAGATTATATCAAGGTAGAAGATCATGGAGAGGCAGATATAGGTTTGATTCCAGAATAAGAAATTTTGATCAACCATGGAGAAAGAATGAAAACCAAGACATGAATGATAGAAATAGAAGAAAGACGAACCGAGCTGAAATTAGAACTAGTGACACTGTAGCCACTATTGACAATCAGAAATATGACAAAAGGGATGAAGGCCATAGTAGCAGAGATAGAGATGGTACTGGTGAGTCTGAAACCATTCGTGTGGAATCATCTGAAGTAGGAAGAACAATTGGTTGTGTATTAATCAAAATCAAAGACATAGATAAAGACAATGATTTTCAGATATAGCTTTCTACTGACAGTGACTCATCTGGTAGAAATTCTATTGAATTATCTGGAAGCAAAAATAACATCTCAAAAGCTAAGCGACTTATTCAAGATGCTGGAATTGATATTGTGAATGGGCATAATCGTGGTCGTGGTTGGTGAATTATTGAACATTTAATAGGCTGAAGAAACATTGAGAGCCCAACGATTTGAATTCATACTCGTCAGCTGAAGAATGACTATTTTTGAACTAGGCTATGCTATTAGCCGACTACAAATTTGATATTAAACATGTTAAGGGAAAAGACAATGTGGTTGCAGACATATTAAGTAGAATGACAATAAATAAAGACATTCTGTGAATTCCTAAATGATAAAATCAGAGACTGTATTAATATTAGTCTGTGAATTCCTAAATGATAAAACCAGAGACTGTATTAATATAAGTCTGTGAATTCCTAAATGATAAAATCAGAGACTGTATTTATATAAGTCTGTGAATTCCTAAAAGATAAAACCAAACACTGTATTAATATAAGTCTGTGAATTCCTAAATGATAAAACCAGAGACTGTATTAATATTAGTCTGTGAATTCCTAAATGATAAAACCAGAGACTGTATTAATATAAGTCTGTGAATTCCTAAATGATAAAACCAGAGACTGTATTAATATAAGTCTGTGAATTCCTAAATGATAAAACCAGAGACTGTATTAATATAAGTCTGTGAATTCCTAGATGATAAAACCAGAGACTGTATTAATATTAGTCTGTAAATTCCTAAATGATAAAACCAGAGACTGTATTAATATAAGTCTGTGAATTCCTAAATGATAAAACCAGAGACTGTATTAATATAAGTCTGTGAATTCCTAGATGATAAAACCAGAGACTGTATTAATATAAGTCTGTGAATTCCTAAATGATAAAACCAGAGACTGTATTAATATTAGTATTTTTATTTGCTGAACAATAAACAAGGAGCAGTGTTTGAATTCCACTGGATATATATTTAATTTTTGTTTTAAGAATATTGATTTTTTAAAGAATTTTACTTACACAAAAGTATATTCGTGTTAAAATTTCAGTTTCATTTCTTCAGTACAGGTTTAAGTCCTACAGATTTTTCTCTTGATCTTTATGTCTAGATGTTGTGTGTAAGGCAATGAATGTCCATTGATGATAAATATTTGAAATTTGAATATACATGTAGATTAATTTGATTTTAATTACGACCAAAAATGTTGTATTTCATAAACATTTTTTTAAGGTTGGGGGGAATGTCACGTGTGAATCGCGTGTTGGATGACGGAGAGATCACGTGAGTGAAAAGCGCGGGAAGAGATGGGGTAGATGGTTCGAGATTATTATCAGAGTTAGAGAATTCTGGTGTCATGGCGGGTGTGTGCCTGAGTATTCCACGTTTATAACCTCAAATGATATGTTATGTGTATAGTGTAGATCAGTGCTTCTCAAACTTTTTAGTATTGCGGACCGGCAAGCATTTTTTCCATTGCACCAGGGACCGGTGAACTATTTTCACTGTACTTACATGGTAGCGATATAACCTTTCTTGGTAACTTCTGCGGACCGGCATCGGATGGCCCGCGGACCGGCACCTGTCCGCAGACCACCACTTTGACAAGCACTAGTGTAGATATTAAAGTTGTTTTTATTGAAACCAGTTCTTCAGAGGATTATTGTATGAAAGGTTATGCATTGAGAGAACCCCTACAATATATATTAATAAGTAAAAACAGAACATAGAGGTTACATGTACCTCATACACCTGTGTACCTCATACACCTGTGTACCTCATACACCTGTGTAACTCATAAAACTGTGTACCTCATCCAGCTGTGTACCTCATACACCTGTGTACCTCATACACCTGTGTACCTCATACAACTTGTGTACTGCATACACCTGTGTACCTCATACACATGTGTACTTCATACAACTGTGTACCTCATACACCTGTGTACCTCATACACATGTGTACCTCATACACCTGTGTACCTCATACAACTTGTGTACTGCATACACCTGTGTACCTCATACACATGTGTACCCCATACAGCTGTGTACCTCATACAGCTGTGTACCTCATACACATGTGTACCTCATACAGCTGTGTACCTCATACAGCTGTGTACCTCATACACCTGTGTACCTCATACACCTGTGCACCTCATACACCTGTGTACCTCATACAGCTGTGTACCTCATACACCTGTGTACCTCATACACCTGTGTACCTCATACACCTGTGTACCTCATGCACCTGTGTACCTCATACACCTGTGTACCTCATACAGCTGTGTACCTCATACACCTGTGTACCTCATACACCTGTGTACCTCATTCACCTGTGTACTTCATACACCTGTGTACCTCATACACCTGTGTACCTCATACAGCTGTGTACCTCATACACCATTGTACCTCATACACCTGTGTACCTCATACACCTGTGTACTTCATACACCTGTGTACCTCATACACCTGTGTACCTCATACACCTGTGTACCTCATACACCTGTGTACCTCATACACCTGTGTACCTCATACAGCTGTGTACCTCGTACAGCTGTGTACCTCATACACCTGTGTACCTCATACACCCGTGTACCTCATACAGCTGTGTACCTCATACAGCTGTGTACCCCATACACCTGTGTACCTCATACACCTGTGTACTTCATACAACTGTGTACTTCATACAACTGTGTATCATCAGGCGAAAGAAATCTGAAGTCAATATTTTCAATGTAAAGATATCCCCAACATAATCAAACTTTTGTTTCTTCTTGCGTTGTCTAAATCAGTTCTTCTCAAAGTGGTGGTCCACGGACCGGTGCTGGTCCGTGGGCCATCCGCTTCCGGTCCGCAAATGTTCTAAAAAAAAGACAGAAAAAATTGTCAGTGCAGGGAAAATAGTGCACCGGTTCCTGGTGCAATGGAAAACATCGCTGGCGGTCTGTTATACTAAAAAGTTTGAGAAGCACTGGTCTAAATGACACTTCCTCCTAGCTTACATACATCATTTTACATCTCGACAGTATGGGAACCACTGAGTCCACCTGCTAAAATACAAATACAACGTACACACAAACAAATCTTTTCGCCAACGTTGCCCAGTAACCCACCAGGAAGCATTGATTGGAGAGGGGTGGGGTGGAGGGGGGCTGGGAGGTGTGACTCACGTTGTGTGATTGGTTCTGTCAATTTACACTTAATTATAGGATCAATGTTTGCAAGATTTATTGCCAGGTGGTGCTGAGTGCTCGGAGGGGTGGAAAATATGAGGTGGAATAAAGGGGCATATATGAGGTGGAATAAGGTGGCATATATGAGGTGGAATAAGGTGGCATATATGAGGTGGAATAAGGTGGCATATATGAGGTGGAATAAGGTGGCATATATGAGGTGGAATAAGGTGGCATATATGAGGTGGAATAAGGTGGCATATATGAGGTGGAATAAGGTGGCATATATGAGGTGAAATAAGGTGGCATATATGAGGTGGAATAAGGTGGCATAGATGAGGTGAAATAAGGTGGCATATATGAGGTGGAATAAGGTGGCATATATGAGGTGGAATAAAGGGGCATATATGAGGTGGAATAAGGTGGCATATATGAGGTGGAATAAGGTGGCATATATGAGGTGGAATAAGGTGGCATATATGAGGTGGAATAAGGTGGCATATATGAGGTGGAATAAGGTGGCATATATGAGGTGGAATAAGGTGGCATATATGAGGTGAAATAAGGTGGCATATAAGAGGTGGAATAAGGTGGCATATATGAGGTGAAATAAGGTGGCATATATGAGGTGGAATAAGGTGGCAAATATGAGGTGGAATAAAGTGGCATATATGAGGTGGAATACGGTGGCAAATATGAGGTGGAATAAGGTGGCATATATGAGGTCTAATATGGTGGCATATATGAGGTGGAATAAGGTGGCATATATGAGGTGGAATAAGGTGGCATATATGAGGTCTCATATGGTGGCAAATATGAGGTGTGGCTCATCACCCCTATGAGAGACGTGTGGCTCATCACCCGTCTGAGAGACGTGTGACTCATCACTCCTCTGAGAAACGTGTGGCTCATCACCTCTCTGACAAACGTGTGGCTCATCACCTCTCTGACAGACGTGTAGCTCATCACCTCTCTGACAAACGTGTTGCTCATCACCTCTCTGACAGACATGTGGCTCATCACCTCTCTGACAGACGTGTGTCTCATCACCTCTCTGACAAACGTGTGGCTCATCACCTCTCTGACAGACGTGTGGCTCATCACCTCTCTGACAGACGTGTGGCTCATCACCTATCTGACAGACGTGTGGCTCATCACCTCTCTGACAGACGTGTGGCTCATCACCTCTCTGACAGACGTGTGGCTCATCACCTCTCTGACAGACGTGTGGCTCATCATCTCTCTGACAGACGCGTTGCTTAAATTCTACAAACGACATGAAAGCATTAGTCACTGTTCCCTTGAACGATTCCATCATGTAAAAAACTCAATACATTTGGAATATCATAAATTTACTATCGAAAGGGAAACAATTCAAGTGAAGAAAAGTTGTCTTACTTTGATTACAACCTCAAAACGAGGCTTGGGGTTACATGACGTAATGTCCAGTCTACATAGTTTTAAAATTCAGTAACCAGTTCTGGTTTTAGTGCACAGGGTATTGATTTGAAATTGTTTTGTCTCGATCTGGATTTCAGGTCATTGCAACTTTGTAATTTATTCGATTTTCCTATTTCATCTTTGAATTTGATGATGTGGAACTTAAATCTTATCCTTAAATAGCTGTTACAAAGAATTGATTGCTCTTGTCGGGAACTGGGAACTTCTTTTTATCCGTTTGACGGGTCATTGCTTGTCATGAAATGAGCCCCAAAGGTTCGTCACGAATGTCACATTAAACAGGGGCAACAAGCGCGAGTGAAAACCTAATAGAGACTCCAATTACCGCCCCTTGCATCCAGATATTTGTCACCGTTTATGACATCTTTGTCACATGTCAAATTGACAGATCTCAAACTGCGGTTGTGGCGGTGTTTAGTGGTGTTGGGGGTTGGGCCTGGCTGGTGTGTGTGAGATAATTAGGGGTGTACCGAGTATCGAGTACCGGGTATCGTGTACCGAGTATCAGTTCCGCCCTAACGATAATATGTTCGCACTTTTACTGAGAGAACTCAATTGAACAACTTACTGTATATTTATAGCTGGCTATTTGTGTACACCCCACGATGAAATACTGTTGGGAACAATGTAGAAAAATGGCGCCCTTGCCCGATTAGCCGCAATTATACAAACAGACTTACAGATTATAGACTACAAACACTTTCAGGTGGTCTAGAAATGGTGAGGTAATCAAATCCTTGTACGCTTCCAAATCAAAATCCACAAACAGAGGCGTCACTACAGGGATGCGTGGGGTGCGGAGCACACCGGGTGATACCATCACTAGGGGTGACACCATCACAAGACGCGGTGGTCGAGTGGCAGCGTGCTCGACTGGCGTACCGATGGTCATGGGTTCGAATCCATGTGAAGGCATGTTTGTTCCCGGGGCCTAGGGCGCTCCTGAGTCACCCAGCTCCGAATGGGTACCTAACACTAGTTAGGTGACTGGGTAATGCGTGGAACCCACAAAGCCGTGGCCTGTGAACGCTGCATCACTTGCATCACTCTGTCATGGTCTGTGGACGCAATTATCTTCTGCATACAAGGAACAGATTGCTTCCCAGCAATCTCCATTGAGGGAAACACCTTGGATGTCGTCGAGGATTTTACCTACCTTGGCAGTAACATCACAAGCTCATTTCCTGGAAAAGGAAATTGAACCCAGAATCAGCAAGGCTGCATCATTAATGGCTAGGCTGAATCAAAGAATGCATTGGAACAATGCACAGCTCACTGATAGGACGAAAATCACTGTGTACCAGGCCTGCGTGCTCAGCACACTCCTCTATGGCAGCGAATGCTGGACGACCTATGTCAAACAAACAAAGCAACTCAACAGCTTCCACTTACGATGCTTGCGCAGGATTCTGCACATCAATGTCGAGGTACTCAGAAGGAGTCATATGCTGAGCATGCACTCAATCCTGAGTGAGAGGCGCTTGCGGTGGCTGGGACATGTCCGCAGGATGCTGAGGAGCGCAACTGGCGGGCTAAGGTACGTGAGGGCATTCAAGTCGCGGAAGCTTCCCTTACAGCCAGGAGCGATAAGAAAAGGGCCAGGAGAAAGGGGAAGGGGGGTAGAGGATCAGGAGGAAACGCCTAAGAAGAAGATAAGACAAAGGGTGATACCATCACTAGGGGTGACACCATCACTAGGGGTGACACCATCACTAGGCGTGACACCATCACTAGGGGTGACACCATCACTAGGCGTGACACCATCACTAGGGGTGACACCATCACTAGGGGTGACAGCAAAGTGTAAACTTCTGTATGTTCCCGTTATTTGGCACTGACAGACTGGAAGGAGGTCAATGGAGTCAGTTGTGAGGGGGTGACACCATACGGTACCACACTGGGTGACACCATAAGCTACCACACTGGGTGACACCATAAGGTACCACACTGGGTGACACCATGAGGTACCGCACAGGGTGACACTATAAGGTACCACACTGGGTGACACCATGAGCTACCACACTGGGGTGACACATAAGGTACCACACTGGGTGACACCATGAGCTACCTCACTGGGTGACACCATGAGCTATCGCACTGAGTGACACCAACGCCAGTGACGCCCCTGATCCACAACAAAGATATCGTTCCATGGATTAAAACATGGATTTATTCAAGATATCTCTGGCCAAAAATTCCGCCCCTGAAAACAATGAAATAAAGTCATGATGCCATGGGCGTACCCGTCTATTTACAACCACTGGTTGGGAGAATTCTGTATGTCGTGCTATTTGGTGAGGTGCCTCCCAGCAACTTGCATTAAAATACCTTCTCAACACATGAACACCAGGGTTCACGGATGCATCAAAACTTTATCTGAACAACAAGATTAATTTGTTAGCTACGAGTTGTAGTTTAGGTCACCAAGAAAAGCTCTATTACACAGTATCAACAGGGTATATGATGGGATTCACTGTCTCTTGTCAACGTCTGTCTTCAACTTCCATCTACTCTAGCTCTACCTTTGTTTTGTTCGTTTTTTTGTGTGTTTTGAGCCAAAATAACAGTGCTTCTCACAATTTGACGTTTGGTGGACTGCTAGACCTTTTTCCCATTCCACCTGGGGCCGATTATAAATTTCATTTATTTTGTGGGGCTGTTAAATTTAACTTTTCCCAGCGCCTTTTCTCATGTTGTGCTGACCACTAACTCAATGCCCAGTGCCCAGTGCTTTACGCGTTTACCGTTACCTGGAGTCACAACTTTGGGAAACACTGCTCACTAGGAAGAGGTTAGTGACACAACTGATCTTGTAAATAATTTGCCAGGAATCGATTCAACCCGATGAAACATATAGCTAGCTGAGTTTCATGGATCGATATTACAATTAAGAAGAAAAGGAATATTCTGAATATCGATACTGAGATCTTAGACCGATTGCCAGATCGACCAACTTAATTCTTCCAGGAATCCGAAACGAAAGTCAGGAGCAGATACTTGTCAAAGTACATCGATACCACGCTAACACCCGTTCATGACGTGGCCGATATAATCTATTACCATCTGGGTAATCGGCCCCGTCCATTCAATACTGACTTGTTAACTCAGCCCCGTCCATTCAATACTGACTTGTTAACTCAGCCCCGTCCATTCAATACTGACTTGTTAACTCAGCCCCGTCCATTCAATACTGACTTGTTAACTCAGCCCCATCCATTCAATACTGACTTGTTAACTCAGCCCTGTCCATTCAATACTGACTTGTTAACTCAGCCCCGTCCATTCAATACTGACTTGTTAACTCAGCCCCGTCCATTCAATACTGACTTGTTAACTCAGCCTTTAGTTGGTCTCAAATCTTCGTCACCTGGATACACAGGGACGTGACTTATAGCACGTAGCTACAGGGGACCCCTGTAGTTGGTGACCCCTGTAGTTGGTGTCCCCTGTAGTTGATGACCCCTGTAGTTGCGTGACCCCTGTAGTTGGATGACCCCTGTAGGAACACAGACACATCGAGCCCTTGGAACACCGACACATCGAGCCATTGGAACACCGACACATCGAGCCCTTGGAACACCGACACATCGAGGCCTTTGAACACCGACACATCGAGCCCTTGGAACACCGACACATAGAGCACGAATAAAACATAAAGATAATTATTATTACGTTCCAAAAACAACGATCAGACTTGAGTTGGATCTGTTGCGTCTGATAGAGCAGTGCTTCTCAAACTTTTTAGAATGGCGGACCGACAGCAGCTTTTTTCCAATGCACCAGGGTCGTGTGCTCTATTTTCACTGTACTGACGTAGTAGCGAAATGTAATTTATTTTGTTTCATTTTTTGTGCTTATAGCCTAAAAATTGTCATATTCTATAGTGATAGTGGTAATGGTTGCAAATGGGGGATTACAATCATATTTTTCTGTCCTTTCTTGATAACTTCTGAGGACCCGGTCGCGAATGGTCCACCACTTTGAGAAGCACTGTGCTAGAGGATGGAATGGGCCGTGGGTCATGTAGAAATGGTCACGTTTTAGCTATACTTGGCTGCAGCTCATGTAGCAATGGTCACGTTTTAGCTATACTTGGCTGTAGCTCATGTAGCAATGGTCACTTTTTAGCTATACTTGGCTGTAGCTCATGTAGCAATGGTCACGTTTTAGCTATACTTGGCTGCAGCTCATGTAGCAATGGTCACGTTTTAGCTATACTTGGCTGTAGCTCATGTAGCAATGGTCACGTTTTAGCTATACTTGGCTGCAGCTCATGTAGCAATGGCCACGTTTTAGCTATACTTGGCTGTAGCTCATGTAGCAATGGTCACGTTTTAGCTATACTTGGCTGCAGCTCATGTAGCAATGGTCACGTTTTAGCTATACTTGGCTGTAGCTCATGTAGCAATGGTCACGTTTTAGCTATACTTTGCTGTAGCTCATGTAGCAATGGTCACTTTTTAGCTATACTTGGCTGTAGCTCATGTAGCAATGGTCACGTTTTAGCTATACTTGGCTGTAGCTCATGTAGCAATGGTCACGTTTTAGCTATACTTGGCTGTAGTTCATGTAGCAATGGTCACGTTTTAGCTATACTTGGCTGTAGCTCATGTAGCAATGGTCACTTTTTAGCTATACTTGGCTGTAGCTCATGTAGCAATGGTCACGTTTTAGCTATACTTGGCTGTAGCTCATGTAGCAATGGTCACGTTTTAGCTATACTTGGCTGTAGCTCATGTAGAAATGGTCACGTTTTAGCTATACTTGGCTGTAGCTCATGTAGCAATGGTCACGTTTTAGCTATACTTGGCTGTAGTTCATGTAGAAATGGTCACTTTTTAGCTATACTTGGCTGTAGTTCATGTAGCAATGGTCACGTTTTAGCTATACTTGGCTGTAGCTCATGTAGCAATGGTCACGTTTTAACTATACTTGGCTGTAGCTCATGTAGCAATGGTCACTTTTTAGCTATACTTGGCTGTAGCTCATGTAGCAATGGTCACGTTTTAGCTATACTTGGCTGTAGCTCATGTAGAAATGGTCACTTTTAGCTATACTTGGCTGTAGCTCATGTAGCAATGGTCACGTTTTAGCTATACTTGCCTCTAGCTCATGTAGCAATGGTCACGTTTTAGCTATACTTGCCTGTAGCTCATGTAGCAATGGTCACGTTTTAGCTATACTTGGCTGTAGTGTAGGGCTAGAGAAGTAAGACAACTAGATTGTGTTATAGTATGTCTGAGACCACTAGATTGTGTTATAGTATGTGTGACACAACTAGATTGTGTTATAGTATGTGTGAGACAACTAGATTGTGTTATAGTATGTGTGAGACAACTAGATTGTGTTATAGTATGTGTGAGACAACTAGATTGTGTTATAGTATGTGTGAGACAACTAGATTGTGTTATAGAATGTGTGAGACAACTAGATTGTGATATAGTATGTGTGAGACTACTAGATTGTGTTATAGAATGTGTGAGACAACTAGATTGTGATATAGTATGTGTGAGACTACTAGATTGTGTTATAGTATGTGTGAGACAACGATATGACGGTGCTGTTAAAAGTAGACCTAATGCTGACCGAATGTTGACCGAATGTTGACTGAATGCTGAATGAAGTATGTAGGTCAAAAACTGGCCAAGTGCTAATTGACCTCGCGGTCACTTGACACAAGCGATATGTTGTGAAGTGCCCACTTGTGGTACGCCCTTGACCTTGTCGTGCTTAAAATTGTTTTGGTGAATTTCCTACGGATATGTATCAGTGGCGTAGCTGAGTTTGGTACAGCTGGGGGGGGGGAATTGTGAATGGTATTTATTGCCCCCTACCATGAAAACACCAAGATTAAAGTGGCCGGACAATTCTCCCTTCGCTCTACCCGCCTCCTTTGTGTGCCATCTTGCTTGTGGTATCACGGGTAACATCAGGGACTAAGACAATCATGGGTAACATCAGGGACTAAGACAATCATGGGTAACATCAGGGACTAAGACAATCATGGGTGACATCAGGGACTAAGACAATCATGGGTAACATCAGGGACTAAGACAATCATGGGTAACATCAGGGACTAAGACAATCATGGGTAACATCAGGGACTAAGACAATCA
Source organism: Ampullaceana balthica (assembly GCA_944989445.1). NCBI lineage: Eukaryota > Metazoa > Mollusca > Gastropoda > Lymnaeidae > Ampullaceana > Ampullaceana balthica. Next base: position 4,112,534 of record CALYLW010000015.1, on the reverse strand, counting down.
TGGGTAACATCAGGGACTAAGACAATGTTTTTTTGGTGTTTATAAACTCTAATAATAATGCAGGACTAGACACAAAACCATAGGTAAGTGTAGGACGCAATATTCTTCTGTATAGAAGTAGCGTCTTGTAACAGATAAGATAAGATAAGATAAGATAAACCAAATGTATACTACGTCATCAAACAATTGTTTGGACATTCCAGTCATCCCCTCCCTCAAGGCTAAAACTCTACAACAACACAAGTAACACACTATCTCAAGTCACACACTATCTCAAGTCACACACTATCTCAAGTCACACACTATTTCAAGTCACACACTATGTCAAGTCACACACTATGTCAAGTCACACACTATATCAAGTCACACACTATCTCAAGTCACACACTATGTCAAGTCACACACTATGTCAAGTCACACACTATATCAAGTCACACACTATCTCAAGTCACACACTATCTCAAGTCACACACTATCTCAAGTCACACACTATGTCAAGTCACACTAAAATGGACTCATCCATGATATAAATACAACATCACCCCACCCCCATAACTTTGTTTTTCAAAATTCAAAATAAAATATTTAAAAAAAAACTATTATTAACAACAAAATACTAAAAGACGTTGATGGGGGACTAGCTTATGTACATTAAATATGAACTGAACTATCCTTAACCCGTCGTTGGGTCGTTGGGTCACCATCGTGAACTGCACACTATCTCACGCCATTTGTCCCTGTCCTGTGCTGCCTTTTGAGAGTCGCTGAATGACAGGCCGGTCCACTCCTTGATATTGTCTTCCCATCTCTTCCTTTGTCTGCCTCTTTTCCTTCCTCCCTGGACTGTGCCTTGCAATACAGTCTTTGCGAGACTTCCAGTTCTTGTCACGTGTCCGTACCATCGTAGTTTCCTCTCCTTAATTGAGGTGAGAAGGTCCTCGTAGCGGCCAATGACAGTACTTATTGTGTTGCGGACCGTTTCGTTTGTGATGTGCACTGTGTAGGAGATGTTCAATATCTTTCTGAAACATCTCATCTCTAGCGCATTGATTCTTCTTTGGAGGTCTGCAGTGAGCGTCCAAGTCTCACAACCATACAAGAAGACCGACATCGCCAGAGAGCGCATGAGTCGGATCTTTGATCTCAGGGAGAGTTTCTTGCTTTGCCAGATGTGCTTTAGTTTACTCAATGCTGCCATTGTTTGGGCCAATCTGGCAAGAATTTCTGGCTTTGAGCCTTCGTCGGATATTATGGCCCCTAGATATTTAAAGGTGGAGACCTCTTCGAGTTTTTGCCCGTTTATCCGAATCTCATTTGTGAATTTTCTATTTGCCATGACCTTGGTCTTTTCTGCATTGATTTCCACGCCGTACGCCTTTGCTGATTTCACTAGTTTTGCAAGGAATTCTTTCAGTCGTCCTCGCTGCCAGCTAGCCCGTCTATGTCATCGGCGAAGCGTAGGTTGGTTATAATTTTCCCTCCGATGCTGACTGTTCCGACTGGTTTTCTAGCACATCTGTCATAATTCAAGGAAGAGGTTGAAGAGGATGGTGGAAAGTAAGTATCCTTGTCTGAAACCAACAGTGGTCTTGAACCAATCTCCCAGCTTGCTGTTGACGAGTACTACGCTGGTTGCTCTGCTGTATAGGTTCTTGATCACTTCAATGAGGTTTGCATTAATGTTGAATTTGTGCATAGTTGCCCACAGTGCCGCATGCCACACTCTGTCGAACGCTTTTTTAAAGTCTATAAAGACATGATAGAGAGACATGACATTATATATATATAATGCCACTATTGGAGTAGGTTATCCGTAGTCCTCTAGGATACTACCTTTAGCCTCTGGTAGGTTATATATACCACTAGTAAATAACACATTTTATTTGGCACTATTATATATATATATATATTAGGGCTGTTATCGATTAATTTAAATTTAATCGTTAACTGTTGAAAAATTAACGATTAATTAATCGTTAATTTCGATTAAAGCCAAAAATAGAAATTTATGACGTCATTAAACTGAACATTTCAAGTGAAGTAAAAAAAACAGGTAATTGACTTTTTAAAATGTTTATTGACTTATTTCCCCTGCCTTACAGACATTGAAAATCAAGAATATTTTGAACTAAATTTTATGACAATGTGTTGATACTTGATCGGATGTTTATGCTGAAGGTGGTACGTCAGCGATGTGTTTGATCCTTTAAAAGAGAATTGTTTATGGCAGTGAACACAGTTAACTATTTCACCATCTTCGACTTTGACATCCGCAGTTAGCTTAAAAACAAAATATTTTGCTCAACTTTCCAGTTACATGTTTAAATTTAACTGCGTTGATGCTGTCGGCCATTTTTTAGTCGACGTCTGCCGGTCCACATATATTAATAAAATTAATTATAATATTACACGGGAGAAGTTTGTATGTAAAAATACATAAATTATTATTAATTATTAATAAGTAAGTATTTATTAATAAAAAGTTTAAACAATATAAATATTTTCTTTAATTTTAATCGAATTTCTATCGAATTTTAATCTAGAAATTAATCGTTAATTTCCGCAGCCCTAATATAAAACTATATAATTTGCAATTGTCACGCAAGTCAATCAGTCTGTCCTGACGCTACTAATTTTAGAAAGCAGGGAAAACCAAATTACTGCACCAAAGCGTCAAAATGTGTGCAAATTAAATATGCACTGTAAAAAAAATTATATGACGTAATTGTTTTCGCTCATATTTTAATTTTCGAAAAAGGAACATTGTAAAAAGAGAATTAGATGATGGTTAATTATAAAATAAATAATTGAAAGGGGCGCCGTAGTTCATTTTTTATAAAATAAATAGATTTCATCTGAAAACTTCCGTCATTTTTGACGGGTGTACACTAATATATATATATATATATATATATATATATATATATATATATATATATATATATATATATATATATATATATATATATATATATATATATATATATATATATATATTAGCGTATAACCCGTCAAAAATGACGGAAGTTTTCAGCTGAAATCTATTTATTATAAAAAATGCACTTTTTTAGGGCGACTACGTCGCCGACCTTTTTCAAAAGCCCGACTAACTTGTCCTTGTTTGATAAATACGAAATATTAAACTTTCTGAAATGTACACAAAGTATTTTATAATAGGGGTTGCAAGGCGCCTACGGCGCACCCTTTGTTTTTTTATTTTGTAATTAACCTTTATTATATCCTCTTTTTACATTGATCCCTTTTCCAAAATTAAAATATGAGCGAAAACAATGACGTCATATAATATTTTTTTACAGGCATCTTTAATTTGCACACCTTTTGATGCATTGGTGCAGTAATTTGGTTTTCCCTGCTTTCTATAATTAGTAGCGTCAGGACTGACAGACACTACTTGCGTGACAATTGCAAATTATATTGTTTATTATAATTAATATATATATATATATATATATATATATATATATATATATATATATATATATATATATATATATATATATATATTGTTATAATATATATATGAAACTTTATTAAACGTTTCGTTTCGGTAGATTCGCAAATTTTAAAGCTGAGTCTGAGATGAACATCACCAATCAAAGGGAAATAATATCATTGAAAATGTTTACTAAGTTCTCCGGCGTATCACTGACTATATTGTTATCCAAAGATTCTATAACAAAAGTTTTCTTCTCCTATTTACTTGTCTTATCTATACAGACACTCCTTATTTACAGAATATTATTGCGTCCACAGACCATGCCAGGGTGTTGGACAGTGACGCAGCGTCCACAGACCATGCCAGGGTGTTGGACAGTGACGCAGCGTTCACAGGCCACAACTATGGGGGTTCCACGGTATTCCCAGCTTCATTTGATTCCCAAACTAGTGTGTACACCGTACCCCTTCGGAGCTGGGTTGACTCAGGGAACCATTGGCACCCAGGAACAAAACTCTCCATTCACGTACATTCAAAGCCGTGACCCTCGGAACGCAAGCCGAGGTCGCATGCCACTGGACCACCATGTCCATACTTAGCTCATGTCTCGACGGTCATCTCAAGTCTGACGGTCATCTCAAGTCAGACGGTAATCTCAAGTCTGACGGTCATCTCAAGTCTGACGGTCATCTCAAGTCTGACGGTCATCTCAAGTCTGACGGTCATCTCAAGTCTGACGGTAATCTCAAGTCTGACGGTCATCTCAAGTCTGACGGTCATCTCAAGTCTGACGGTCATCTCAAGTCTGACGGTCATCTCAAGTCTGACGGTCATCTCAAGTCTGACGGTCATCTCAAGTCTGACGGTAATCTCAAGTCTGACGGTAATCTCAAGTCTGACGGTCATCTCAAGTCTGACTGGCGTCTCAAGTCTGACTGGCATCTCAAGTCTGACTGGCGTCTCAAGTCTGACTGGCGTCTCAAGTCTGACTGGCGTCTCAAGTCTGACTGGCGTCTCTCTAAGGTGAACAAGACGTTACTCAAATAGCACACGGTTGGTAATGCCAGCATCACGATGAACTATGGACAATTTATTTTAAGAATTCTGTAAACAGATTGACGCACGAGGCAGCTAAGTTAAACAATCCAGTAATGATAGAAATTAGCTTTGAGTTTTTTAATATTTGTATCGTTTTGAAATGAATGTTGTTTGATTTTATTTTATATTCAAGGTTATTATTATTATTATTTTTATTAAATGAATTTTCTTGATGGCCATGCATTTTTAAATAACACAAAGAACTCTTGTCTCTTTGTGTTACATTGCTTCAAGATTAAATTGAGTGAAGACCAATAAACAGAAGTGGTCTTTAGTAACATCCTCGAGAACACGACAATTGAGGTTTAGTAAATAATTTTTTACAAACTGAGGAATCCACAATATCTATCCATAGTATCTATCCATAGTATCTATCTATAGTATCTATCCACAGTATCTATCCATAGTATATATCCACAATATCTATCCATAGTATCTATCCATAGTATATATCTTTAGAATCTATCCATAGTATCTATTCACAGTATCTATCCTTAGTATCTATCCATAGTATATATCCACAGTATCTATCCACAATATATATCCATAGTATCTATCCATAGTATCTATCCATAGTATCTATCCACAATATCTATCCATAGTATCTATCCATAGTATCTATCCATAGTATCTATCCACAATATCTATCCATAGTATCTATCCATAGTATCTATCCACAGTATCTATCCACAATATCTATCCATAGTATCTATCCATAGTATCTATCCATAGTATCTATCCATAGTATCTATCCACAATATCTATCCATAGTATCTATCCATAGTATCTATCCATAGTATCTATCCACAGTATCTATCCATAGTATCTATCCATAGTCATCCTATTGAAGTTCGTACCACTGGTGTTGGAGAATCCTGCCCCCCTCCTCTGTCTATAAAATTGGCACTAAAAATGTTCCTTAATGTTTTTGGTTCCCCCCCCCCTAAAAAAATTTAAAAAATAATGTAGAAACATACAGAAAACAGTTTGATGACTTGAAAGGAAAATACATGCAGCTGACTCTGAATACGCGACCACAACACAGCCATAAAGTTGTACATAGCTCGTGTACGTAGAGATTTATGATGTTAATGATGTATTGGATTCTCTACACGTGCACCTAGTTGGATAGCCTCGTTAACCCACCAGTGCTAAGAAGTCAATGCAATGGAGCATGCGTATAACAAAGCCACAATAAAGATAATGCCATGGAGCATGCGTATAACAAAGACACAATAAAGATAATGCCATGGAGCATGCGTATAACAAAGACACAATAAAGATAATGCCATGGAGCATTCGTATAACAAAGCCACAATAAAGATAATGCCATGGAGCATACGTATAACAAAGCCACAATAAAGATAATGCCATGAAGCATGCGTATAACAAAGCCACAATAAAGATAATGCCATGGAGCATGCGTATAACAAAGCCACAATAAAGATAATGCCATGGAGCATGCGTATAACAAAGACACAATAAAGATAATGCCATGGAGCATGCGTATAACAAAGACACAATAAAGATAATGCCATGGCGCGTGCGTATAACAAAGACACAATAAAGATAATGCCATGGAGCATGCGTATAACAAAGACACAATAAAGATAATGCCATGGAGCATGCGTATAACAAAGCCACATTAAAGATAATGCCATGGAGCATGCGTATAACAAAGCCACAATAAAGATAATGCCATGGAGCATGCGTATACCAAAGCCGCAATAAAGATAATGCCATGGAGCATGCGTATAACAAAGACACAATAAAGATAATGCCATGGAGCATGCGTATAACAAAGCCACAATAAAGATAATGCCATGGAGCATGCGTATAACAAAGCCGCAATAAAGATAATGCCATGGAGCATGCGTATAACAAAGCCACAATAAAGATAATGCCATGGAGCATGCGTATAACAAAGCCACAATAAAGATAATGCCATGGAGCATGCGTATAACAAAGCCACAATAAAGATAATGCCATGGAGCATGCGTATAACAAAGCCACAATAAAGATAATGCCATGGAGCATGCGTATAACAAAGCCACAATAAAGATAATGCCATGGAGCATTCGTATAACAAAGCCACAATAAAGATAATGCCATGGAGCTTTCGTATAACAAAGCCACAATAAAGATAATGCCATGGAGCATGCGTATAACAAAGCCACAATAAAGATAATGCCATGGAGCATGCGTATAACAAAGCCACAATAAAGATAATGCCATGGAGCATGCGTATAACAAAGCCACAATAAAGATAATGCCATGGAGCATGCGTATAACAAAGCCACAATAAAGATAATGCCATGGAGCATGCGTATAACAAAGCCACAATAAAGATAATGCCATGGAGCATGCGTATAACAAAGCCACAATAAAGAAATTATTTGTTATTATTAGTTCTTATTAATAAATTATAATTAATAATAAATAGACGAATGTGGACGAAATTCATTCGCTTCTCTTTCTTTAGATGTCATTTTTCTTTTCCTTTAAAATCCTTAGTTTCAAGATAATTTTATAATAATTTAATTTACGTTCAATATCCTTTCCTGTTTCCACTTCATAATTTGTATATGTGTCATGATTATATCCAAACAAAGGTGTATCCCAGTTAAAAACTGAAAGTACCATTTGCATAGTTTCTCTAAATATAATTGCATATTTTAATAATTACGCCCTTGTGTAACAGATCAAATTTTTGCTGAAAAAAATTCTGGCTATATTTAAGGGGCCGTCCATAAAGTTGTACACCACGCTATTTTTGACCATTTTAACCACCCCTCCCCCTGTCACAAACTGTCACAAATCTCGGAACGTAAAGTACGTCACACTTTCGAAAAAAAAAGTTTTTTTATTAATAAAATAATTAAAATTTAATATAAAATAATATGACGTCACACATGGCCGGACCCCCCTCCCCCTGTCACAAACTGTCACACCTTCTTACACCCCCTCCCCCCCTCTGGCGCGTGACATTCTTTATGGACGGCCCCTAAATGGACAATATAAATTATAAATAACTAAAAATAATAATTGCAATAGTTTTTAAAATATCTAAAAAAAAATTAATTCGGTTGTTTCCCTTTGTTATTTTTCTCTCCCTTGAATGTTTTTTTTTAAGTTCTTATTTATTAAAACTTGTATGGTATTAGGATGATCCAGTTCAACAGTTCTAAAACTTTCATGTACCAAAAATTTTCTTCAATCTTCACAGCCATCAGATTATCATATTAAGTCTGTAGCATGTAGTCTGTAGCATGTAGCATGTAGACATAAGAAGTCTGTAGCATGTAGACATAAGAAGTCTGTAGCATGTAGACATAAGAAGTCTGTAGCATGTAGACATAAGAAGTCTGTAGCATGTAGACATAAGAAGTCTGTAGCATGTAGACATAAGAAGTCTGTAGCATGTAGACATAAGAAGTCTGTAGCATGTAGACATAAGAAGTCTGTAGCATGTAGACATAAGAAGTCTGTAGCATGTAGACATAAGAAGTCTATAGTCTGTAGCATGTAGACATAAGAAGTCTGTAGCATGTAGACATAAGAAGTCTATAGTCTGTAGCATGTAGTCTGTAGCATGTAGCATGTAGACATAAGAAGTTTGTAGCATGTAGACATAAGAAGTCTGTAGCATGTAGACATAAGAAGTCTGTAGCATGTAGACATAAGAAGTCTGTAGCATGTAGACATAAGAAGTCTGTAGCATGTAGACATAAGAAGTCTGTAGCATGTAGACATAAGAAGTCTGTAGCATGTAGACATAAGAAGTCTGTAGCATGTAGACACAGCGGCGTAGCGTGGGTATGTGCCGCCTGGGGCAGAACCCAACTTTGCCGCCCCCCTAGGGTCGCCACCAGGGGCTAAATCCACGAATTTATTCAGGGGCCCCAATGGAAGGGGGGCCCCGTCATCCACGCTTAATTTTAATAATGCTGATATATATTCGGACAATTATTCAAGTTACATATTATAAAAAAAAGTTTAAAAATTTCGCTCACAGCAAAAATTGACGGAAAAACTTTTCTGCACAATGAACTGTTCGAATCACTAAAGGTGTTCCTCAGAATTTCGTATTTTACGTCACAGTTTTCTAAAAAATAATATAGCTTAGTCATCAAATACGTCACATATATTTCTTCCGGTGACTCTCTAACTTATTCGAGTGGATGTAAATATTGGAATTTTTTTCGTCACTTTTACGACCCGTCAAGCTGTAAATAAGAAATAAATACTTTTTTGTTAGAAAAAAGGCACCGATAGTATTCAGTGGCGTCACTAGGGGGTGCGGTGGGGGCAGGCCACCCTGGGTGACACCATCACAAGTGGTGACACCAAAATGTAAAATTCTGTGTGTTCCCGTTATTTGGCACTGAAGGACTCGGAGGGGTTCTATGGGGTAAGTCGTGAGGGGGTGACACCACGAGCTACCTCCCCGGGTGACAACAAAGCTAGTGACGCCTATGATTGTATTTTCTTCGTTGTGTTCATGGGGTGCCCGTTGAGATTCTCAATCATTTTAAATCTGTAAACATAAGATGATTACACTTTTTTAAAATTTCAATCGAGAATATTAATAAATGTACCGTTACTTAAATAAATATGATTACGACAATTTAGGACTTTACTTTGGCAATACTAATGAAAATTGATTTTGATTTACTCTGCTACTTCTAGCACTGTTAACAGTAATAAAAAATAGAATTTTAAAAAGTATCAAGTTAGTTGTTCATAATATTATAGATAAGAATGTGATTGTCTTCTGAAATTTAGGTGCAATTTTCTTTAAATTATTGGCAAAACGGGTGAAAAGTTTTAAAAAATGGGTCATCATTTTTTTAGTAAAATTTATAGTATATGCAAGGGGCTTAACAAATTTCACTCAAAAAATGATAACTCAAATTCTGTTCAAGGTGAAATTGGTGTTTTTTTAGAAAGCTTAGAGCTAGCCCTTCAAAATGATATATGTTTTAGAGTTTATGACAATATCTCAATTTAGTGTCAAAGAACTTACAATGTTATGTGGCAGTGTGCCGCACATATTAGTTATATAATGATATATTGATAATTGTATTGGTAATTTTAGGGTATTAAGAAATGTATGAAGTATTATGATGTGTTATGGCCATGTACTTTTGAGCAGTCTTGGTATACAGGGTATCGTCATTACGGTTTTAGAATCTTAATAATTTTATAATCGTTGAGGTGAGTGGTCAGTAACAGATGTAATACGAGACGCCATTACCCAGATTCATACTAGCCTTGAAATGTGCTGTGAATAAAGGTCATCTGATTTGAAAAAGAATTGAAAACCAAAAATGAATTGCCAATTATTTTAAACACAGCGAAGCTCCTAAACCTAATATCTCTGCTAAAACTGAATATGTTTCCTTTCCATCAACATACCACCAGGAATTGCCACTTGAAGATTTGCAGCCCGCAGACGAAGAACGTGGTTGTGCAACTATCAGATCTGGAAACGAATCATCTGACCCTCCAAATGAGGTCGAGACAGAATCTGATAGTTGCACAACCACGTTCTTCGTAAACGAATTTCGCCACTACAGTGATCCTGGGCGATGGCCAGAATACTTGCAAGTCCGGGACAGACAGTGCATCGTTTTATGCAAGTTAAAAACCGAAAGTCAGTTAAAAGAAATGATCAAAACCATGCATTCAGACTACACCGGCAAAATGTTTTACAAAAGTCTGTTACACTCCCAGTTGTTCAATAGTCGAGAAAAGCTACTTAGAGATGGGATTGTCTGGAGCAGCTAAAAAATGTTCTAAACTGCATCCCGTGCCTTCTCTATTCTTCTGGTAAAAGTCTGGAACAGCATGCCAATACTAGCCTTTTGGCAAGACGAGAAGGTTTTGATCCAAAAAAGCAACAGTGGAGGTTTCTTTACGAAAGGTTACAGAATCACGAAAAAAGTTCCCTGCATAGGGATTCTTACGTGGCTTGGAAACTGTTGAAAAATCAGTTACTGGTTCTTGTGGTATTGATAGCAGCTTTCAACAGCGTCTCCAAAGTGAAAGTGACATGTTCAATGCCCTATTGCGTAGACTCTTGGACATTACATTGTTTCTAGCTTCCAGAGGACTCGCATTTCGCGGAGAATCTCAAGACATAGGAAACCCTCACAATGGCAACTTTCTGGGGTTACTAGAACTCGTATCTCACTATGATCAGTTGCTGCAACATCAGTTGGAGTGCATCAAAGACAAGAAAGAACATTATATATATATATAGGTGAAAGAATGTGATATAACATTATATATATATATATATAGGTGAAAGAATGTGATATAACATTATATATATATATATAGGTGAAAGAATGTGATATAACATTATATATATATATATAGGTAAAAGAATGTGATATAACATTATATATATATATATATAGGTGAGAGAATGTGATATAACATTATATATATATATATAGGTGAAAGAATGTGATATAACATTATATATGTATATATAGGTGAAAGAATGTGATATAACATTATATATATATATATAGGTGAAAGAATGTGATATAACATTATATATATATATATAGGTGAAAGAATGTGATATAACATTATATATATATATATAGGTGAAAGAATGTGATATAACATTATATATATATATATAGGTGAAAGAATGTGATATAACATTATATATATATATATAGGTGAAAGAATGTGATATAACATTATATATATATATATAGGTGAAAGAATGTGATATAACATTATATATATATATATAGGTGAAAGAATGTGATATAACATTATATATATATATATAGGTGAAAGAATGTGATATAACATTATATATATATATATAGGTGAAAGAATGTGATATAACATTATATATATATATATAGGTGAAAGAATGTGATATAACATTATATATATATATATAGGTGAGAGAATGTGATATAACATTATATATATATATATAGGTGAAAGAATGTGATATAACATTATATATGTATATATAGGTGAAAGAATGTGATATAACATTATATATATATATATAGGTGAAAGAATGTGATATAACATTATATATGTATATATAGGTGAAAGAATGTGATATAACATTATATATATATATAGGTGAAAGAATGTGATATAAAATTATATATATATATATATAGGTGAAAGAATGTGATATAACATTATATATATATATATAGGTGAAAGAATGTGATATAACATTATATATGTATATATAGGTGAAAGAATGTGATATAACATTATATATATATATAGGTGAAAGAATGTGATATAACATTATATATATATATAGGTGAAAGAATGGGATATAACATTATATATATATATAGGTGAAAGAATGTGATATAACATTATATATATATATAGGTGAATGAATGTGATATAACATTATATATATATATAGGTGAAAGAATGGGATATAACATTATATATATATATAGGTGAATGAATGTGATATAACATTATATATATATATAGGTGAAAGAATGGGATATAACATTATATATATATATATAGGTGAAAGAATGTGATATAACATTATATATATATATATAGGTGAAAGAATGGGATATAACATTATATATATATATATAGGTGAAAGAATGGGATATAACATTATATATATATATATATAGGTGAAAGAATGTGATATAACATTATATATATATATATAGGTGAAAGAATGGGATATAACATTATATATATATATATAGGTGAAAGAATGTGATATAACATTATATATATATATATAGGTGAAAGAATGCGATATAACATTATATATATATATATAGGTGAAAGAATGTGATATAACATTATATATATATATATAGGTGAAAGAATGTGATATAACATTATATATATATATATATAGGTGAAAGAATGTGATATAACATTATATATATATATATAGGTGAAAGAATGTGATATAACATTATATATATATATATATAGGTGAAAGAATGCGATATAACATTATATATATATATATAGGTGAAAGAATGTGATATAACATTATATATATATATATAGGTGAAAGAATGTGATATAACATTATATATATATATATAGGTGAAAGAATGTGATATAACATTATATATATATATATAGGTGAAAGAATGTGATATAACATTATATATATATATATAGGTGAAAGAATGTGATATAACATTATATATATAGATATAGGTGAAAGAATGTGATATAACATTATATATATATATATAGGTGAAAGAATGTGATATAACATTATATATATATATATATAGGTGAAAGAATGTGATATAACATTATATATATATATATAGGTGAAAGAATGTGATATAACATTATATATATATATAGGTGAAAGAATGTGATATAACATTATATATATATATATATAGGTGAAAGAATGTGATATAACATTATATATATATATATAGGTGAAAGAATGTGATATAACATTATATATATATATAGGTGAAAGAATGTGATATAACATTATATATATATATAGGTGAAAGAATGTGATATAACATTATATATATATATATATAGGTGAAAGAATGTGATATAACATTATATATATATATATAGGTGAAAGAATGTGATATAACATTATATATATATATATAGGTGAAAGAATGTGATATAACATTATATATATATATATAGGTGAAAGAATGTGATATAACATTATATATATATATATAGGTGAAAGAATGTGATATAACATTATATATATATATATAGGTGAAAGAATGCGAAATCATTATTTGTCATGGAAGACACACAAGAATTCATTTCTTTATGTGGGAAACATGTTCTAGACAAGATTTTGCTTGAAAGAAGGGAAGCATTTTATTTTTCCATTATATGTGATGCTACTCCTGACGTATCCCATACAGAACAAAATGTTCTCATATTACGTTACGTATACATAAAAGCGATGAGAACAAATGGTCAATAGAAGAGAGATTTGTAGAGTTCTTCCCGTGCAATCTGAATACAGGAGAAGAAATTGCCGAAACACTCATTTCACGCTTAGACACACATGGAATTGATCTTAAAGATTGTCGTGGACAGGGTTTTAACGACGGCACAAACATGGCGGGGAAAATTAAAGGTGTTCAAGTGCGGATTTTAAAAAAGATTGCTGCTGCTCTATTCTCTACATGTGCAGCTCACACACTGAATCTGGTCGGGGTAAATGCTGCGTCATGTTGCAGAGATGCAATAACATTATTTGGAAATGTGAATCGCCTCTACAAAGTATTCAGCTCTTGTCCAGAAAGATGGAATCTCTTGCTGGAATCAACAAGATGCTCCCTGCATAATCTGAGTGACACGCGCTGGAATTCAAGAGTTGATGCCATGCGTCCAATTGCTCAGAGGTTGTCTAGCATTCTTCCTGTTCTAGAGACAGTGATGTCAACGGCTAAGTACACAAATGAAATTAGAAGCGAAGCACGTGGACTGAAAACAAATTTCTCTTCCTTCACCGCAGTGTTGATTGCAGCATTCTGGCTAAAAATTATTTGACGTGCATCAATGAAAGAAATCTGATACACCTATCAAAGGCAATCTCACTTGAAACCGCATCACGTAACATCAATGATCTCACTAATGAATTGCGACAGTTGAGAGATAATTGCCACACGATTTTCACAGAAGCACAGCATGTATCAAAAGAATTAGGAATTCCTATAGAACTGAAGACGGCGCGGCGTCGCGGCAAAAGGCCAAGACCTTTCCGTTCAGATTCCGAAAAGTCCAATGATTTCCAAGACGTCGTTTGTGTCGAGGAATCAGCAGAAGCTAAGTTCACTAGAGAAGTTTTGTATTTCATTTTGGATTCTGTGACTGGGTAGATGAACCATCGGTTCAAAGTTTTGGACAAAATCTGGAAACTATTCAATCCAGTTCTAAATTTTAGAAGTCTGACTTCTGAAGACTTTTGTGCTGATTTAGTGGTTAAATATCCACGTGATCTTAACAGCCTTTTGAAAAACGAGTTGCTTCAATTGAAGAATGTATACGGTGCAACGTGCAACATTCAACATCAAGGAAGTGTCTGCCTCTGCGTTGTCTGATCCACTCAATCTTTTGAACAATTTACTCGGGCTAGAAGGAATATTTAGTAAAATGTGTATTGTCCTGAGGATTTGTTGTTGTCTTCCTGAGTCGGGGGCTCAAGGAGAAAGATTGTTCAGTAAATCGGCTATTATAAAAAAAAACTATTTGCGTTCTACCATGAGCCAAGAAAGATTAAATGGACTGTCAATTATTTCAATTGAACACGAACTTACTGTTGCGTTCTGGGTTCTGGATAAATTAAGACGAAGTCTCGACTCTTGTTCACGTTATACTTCAAGCCTTTATTCATTCAGCAATATATTTACAGCAACAGATTCAGGTACACGACGTAATCCATTCACAATGTCCACTCACTTTTAAGTGCATACACGGACTCTCTGTCCCTAATACGCTGAACACTCGAGCCACCTCGATGTGTCCCCAGCTATCAGAGCCAACGCTCTATATCCTAATGGATAGTCCTAACCAGGACTATGGACCTCTGCACTCGGTCAGTATTCAGCTGTGCCCCCTCTCTCTGTCTCACACACACTATTTATACACAACACGGCTGTCTAACTTTCATACCGAGTGACTACAATTAACACCATTATTGACAAGTGAACTCTTGTCAAGTCACGCCTTGACCCGAGTCACAACAATGTCCCCACAATCTCACAACAATTATTCGCAGTGATTCTCATACCCTGACACTTACCAGGCAGATACACTACAATGAAGTTTTACGTGATTTTTCTATGAAAATAAGAAGGTGGTCCGCCTCATCACAGTAAATATACAAACAGCCCTCACACACTTAAATATTAATAACATGTGTGATCCACGGATGTTACTATATTTCAAATTTAAAATGAAAATTGCAGTTATAAACATGGCTATCTCCCTTGGTATGTAAAGTTTTTTACACTTCAAATGATTTCTTATTGAACAATCTAATTTGTTAAAAAATGTACTTCATATGAGTGAATAGAACACAAACTTATTACTATCTAACTATTGCTTTTGTTGTTAATTTTTTAATGTCAATGAATAAAACAAAAAGAAATTCTACTACTGCTTTTGTTGTTGCAAATATGTGGCGTTTTTTGTCATTCAGTAGGAAATTCTTGCTCCCTAGATCACTTGTATTGGTATTTATTTATAAATGCAGCCAGCATTGTCGTTGTGGGGATAAGCTACATTTTGGTCATTTTGTACTTCAATGATTGTACTTCAATGATTTTAAAGTTTGCAACTAAGAGTTTTATTTTATTATAAGAGTAACAATCATATCAATTTAAATAAAAACCATGATCAAAATAAGAAAACAAACAAGATCCCTACACTACATTTTCCAGATTGGGCCAACATCCTTTTATTCAGTAAATTCATTTAGTCATTTGTGCCGTCCCATACAGACAAAACCCATTTTAATTGAGTCAAGTCATTTGTGCCGTCCCATACAGACAAACCCCAAGCTGAAAACAACTTAAGGTAAAGCCAACACATTCACATTATATGCTTCTGTAATTGAAACTAAAGAGGAGAAAAAAACTCTTGGAAAACAATGGATTATTTTTAGAACATAACAAGCCATACAATGTATTAATAACTCTTATAGCTTTCAGTGTCACAGTTATAACTCAATATAAGTTCTTCCATAAGAAGGTTTACTTTTTAAAACAATATTTTAATCTGACTCAATGATAGTAGAGAATAAAATTGTTGAGCAGTCAAAGGGAAATAACTACTAATACTAAACACATTTTGGCAATGTGACCAAACTATTCCACAACACATCTGGCAATGTGACCAAACTATTCCACAACACATCTGGCAATGTGACCAAACTATTCCACAACACATCTTGTTCAGATTTAAAATACATTCAATCAAATTATTTAAGTGTTGCAGTTTTGTATTCCATTAGCATTAGATAAATCTTTATTAGTTAAACCATGGAACTAATGACTTGCTAAGGAATGTAATGTATGAATATAGCCAGTGGCGTAGCAACGGGTTGGCATCGGGGCAGTTGCCAAGGGCGCCAGCTCAAAAGGGCGCCACTAAATCTCTATTTTTTAAAATTTTTATTTAAATAAATACAGTCGGATTTTACGTCCATTTACGTGGCTCTACGGAACACGTGTTCTGAAATGTCAATCCAGAATAAAAACCCAAAACGACTTGGAAAATTCGACTAAGAGAGGTTGAAAGCCAAAAATCTTGGAGTTAATGAGATCTAAAATACATTAGTCTTATGGAATTTGGCCTGGGTCTAACAATTAATTCGATATAGGGAGGTTTTCGACTTAGGGAAGTTCGACTTAGCGAGGTCCAACTGTATTTCACTTTTATCCTCGAAGACAAAAAAGTGAATAATTAATTATATTTAAATATATTTCATTTAAACCATTATAATATTTTTTATTATGTTTGTGGCCTTTGTGGGGCTTCTTATCATACAAATGTCAATATGATTTTAAAGTATTTCTTTTAAAAAGAAAAAAATCTTACTATCCCCATTCCACTGTCGAGGGAGTAGAGTGGGGGAGGGGAGGGAAGGTGTCTCCTCTCATGGGCTTATGTCGGTATGTCAAAGCAAGTTGGCTCCTTTCATATGAAACATCACAGCCCATCTTTCCTGTCAAGCCTTCTAGCCGCTATGGCTATTCTCACCGCTCAATATCAACATTGACCGTTATTAATCTGCGCCTATTACGCCAGTTTCCTTAACTGGAAAATTTAATAAGTCGAATTTTTTTCCCCCTTGAGTTCGACTTAGAGAGGTCCGACTGTATTAGCAACACTCCAATACGCCAGCTAACAGAAGTGATGTGCTGTAGTCGGTGGAGTGTTACTTAAATTTACTTTTAATTGTGAGTTTCTATCGTCATGTATGAGACAATGAGTATGACACATTGACACTACTGTTTTTATTTATAATACACGTTATTTCAAATTTTGCTGCATTCTTTATTAACGTAACAACATCGCGTTTTATCCACCAATTTATTTGGTATTAATAAGTTGTATTAGTATCGATTCATCTATGTCTGGAATCTGTCCGCGAGCACCCAGTCGGGAATATCCAAGTGAAGAATTTCTTCAAATTTTTGATTCAGGTCTGCATGAAGAGCCGTTAAGTGTTGACAATAGGCAAGCAAGTCTTCATCTCTATTTTAGCAAATTTTGAGAGATTTGAAATCTGAGAACATTCTCCTCTCCCTAAGTTTTGTTTATACAGAAATTTTTTTGCAAAAAAAAACCGCAGATATTACGCTTTTAGTTTTGATTAAATTTAATTGGTCACCTTGTAGTTTCAAATTAGTATCTTTTAATTTGGAAAACAAATCTATCATGTAGACTATGTCATTTTTTGAGTTAATTAAATTTGTCTCAAATCATTGTCTTTGCCTTCCAGGAATTCCAGCACTGGATCACAGAGAGCATAAAATCGATTTAACAAGCACTTTTAGATGACCTTCGTACTTCTGTGAGAAGTAGTAAACAAATACTGTCTTCATCATTTTCCAAACAAAGTTTAGCAAATAATATCTCATTGAAGGCATTCCTTTTGATTTTATTAACTGCTCTAAAAAATACTCTAATACATAATTCTAGTGATCCATGCAAACGTTCACTAAGATTCTTGCAACTAAATGATGTCGATGAATGACACAATGCACTGACCATACATTGCCGGAGCACGTCAGTAGCAACAGAAATGATATTAGTCAAGAGTATAGTTTTTTCATCTTTTTAACTCAGTAAATAACGTTTCACCTTCTTTATCTGTTTCCAAACATTTAGCAAACAACAGTTCTAGACAAAAGTGTTCTTCTTTTACAAATTTTACATAAGCTAAAAGTAAAGCCTCGTTTCCTGGTAAAGTGGACTCGTCAAGCTTTAGGGAAAATTCAGATGTTTTTAAGTAATCACATAGAGAATGTTCAACACACTGAGCCATTTCATCAATCCTTCTTTGGACTGAATTATTGCTCAGTGGATTTCTTTGTGTGATGTCGAAATCTGGTTTGTGCAACACAGTGCTTATCACCTCACTTACAGCTGGTAAAATAAGTTCTTCATTAATCTTGTGGGGCTTTCCAGACTTTGCAATCAATAAAGAAATATTATAAGACGCACGCAGTCCATCGCCATCTCACTTAGATGTTGTCCCTATGAGTTGTTGAAGTGATGGTGTCTTCAAATATGTTTCTTGGACTGCTTCAAAAAATCGTTAAATCTTTATCTTTTTTATCACTATGGATTTTCATTAAATTGTTCCATAAGCTTGGAAGATTTCATAGAATCATTCGACAAAGTTTTATTTCACAGAAGACACATTGGTAAAATACTATTTCCTGGTTATAAATAAAGCCATATTTCAAATATTCAACACTGTACTGTCTACATTTTTCTTTGGAACACTTATCTGTTAAAAAGGGCACAAAAATATCAGAAAAATTGTATTAAATGTTCTATAAATGTTCTATAAATGTTCTATTTGAAATGGTTATTTAACTATTAATTATTAACCTTTTTAATAGAATGCTACAGTAAAACCATTTAGAATTATTTGACGTGAGTCGGAAGAATACGATTCTATTTTATTTTTCAAAAAACTTAGGATACCATAAATGACGTCACGCACCTAGGGGGTCACACTTTTGTGACGATGCGTGACGTAGGGGAGGGAGGGGGGTTGAAGAAATGTGACGTCACATCATAAGGGTAACTTTAAATAAAACTTCCACTGAAATATTTGGTCTCTTACAATTTATTTAATGACTTTTTTTCCTTTTTTAAAAAAATCAGTGCTTCTTAATGTGCCGGTCGGTAGGCCATCAGACGCTGGTTGGCGTATGCTATCAAGACACGAAAATTAAATCTAATTATAATCCTTAAGTTTGATAATCAACAAGATTACATATGAAATTGTTACACCGCGTCGTTTGATGTTGACATCAAAGCATTTGTGATGTAACTGCAGCTCCGTTTGGTTCTCTCATGGCAGGAGTCGTCCAAATTTTTTGCCCGTTACCCCAAAATATACAAGTTTCAAGTTTATGTGTGCGTTTCCCCCCACCCCAACCCTCAGACTCTAGGTCCTGCTCACATGACTCGGGGAGTTGGGGGAGCGTCGTTAGCGAAAATGCTACTGGTGAGTTTTACAAGCATGACAAGTGTCTAAAAATGATGTGAATAGGATTATGTGTAGATATTTTAAGTCAAAACGACACGGAATATCCCTTTTCTTTAAAAGGGGAGGGAGGGGGGAGGGAATCTATTTGATAGAACTAAAAACGTTTTAAGTTTGATATAATTGTTCGAGGGTTTTTGGTCAAACGCCCCTGGCCATTCTAGTCTTCTAGATCAGTGCTTCTCAAAGTGGTGGTCCGCGGGCCGATGCCGGTCCGTGGACCATCCGCTGCTGGTCCACAGATGTTCTCAAAAAAAAGGGCAGAAAAAATTGTCAGTGCAGGGAAAATAGTGCACCGTTTATTGGTGCAATGGAAAAAATTCCTGCCGGTCCGCCATACTAAAAAGTTTGAGAAGCACTGTTCTAGATATAATGGTAAATGAGCCCATTTAAAATTAGTCAAGTATTCATTAACTTTATTGAATGCATCAAATTCTTGACATTGCAATTCGAGAGGAGCACAAAACAACTTTTCTTCTTAGCTCAGTTTTTAAGGCATTAATTTTAAATATCACAGAAAGGAAACGTGATACAGACAACTCATGTGGTTTAAGATTATTGTCACTCGTGTCAATATAAATGAAAGTAGGGTAGATTTAGGTGTCTTCGTATAGTACGTAGGTAATAAATCTACATAGTTGTCAAATTTTAAAAAAATGAATTTTCTGGAAGAAACCGGTTCAATAATGGGCATATGTTCCAAGCGTACACGTAGGCCTACACATGACGTATGTTAATATATCTAGTGGATTGTAGAGGATGTTATGTGTCCCAAATGAGTCTGCATTACCCCCAAGAATTCCCTTTTTGACTCCAGATGAGGTTATTTACCTCTGTTCGCCGACCTCTTTCTTACGGGATGCCCGTCAGTCAATTGAGCGATTTTTTAAAAACACATTTTAACATTTTTTTAAAATATTTTTTTTCTAAACAAAGACGTTAACCGTGATGATTAATAGTCAATGTTTAATTTGTATGCATTAAAATAAAATATAATCACAGTTCGTTTTCTGAAGGCCGGTTAAACGTTTTTAAAAAATGCTTCACGCGGGTTACGATATTACATTGTAGATCTTCACTAAATAATTAATAAATAACTTAATGACAATAAAAGTGATTTGAAACATACTTATTTTCAAATAGTAAATAAAGTGTTTTTGTTTGTTTTTTTTAGGGGGGGGGTCAAAGATTTGTGACGTATTTTTAGAGGGAGGGGGGGTCTAAGTTTTTGTGACGACGCGTGATGAGGGGGAGGGAGGGGGTAAAAAATCTGCAAAAATCGCGTGACGTCATTTATGGACGGCCCCTTTGTAGGTCTTCTCGTTTTTTAAAAATTAACTTTAAGATACTACTATTTTGAAAATACGAAACATATTGTTTCAAAAGATAGATATTGTTTTCAAATATTAAATATTATTATTATTAAACGTTCAAAAGTACACTATCTGTATAACAATACAAAATTCAACTATATCAAAACTTCCAACTAACAATACTAAACTTCTTTTAGCCTGAGATTGGGAACATTTGTTTATACACTTCGTATCAGCATTACATTAGGATAAATTGTCGATTACATGTACGACTCTTTTAGACTTTATATTGTAGGCAAGTTATGCTTGTAGCAGCATAATAATTGCGTTGCTGTATAAAACTATTTTCGGTAGTCTGTCTCACACTGCGCCATCTTAAACTTTGAAGGAAAAAAAAGGGGGGGGGGCGGGTTGAGGGGGATATTTCTATGTTTCAAAATATTTTAGGTTTCTAAAGCCATTTTATCATAATATATTAGAAAATATTTTTAAATATTACTTTGCTAACTCTCTAAAAAGGCGTGTGGTCAAATTGTTTTATTTAAAAAAGTCATTTTGCTGACTCGATTCATGAATTTTTAATCTTCCAATCATATCAAATGTGGTATCAATGGAAAGCTGTCGGTAAGTCATACAAGATAAATATGACTTACCGACACGTCAAAATTTACCCAACTCTGCAATCATCGTCATTTCCGGTAAAAGATTGTATGTCTATGACCTATATATAGCGTCTCCGCCTTTCTCACCCATCAAACTGGACATACCATTCAGTTAACCAAGCATTTTGATTGGCTACAGCTGTGGAAATATCGTCGTATTTTTTTTCTTTTTTTTTGTTCAAACAACTTTGTTTTACTCAGGACCTAAAAATTGTTACTACAGTATTCATTGTTCTTAATTTTTATTTTCGTCATAGTTTTTCTAAAAAGCATAATTTTATTATTTTTATACTAAACCTTCCACGGACCCCCTGACATTGTACAGGGACCCCCAAATCAATTTTAATTTTCCACGGACCCCCTGAACGGTTCCGCGGACCCCTGGGGGTCCGTAGGGACCACTTTGGGAACCACTGCTCTAGATGAACATTGCTCTAGATCCGTGATTCTCAAAGTGACGCGATCCAGGGGGGCGGTGAAGGCCACGGGTCAATTTGGGGGGCGGTGAATAACTGTAAAGGAGCGGTGAAAGCATAAAAAAGGAAGAGTAGATTTAGAAAAATATGATTTATGTTTTATGCTCATAAGGTTTTATTTTTCTTTTAAAAAACGTTTTGGACATTGGTTTGGTTACCGCATTTGCATTTAGCTGGGTTTTTTTAAAATGTGAAATTGTGCACTTCCAGACTGCGGGAACACTTGAAATTAATTAACGGGGATTTTAAAAAAAAGGATTTATATAATTTTCAAACACTAATAAAAATAAAATACAAATTTATCAAACAACTGACTTTGACAAAACTCTTTTCAACAGCAACCACACAAGATGGCAATGGCTTGCTAGCTTCTTACAATATTTCGTTATTGATTGCCAAATCGGGTAAATCTCATACTATTGGTAAAGAACAAATTATACCGGCTATAAGTGAATTAATACGGACTGTCGTACATAAGCAAACATCTGATATTATCAAGAAAATTCGTTTAGCAATAAAACCGTTCAAATAAGAACTGATGAAAAGGCTCAAGGTGTTAAAGATACATCGTGTAGCTATTTAAAACATCTCGTTTTTCTATTCAACTTAAGGAGTCAACTTTGCCAGGAAATGAAGCTTTAATTTTGCAATACTTTCGCTTCACAAAGGAAGAACACATTAGCTAAGAACTATTATTTGATAAATATTTGCAAACTTATTCCAAAAAGTAGCTACAAATAATGAATTTAGTTTTAAATTCAACGCTGCTATTAACAATTCTGGCTGGAAAAGGAGATCCTGAAGTATGGGCTTTAATTTAAAATTTCGTAATTACATTTCCTTCCTCATATTTAGTGGGAAAGTAGATTCAGTGCGGTAACTAATTTTATTTTAAATGCAAATAGACAATCGCGGTTTCTTAAGATTACTGCTGACGAAAATAAAGCCGAGTATTTCTAAATTAGTAGCAGCAAACCAGGTATATCGTCTCATTTATATGATTTCGAATTTGTGTGTGTTTGTTGAACGATTCTTGAAATGTGGAACCAGGTTACTGGTTATTATTCGAATGAATGCATTCAAATTGTAGTCATTCAACATCGATCTGTTCTTAGACTTATTTATTTTCATACAAGAAAAAGCTTGCTCACAGATGTATGTGGACCCAAATAGTGGCAAAAGTTTGACAGCAAAGTTTTTTAAAGCGTGGAAACCCCGCACCTAGAAAAAAAAGATTTAAAAAAAACAACCTCAAGCAGAAAAACTAACTTGAACTTCTCCTTCAGGTCATAATCTGCTTTTAGGTTAAGCAGTTTTAACAGTATATATCCTCTGGGGCTTAATCAGCTTCTGCACTAAATTGCGAATTGAGGATATTGAAGAGTGGTTCCAGGTTCTTGTCGTCTTGGAACCTCATTTCAAATTCCATAGCAAAGGCATCCAATTGAACCTTGTACTTGTCAGCCATTTTACAAGAAATGTTTTTTTTGTTTTAGCAAAGGGAAATGGCAAAATCTGTTTTCACCTGCTTGCCTGGAGAAAAGGGAGAGTTTTGTCTGAAATGATTTAACATACACATACATTTCATGTGCAAACAAGCCATTGCCCTGAAGTTTGACATTCAGTTCATTCAAATTTTCCATGTTAATGGCAAACATGAAGTCTGACTTCCATTCTTCATTAACTATGGAAGTAACAAAATCACAAACAAAACCCTTCATCTCCAGCAACATAACTATTGCTTCCTAGAGATCTCATACTCGCCTCAATAAATTTATCAGGCTCAGTCCGCGGACACTGCCGTGGTAGATAATATAATATTAAAATCTTCTAACAGTGCTTTTAATACCTGTGATTAAGTTCCCTGGCTTTTACAAAGTTTATCATACTAAGAACTGCTTGAAATTCAACACAGCCTTACACAGACTTCCCTGATGGTTGCCACAGTGGAGAGGTAAGAGTGTGTGGTCAGGCTGATATTCTTTAATTTTATTGTTCATACTAATTTTTCCAGTTAAAGCTCGCACTCCATCGGTTATTACACTGGCCATCTTGTTCCACTCCAGCCCAATTATTTCAAAATAGTTCTCTACAGTATTGAATAAATCCTGGCCTTTAATTGTGTCTTTGAGTGCCTCGGAGTATTCTTCGTTAAGCTCGAAACGAGGATGTATTCCCGTATAAATACCAACAATTGTGATGTTCCTATACATTGGTACTTTAACTTTAATCCAATGCGATAGTACCAAAACAAGTCTTTGCATCAAATTGTCACTTTTTTTTTCAAAACGTCTGACTTAAGTTAAGTTCCTTTGATAAAGAAATGGTGTCAAAATATGTTTTCTGTTCTGGACACATAACGCTTGCTGCATATGTCAAGCATTTCTTGATAAATTCACTGTTAGAAAAAGGCTTGTTCCGTTTTACGATCTTATGAGATATCTCCAAACTGGCTTCGGTTGCAGCATCTTGTATTTAAGACTTTTGGTGAAAACATTTTGCCGCTTCTTTAAATTATTAACAAACTTCTTGCATAACCTTTTTCTCTCTTGGTTCGTTAAATTGTGCCCGAAACACAAATGTTTTGTTTGGTGGTATCTTTTTAAGTTGCACTCATTAAAGACGCTCACACATTCAGGACACAACAAGAAGGCTGCTTTTCTCCCAACGCTCGTGAAGCAATATTTAACAGTTAATTCGTCATTTTAAAAAGGCATTCGTCCTCAATCTTACTTTCTTTGGTAGCAATCATTGTTTAATCAACGTCTATTTGCTTTTAAATCACACATTTTCAAAACAGTTCGAAATGTAAATCGTAAACAAAATTCAATTCCGGTTGAGCAGAAATGTAGTTTCGAACAGGTATGTTAACAATTAATGACTAATGATTCTGAAGCCTTAAAACCGATTATATATCTCTAGATTTGAATCAAATGCTGGGAATAAAATTTCAAAATATATATAAAAAATTCTAAGCAAAGAAAATTAACATGACACAAGATCACCACATGTACATGCCTACGGGTCGCATAATATACTCTGACTGGCAACATGTGGCCCGCGGATCGTAGTTTGCCTATTTCTGTGTTAGAATAATAAAAAAAAATTCGGGGGTCGCTGAGTAATATTTTTACTGGAAAGTGGGCGGTAGGCCAAAAAAGTTTGAGAACCACTGCTCTAGATGAACATTTCATTTGCAAATATGTCAACTCCATTCTTGAATGTTATTAGCAGAGTCATAAACATTCAATTCTTTTACAAATCTAACATAAATAATGACTTGGTAACCTGTTCACCTAATGCCTCCATAAAATAGCAACAAAAATTAACACCAAAAGTTAACAACAAAAGTTAACACATGTTTCCTTGCATTGTATTTAAATAGAAATGTTAACTTTTCTTTCCTCAATAAAAAAAAAGATAAATAACCAACATATAAAAAATAATGATAAAAGAGCCATTTGAAAATGACTCACTACAGACAAGTAAAATATGAAACAAGTTTGAGAGTTAAACAAATAATCACCAAGTCAACTAAAAGCCTCATAAAGTCTAGTACTTATATATCATAAAGTCTAGTACTTATATATCATAAAGTCTAGTACTTATATATTATAAAGTCTAGTACTTATATATCATAAAGTCTAGTACTTATATATCATAAAGTCTAGTACTTATATATCATAAAGTCTAGTACTTATATATCATAAAGTCTAGTACTTATATATCATAAAGTCTAGTACTTATATATCCATGTCAACTGATTGAGTTCTCAATGTTAAAAAAGATTTTGTTTCACATTCTTTGGTCTACTGACAGCAGTCTTATAACTATTGGCCTAACACCAGTAAACACAAAAATGAACTTAAAGGCTTAAAGACCTTTCACACTACCAACTTATAACTGGCTCACACAAAAAAGTTGTTCCTACTAAATAAATCGACTGGATTTAGGAAAAAACAATTGGAAAAGTATGGGACATTCTTGTTACTATGACAACGGAATCATCATTGACTGGACAGGAAATACTTGGCCCTTATGTTATTCCTTGTTTGTCACTAACTGATCCCACCAGCCAGGCAATGATTAACAGCAATATCTCTACAGTCTTTATTGAACATTAATGTTGGTAAATTGGTGAGGATTTGGGCAATCTGGATGCTTTTAAAATAAAATAAAATCACGTACAGGTTCATGGGATATATCACCTAGAGTGAAAACAACAAGACAGAACCAATTGAAACACACAGCCTCACTCCCCCCCATGTAATAACAGCAGAGTATGTATGGCCAGTGGCACATGACACAGTTATAGGATGACTGACCCCATGTAATAACAGCAGAGTATGTATGGCCAGTGGCACACAACAAGGTTACAGGAGCTCTACACAGCTACAGGCCCTCTATGTCAAAGGTTCATTTGTCAGACTTTTATACAGAATCTCATTTGTATTAGTATTTACATTTCTATGTACACAAAACGGATTTTAATTTTAGTCGCGGAATAACTCATCAACAAAGTTTATAATAAGAAGTTACAAGTTCAATACAGCATTCCATGTTGCCATGCATACTGTTCTTTTACCAACCATCAAGTGTCAGGACAACCATCACATGCTAAGTGTCAGGACAACCATCACGTGCTAAATGTTAGGACAACCATCACGTGCTAAGTGTCCAGACAACCATCACATGCTAAATGTCAGGACAACCATCATGTGCTAAGTGTCAGGACTCACAGGTGCCAGCAGCCAACCAACTTTAAAACATCCAGCAAAATATATCCATTAGAATATCATTCATCCATCCATTTTTGAAATATTATCAAACTATGTTTAGTATAACATCGATCCATGTCTAGAGTAACCCCTGTTCATGTTTAGTATAACATCGATCCATGTCTAGAGTAACCCCTGTTCATGTTTAGTATAACATCGATCCATGTCTAGAGTAACCTCTGTTCATGTTTAGTATAACATCGATCCATGTCTAGAGTAACCTCTGTTCATGTTTAGTATAACATCGATCCATGTCTAGAGTAACCCCTGTTCATGTTTAGTATAACATCGATCCATGTCTAGAGTATCCTCTGTTCATGTTTAGTATAACATCGATCCATGTCTAGAGTAACCTCTGTTCATGTTTAGTATAACATCGATCCATGTCTAGAGTAACCTCTGTTCATGTTTAGTATAACATCGATCCATGTCTATAGTAACCTCTGTTCATGTTTAGTATAACATCCATCAAGGTCTAGAGTAACCTCTGTTCATGTTTAGTATAACATCGATCCATGTCTAGAGTAACCTCTGTTCATGTTTAGTATAACATCGATCCATGTCTAGAGTAACCTCTGTTCATGTTTAGTATAACATCAATCCATGTCTAGAGTAACCTCTGTTCATGTTTAGTATAACATCGATCCATGTCTAGAGTAACCTCTGTTCATGTTTAGTATAACATCCATCAAATTCACCAGGCACTTCCGGAAGACTTAATGAACAGATTCTTGAACTAGCTAACAGCTTCAGGGGAGGTAATATCACTAGATAACCAAAGCTCACAGCTAAACAGTATTTTGGTTTTCAAGAAATTATAGACATTGTAAAATTGAATGATCATATAAAATATATTAATGATAGAACATAAGAATCTCCTCTTCTCAAAGGCAAGCAAAAAAAATGTTGAATTAGATGAGGAAAAGTTTTAAAAACAAAGAAACTCATCATAACATGTGGTGCAGCAGTGTTCAGCACTATATACATGGTCAATGTTAGGTGGGGAAGTGGACCTACATAATTAGTACATTATCTGTAACAGAGCAGCACTATATACATGGTCAATGTTAGGTGGGGAAGTGGACCTACATAATTAGTACATTATCGGATTTATCGTAACAGAGCAGCACTTTCATTGCCAGCCATGGATTTATCGTAACAGAGCAGCACTTTCATTGCCAGCCATGGATTTATCGTAACAGAGCAGCACTTTCATTGCCAGCCATACTGAAGTTAACACTTTCATTGCCAGCCATACTGAAGTTAACACTTTCATTGCCAGCCATACTGAAGTTAACACTTTCATTGCCAGCCATACTGAAGTTAACACTTTCATTGCCAGCCATACTGAAGTTAACACTTTCATTGCCAGCCATACTGAAGTTAACACTTTCATTGCCAGCCATACTGAAGTTAACACTTTCATTGCCAGCCATACTGAAGTTAACACTTTCATTGCCAGCCATACTGAAGTTAACATCACAGCATTGAAAAATATTCTCCAAATGTTTTCTGGTTCTGAATTCTTAAGTCAGCAGTTCTTCATAAAGAGTTTGGTGGATAAGTTATTGGATAAGTGAGGACTGTATAACCAGCAACATTTGTAGCATGCTTACAGTGTTAAATAAATCTTGCTGTGTAAGGACTGTATAACCAGCAACATTTGTAGCATGCTTACACTTACAGTGTTAAATAAATCTTGCTGTGTAAGGACTGTATAACCAGCAACATTTGTAGCATGCTTACATTGTTAGATAAATCTTGCTGTGTAAGGACTGTATAACCAGCAACATTTGTAGCATGCTTACATTGTTAGATAAATCTTGCTGTGTAAGGACTGTATAACCAGCAACATTTGTAGCATGCTTACATTGTTAAAGAAATCTTGCGTGTAAGGACTGTATAACCAGCAACATTTGTAGCATGCTTACATTGTTAAATAAATCTTGCTGTGTAAGGACTGTATAACCAGCAACATTTGTAGCATGCCTACAGTGTTAAATAAATTTAGCTTTTCCGACATCTAGTTTTGTCTGTGGTCTGAACAGTATTCTGTACCTCACTATAAAACAAAGGTCATATCAAATTTCATAGTGGACCAGAATTACAGTTGTAAAATACAGGTGAACATTGTCAGCTTATTGCTAGCTGGTGTTATATAGGATACCACTACCGATATGGTAGCTGGTGTTATATAGGATACCACTACTGATATGGTAGCTGGTGTTATATAGGATACCACTACCGATATGGAAGCTGGTGTTATATAGGATACCACTACTGATATGGTAGCTGGTGTTATATATACCACTACCGATATGGAAGCTGGTGTTATATAGGATACCACTACTGATATGGTAGCTGGTGTTATATATACCACTCCCGATATGGTAGCTGGTGTTATATAGGATACCACTACTGATATGGTAGCTGGTGTTATATAGGATACCACTACCGATATGGAAGCTGGTGTTATATAGGATACCACTACTGATATGGTAGCTGGTGTTATATATACCACTACCGATATGGAAGCTGGTGTTATATATACCACTACTGATATGGTAGCTGGTGTTATATAGGATACCACTACTGATATGGTAGCTAATGTTATATAGGATACCACTACCGATATGGTAGCTGGTGTTGTATAGGATACCACTACCGATATGGAAGCTGCTGTTGTATAGGATACCACTACTGATATGGAAGCTGGTGTTTGCCTTGGGCCTCAAACGTAAACATTTTGCACTGTCAAAACATCACTTACTGGTAAGAGGATAAAAGGTAAAGGCTCTCCAAAATATATATAAGTTTTCTATCCTTGGATTTTCGAGTAACCATTTTTGAAAGTATTGCAAGTATTGGATAAATATTTGTAGAATCATGTTGTTCTGATAGGCCCAAAACGTGATGTCATACTTTTTAAACTCACAAGCCATTATCTCCCTTTATCCATGTCAACACAAGCCATTATCTCCCTTTATCCATGTCAACACAAGCCATTATCTCCCTTTATCCATGTCAACACAAGCTTTCTCTCTCTTAATCCATGTCCGAAAAGTATTTTGTAAATTATTCACATGGAGATGGACAAAAACAAGAAGCCAACAAAGATAAATAAAAGACTTGATATATAAGAGAAGTTGGCTCAGGTGGCATGTATTTTAGAAGCAATGTATAAGTATAAATGAACACAACAAAGACATGACCAGCTTTGCAGGTTTTGTTGTGTAAACACTTGTACAAGTTCTTGTGTAACTCTCCACAAGATGATAACCACATAGATCAAGACACCAGTAGACTCAGTAGATAACAATACAAACAATAAGTCTTATTCTTATGATGTAACACAGACTAAACAAACAGAGAATTGGTTCATTCTGGACAATGGTTTTGGTCTAATTTGTTTGTAGTAGAAACTAGTGTTACTATAACTAGACTATATAGTAGTAGAAACTAGTGTTACTATAACTAGACTATATAGTAGTAGAAACTAGTGTTAGTATAACTAGACTATATAGTAGTAGAAACTAGTGTTACTATAACTAGACTATATAGTAGTAGAAACTAGTGTTAGTATAACTAGACTATATAGTAGTAGAAACTAGTGTTACTATAACTAGACTATATAGTAGTAGAAACTAGTGTTACTATAACTAGACTATATAGTAGTAGAAACTAGTGTTAGTATAACTAGACTATATAGTAGTAGAAACTAGTGTTACTATAACTAGACTATATAGTAGTAGAAACTAGTGTTACTATAACTAGACTATATAGTAGTAGAAACTAGTGTTACTATAACTAGACTATATAGTAGTAGAAACTAGTGTTACTATAACTAGACTATATAGTAGTAGAAACTAGTGTTACTATAACTAGACTATATAGTAGTAGAAACTAGTGTTACTATAACTCGACTATACAGTAGTAGAAACTAGTGTTACTATAACTCGACTATATAGTAGTAGAAACTAGTGTTACTATAACTAGACTATATAGTAGTAGAAACTAGTGTTACTATAACTAGACTATATAGTAGTAGAAACTAGTGTTACTATAACTAGACTATATAGTAGTAGAAACTAGTGTTACTATAACTAGACTATATAGTAGTAGAAACTAGTGTTACTATAACTCGACTATACAGTAGTAGAAACTAGTGTTACTATAACTCGACTATATAGTAGTAGAAACTAGTGTTACTATAACTAGACTATATAGTAGTAGAAACTAGTGTTACTATAACTAGACTATATAGTAGTAGAAACTAGTGTTACTATAACTCGACTATATAGTAGTAGAAACTAGTGTTACTATAACTAGACTATATAGTAGTAGAAACTAGTGTTACTATAACTCGACTATATTTTCTTATTTCAGCAACCAATTGCATCAGTCTTAATCTTTTATCAAAACAGTTCAAACTGAAAAGTTTCAATGACACCTGTCATTTTATTAATTATCTCTTACTACACTCTACCTGGGTTATTAAGTAGAGGAAAAAAAACAAATTAAAAAAAACTGTCTCCGGGATTCTATAATTCTCTATTAGCAATAATGTTGAAATTGTTTCTAACAAAGAGTAAAAGTCAAATCTAAGTGAGTTTCTCTCTCCACCTCACTACACAACGTTAACAGGCAGACGACAGCTGAAGCCTGGTCCAACTCTCAGTTGTCTGGGAGGTCAGCCTAAGTTATTTAGTTGATGATGATGGTCCAATCCAAGGCAACTGTAGCAACTGTTATGGCTTGTTGCCCGTAGCTGCATTAAAGCTCTCTAAGTAGGCAGCGTGTAATGTATTCAGGAAGTTGGCATCATTCTGTGAATAGAGAATAGGTTTGGATAAACTGACATCTATAGAACATTAAATAACTAACCCACTTCCTTACTGACATCTATAGAACATTAAATAACTAACCCACTTCCTTACTGACATCTATAGAACATTAAATAACTAACCCACTTCCTTACTGACATCTATAGAACATTAAATAACTAACCCACTTCCTTACTGACATCTATAGAACATTAAATAACTAACCCACTTCCTTACTGACATCTATAGAACATTAAATAACTAACCCACTTCCTTACTGACATCTATAGAACATTAAATAACTAACCCACTTCCTTACTGACATCTATAGAACATTAAATAACTAACCCACTTCCTTACTGACATCTATAGAACATTAAATAACTAACCCACTTCCTTACTGACATCTATAGAACATTAAATAACTAACCCACTTCCTTACTGACATCTATAGAACATTAAATAACTAACCCACTTCCTTACTGACATCTATAGAACATTAAATAACTAACCCACTTCCTTACTGACATCTATAGAACATTAAATAACTAACCCACTTCCTTACATTCAGCTCTGATAAACTTGACAGAAATGGTGACACTCTCATAACTTGACAGAAATGGTGACACTCTCATAACTTGACAGAAATGGTGACACTCTCATAACTTGACAGAAATGGTGACACTCTCATAACTTGACAGAAATGGTGACACTCTCATAACTTGACAGAAATGGTGACACTCTCATAACTTGACAGAAATGGTGACACTCTCATAACTTGACAGAAATGGTGACACTCTCATAACTTGACAGAAATGGTGACACTCTCATAACTTGACAGAAATGATGACACTCTCATAACTTGACAGAAATGGTGACACTCTCATAACTTGACAGAAATGGTGACACTCTCATAACTTGACAGAAATGGCGACACTCTCATAACTTGACAGAAATGGCGACACTCTCATAACTTGACAGAAATGGTGACACTCTCATAACTTGACAGAAATGGTGACACTCTCATAACTTGACAGAAATGGTGACACTCTCATAACTTGACAGAAATGGTGACACTCTCATAACTTGACAGAAATGGTGACACTCTCATAACTTGACAGAAATGGTGACACTCTCATAACTTGACAGAAATGGTGACACTCTCATAACTTGACAGAAATGGTGACACTCTCATAACTTGACAGAAATGGTGACACTCTCATAACTTGACAGAAATGGTGACACTCTCATAACTTGACAGAAATGGTGACACTCTCATAACTCGACAGAAATGGTGACACTCTCATAACTTGACAGAAATGGTGACACTCTCATAACTTGACAGAAATGGTGACACTCTCATAACTTGACAGAAATGGTGACACTCATAACTCGACAGAAATGGCGACACTCTCATAACTCGACAGAAATGGTGACACTCTCATAACTCGACAGAAATGGTGACACTCTCATAACTTGACAGAAATGGTGACACTCTCATAACTTGACAGAAATGGTGACACTCTCATAACTTGACAGAAATGGTGACACTCTCATAACTTGACAGAAATGGTGACACTCTCATAACTTGACAGAAATGGTGACACTCTCATAACTCGACAGAAATGGTGACACTCTCATAACTTGACAGAAATGGTGACACTCTCATAACTCGACAGAAATGGTGACACTCTCATAACTTGACAGAAATGGTGACACTCTCATAACTCGACAGAAATGGTGACACTCATAACTTGACAGAAATGGTGACACTCTCATAACTTGACAGAAATGGTGACACTCTCATAACTCGACAGAAATGGTGACACTCTCATAACTTGACAGAAATGGTGACACTCTCATAACTTGACAGAAATGGTGACACTCATAACTTGACAGAAATGGTGACACTCTCATAACTTGACAGAAATGGTGACACTCTCATAACTCGACAGAAATGGTGACACTCTCATAACTTGACAGAAATGGTGACACTCTCATAACTCGACATAAATGGTGACACTCTCATAACTTGACAGAAATGGTGACACTCTCATAACTTGACAGAAATGGTGACACTCATAACTTGACAGAAATGGTGACACTCTCATAACTTGACAGAAATGGTGACACTCTCATAACTCGACAGAAATGGTGACACTCTCATAACTTGACAGAAATGGTGACACTCTCATAACTTGACAGAAATGGTGACACTCTCATAACTTGACAGAAATGGTGACACTCTCATAACTTGACAGAAATGGTGACACTCTCATAACTCGACAGAAATGGTGACACTCTCATAACTTGACAGAAATGGTGACACTCTCATAACTTGACAGAAATGGTGACACTCTCATAACTTGACAGAAATGGTGACACTCTCATAACTTGACAGAAATGGTGACACTCTCATAACTCGACAGAAATGGTGACACTCTCATAACTTGACAGAAATGGTGACACTCTCATAACTTGACAGAAATGGTGACACTCTCATAACTCGACAGAAATGGTGACACTCTCATAACTCGACAGAAATGGTGACACTCTCATAACTCGACAGAAATGGTGACACTCTCATAACTTGACAGAAATGGTGACACTCTCATAACTTGACAGAAATGGTGACACTCTCATAACTTGACAGAAATGGTGACACTCTCATAACTTGACAGAAATGGTGACACTCTCATAACTCGACAGAAATGGTGACACTCTCATAACTTGACAGAAATGGTGACACTCTCATAACTTGACAGAAATGGTGACACTCATAACTTCATGGAAGTTTACTTGAATTTTAAACTTCAGAAAATATATTGATTGATAAACAGGAGACATTTGACAAAAATGTAAAATAATTTTAAGATTAAATATAGAACATTCAGTTCCATTGAACATTTCTGGGAATTCGTCTTTGTATTTCAAACTCATTTAAATGAAATATAAAAATGACAAAACCAACAAAACAACACCACCACATGAACACACAATAACTGTTATCCTAAGTACTGAGGGAAATAATAATACAAGAGACTGCATTTAAACTCATGTAAAGACAAATAAAAGTAGACCATAAAAGTTGGCCTAAAACTGCCAACAGCAGTGATGGCGAACAAAAGGCACGTGTGCCACAGTCGGCACGCAGAGCCTCATCAGCCAGAACGCGACTAGAATAATAATTCCTTAATCTATAATCATAATAAAATGATACTATGTAATATAAATAAGTGTTTTAGTCTGTTTTGAACATTTCACTACTTATCACATTATGCAACTAGCATACGGCCTACATACGGCCTACATACGGCCTACATACGGCCTAAGCCTGGGTCTTGAAACCTCACAAACGACTCCAGCAAAATGAAACATTGAAAGTGGTGTTGATATTTCTAGAGACATGGACACAATCATTTGGAGCTATTGAACACAATAGGAAAACATTATGAAGTATGTGCAGAGAAAGTGTTATGTGTCGCACATCTAGGGTCAGACGGCAATTTAACACCAAATAAAAGATTGCTGTCAAAATTGATAAAGCTGAACTGAAAATGTTTATTGAAGGGAAATTGAGTAATTACCCGACAGTTTTTTTTTCAATTATCTTTCTAAAACAAACCATCTAACAACGGCCAGCTTTCAAATTTCACCGTGCCTCACAAAACATGGTAAACCGCTATCCGATTGAAATTTAATCAAAGAGGTCATGTTGTCTGGGAGTAAATCCCCTTTTGATGACTTTCCAAAAGAAGACAAAATTTAACAACCCACCGCTTAGCTGAAATACTGTTAAAGATCGAGTCCTGCGGATGTCAAGTGACATTGGTCAGCAGCTCACCACCGACTCACAAAAGTCAGCCTGTTACTTAATGTACTTGGATGAAAGCACATATATAAATAACCATATAAGGCTAGCAAGTTTTGCGTAATGCTGTTGCTAATAAGATGAGAGAGCTGGTTAACTTGGCATACGATGAGAGAAGAGCTGGTTAACTTGGCATACGATGAGAGAAGAGCTGGTTAACTTGGCATACGATGAGAGAAGAGCTGGTTAACTTGGCATACGATGAGAGAAGAGCTGGTTAACTTGGCATACAATGAGAGAAGAGCTGGTTAACTTGGCATACGATGAGAGAAGAGCTGGTTAACTTGGCATACGATGAGAGAGGAGTTGGTTTACTTGGCATACGATGAGAGAAGAGCTGGTTAATTTGAACATAAGTAAGATATATTTACACTGCTGTGATGGAAGCTGTAGTTAACAACAAGACATAAGACCAGAAAAACTAGTTTCAATTACTAGTGGTGGTTA
The DNA here is from genome assembly GCA_944989445.1 of Ampullaceana balthica. Classification (NCBI taxonomy): domain Eukaryota; kingdom Metazoa; phylum Mollusca; class Gastropoda; family Lymnaeidae; genus Ampullaceana; species Ampullaceana balthica. The sequence continues at coordinate 4,076,323 of CALYLW010000015.1, read as the reverse complement.
GGCCTGCGTTGCCGATCAATTACCCGGGTAGTGAAATTGCGCCAGGGTACCCGCGAATAATTTATCAAATTAACATTTTTCGTTTGAAATATATATCTGAAATATGTCTAACATGAAAACGCTTAAAATGAAATTATGTCAAAGGGAAATAAAATACGGTCCCGACAAACTACACAGTACTTTGATACACTTTTTTTTCCCTTGAACATGGAACAAAAATCCTTTAAAACAAAAAGGTTTTAGTTCTTTGAATTGTTCAAGTAAGGAAAATAGAATACAACGTAGATAACTTGGAAAGGCTAGAAATGACCTTGGCTTTGAAATACCCCGAACATCTAATCCCCCCTCCCCCACTCACAGAAGTCTTCACTCCTATCCTCACCATACTTTTAAAAAAAACAACACCTGCAATATTCTTGTTTTTAAAAAAAATTAATATTCCATTCCTTTAACGATTTTCACTATGATAAAAAAACAACCCGTAAAAAACCAAGTTTTTGACTATAAATCCTTTACGTATGAGACGTAACTAAAAGAATGTTCATTATAACATGCAGCGCAAGACCATCCAAAAATACAAAATTGCAGTTGTGTCGTAAAACGTGTTTAATATAATGCGCACCGATCAGGAATAGGTTTATAAAAAGTGTTGTCAGTAAAATACGCACCTTAATGCGCGACAGAAAGGTTGTTCAATATAATACGCACCGCGACGCTCTATCTCAAAAAATAGCATGATACATAGGAATAAATAAAATAATCTAAAAAATCAATAATTTAATTACGGTACATGCGATCGATCTGAAATTTTGATACATTGTTTTTATCATCGGTACGAAACTGCCTGCAAAATTTCAGCTCGCTATCTTGCGAGCAAGTGGGTTAAAAATCGATCAAAAGTTTTGGCGACAAGCAAGCAAGCAAGCAAGGTCGGTCGGCCGCAGACACCACGAGTTAATATAAAGGATTTAAAAATAAAAAATGCTGGGGGGATGGGTGCACTCAGTAAGACACAAAATAGAACACAACACAGATAACTAGGAAGGGCTAGAAATGACCTTGGCTTTGTCTTTGAAATACGCCGCACATCTTTGCTACTGATTAATAAGAGCCAATGTTGTTTATCTAATCCACCCACGCACATCTCCACTCCTATCCCCACCCCCCACCCACGCACGTCTCCACTCCTATCCCCACCCCCCACCCATGCACGTCTCCACTCCTATCCCCAACATACTTTACACCTGCTATATTCTTTTTTAATATTTCAATCATTGAATGATCTTCATACTATAAACAACAAACATAAATGCTGAGGGATGGGTTCACTAAGTAGGTGAAGGTCCCGGAAAGTTTTGTCACTTACCACAGTTGCCAGTTATGAATAGAAATAACCACCTTGTCATCGTACAATTATTGCCCTTTATCTTTATAAAACTTTGTTCCCCACCACCACCCATTAAAAGAAATTAACTTTTGCGCCCCTCTGCTCATTGTTTTTCCACTACTGTACTATAGTAGTATTTCGATGTTATCATTTTCACATCGCTGAGTCATTACATCTAAATTTGCATTCTCATAATAAAGAAAAAGGCTAATAGCGGGAATGACGGTGAAAATGTTTTGGCATTTCTAATGGGTAACCCGGGTACCCGTTCAAATTTTGGACAGGTACCCGGGCAGCTTTTTATAAAAATATTGACAGCCCTAGTGGTGGTATGCCTTGTATGTTGGGAACATCTGGTTTCATACAGTTCTTTGTTAAAGAATAAAAAATCCAGTTATTTAATTTCATGTTTCTTTCACTCATTCACCAAGAAGCTCTAAGTGCCAGAGGCAGCTGAAAAATATTAGACGATGTTCTCAAAGATGTCAAGAATATGGTGAATAACATCGTGGCTCGTGCTCTTAATTGTCAAAAGTTTCAAGCACAAGCGCAGTACAACACTTTGCTTATGTACGATAATGTCTGATGGTTGAGCAGAGGACTTGTCTTAGAGCAGTGGTTCCCAACCTTTTTGGGTGCCGACCCCCCTTTTTATAAAAGTTATGTGACCAGCGACCCCCATGAAATTTAAATAAGTCATTTTCAATAAAGTTTGTTCTGTATAAGTCTTAAGACAAGTGTGTGTTTGTTTTACTAAGCCAAAACCCCATTTTCGGGTTTAATTGGAGTGTTGGCACTTTGCTATAAGTAAGTGGATTTTGGATGAGTTTTGGGCACGTAGCCCCAAAAAGGTTCGCCATCACTGGCCTATAGTCATGTGTTAAGAAATAAAACTGGTCCATGAAATAGGCCTAAAACTGCCTATAGTCATGTGTTAAGAAATAAAACTGGTCCATGAAATAGGCCTAAAACTGCCTATAGTCCAACCTTGATGAGGTGGATCATAGCCTGCTGTAGTTGGTCTCTGTTCAAGGGAGCCAGGCCTGATGAGGGTAACGCTGAGGAAGCACTCGGAGGAGGTGTGACCATGGTCAGAAGGCTGTCTTGATAGGGTCGGTCTGTGAACAAACATACAGTGATATAATGATAGGGTTGGTCTGTGAACAAACATACAGTGATATAATGATAGGGTTGGTCTGTGAACAAACATACAGTGATATAATGATAAGGTTGGTCTGTAAACAAACATACAGTGATATAGGGTCTGTCTGTGAAGAGACATACAATGATATAGGGTCTGTCTGTGAACAAACATACAATGATATAGGGTCTGTCTGTGAACAAACATAAATGATATAGGGTCTGTCTGTGAACAAACATACAGTGATATAGGGTCTGTCTGTGAACAAACATACAATGATATAGGGTCTGTCTGTGAACAAACATACAGTGATATAGGGTCTGTCTGTGAACAAACATACAATGATATAGGGTCTGTCTGTGAACAAACATACAGTGATATAGGGTCTGTCTGTGAACAAACATACAATGATATAGGGTCTGTCTGTGAACAAACATACAGTGATATAGGGTCTGTCTGTGAACAAACATACAATGATATAGGGTCTGTCTGTGAACAAACATACAGTGATATAATGATAGGGTTGGTCTGTAAACAAACATACAGTGATATAATGATAAGGTTGGTCTGTAAACAAACATACAGTGATATAGGGTCTGTCTGTGAAGAGACATACAATGATATAGGGTCTGTCTGTGAACAAACATACAATGATATAGGGTCTGTCTGTGAACAAACATACAATGATATAGGGTCTGTCTGTGAACAAACATACAGTGATATAGGGTCTGTCTGTGAACAAACATACAATGATATAGGGTCTGTCTGTGAACAAACATACAGTGATATAGGGTCTGTCTGTGAACAAACATACAATGATATAGGGTCTGTCTGTGAACAAATATACAGTGATATAGGGTCTGTCTGTGAACAAACATACAATGATATAGGGTCTGTCTGTGAACAAACATACAGTGATATAGGGTCTGTCTGTGAACAAACATACAATGATATAGGGTCTGTCTGTGAACAAACATACAATGATATAGGGTCTGTCTGTGAACAAACATACAATGATATAGGGTCTGTCTGTGAACAAACATACAGTGATATAGGGTCTGTCTGTGAACAAACATACAATGATATAGGGTCTGTCTGTGAACAAACATACAATGATATAGGGTCTGTCTGTGAACAAACATACAATGATATAGGGTCTGTCTGTGAACAAACAAACACTGATATAGGGTCTGTCTGTGAACAAACATACAATGATATAGGGTCTGTCTGTGAACAAACATACAATGATATAGGGTCTGTCTGTGAACAAACATACAGTGATATAGGGTCTGTCTGTGAACAAACATACAATGATATAGGGTCTGTCTGTGAACAAACATACAATGATATAGGGTCTGTCTGTGTTTGACCTTATTGAAATAACTAGTGGTCCATAACAAATTGGAGAGCCCATATATACAAAGTTAACAATTTTGAGAATTCTTATCAGGTACAATTATTTAACAGAATATGTACCCTTAAGAGTGATACCCCAAAAAAAATCACATGTTTTTCTCAGCCTTGAAATATAAATGAATGTAATTTTCTTTTCAAAGGATAAATAAAACCTGTTGCTTTCTTGAGCGCCTTTGTGTGTAGCCTGCCCAGCAAAGTTGTGTGTGTAGCCTGCCCAGCAACCTTGTGTGTGTAGCCTGCCCAGCAACGTTGTGTGTGTAGCCTGCCCAGCAACCTTGTGTGTGTAGCCTGCCCAGCAACCTTGTGTGTGTAGCCTGCCCAGCAACCTTGTGTGTGTAGCCTGCCCAGCAACCTTGTGTGTGTAGCCTGCCCAACAATCTTGTGTGTGTAGCCTGCCCATCAACCTTGTGTTTATAGCCTGCCCAGCAACCTTGTGTGTGACTGGCCAGATACCTTGTGTTTATAGCCTGCCCAGCAACCTTGTGTGTGTAGACTGGCCAGGAAACCCTACTATCCACATACACACTTTTATAATGGCCATGAGCTATAAATTATTTAAATTTTTCATCCTTAATGGACAATGATAATACAAGACCATTTTATGGAGCCAATGTACTTGTGCTATTGAACATTTTAGCACCTTAAATAACGCACTAATAACCTTTATAATTTATAGTGCAGTCTTGAGTCAGTCAGGGATGATGCTACTTAAATAAAAATTGTTGATAAAATATTAGATGAAGATGATTGACTTATCAGGAAAATGTCTAAATGCATGTCTACTTCATTACCCAAGAAAGCTTGAGGAGTGAGCAAAGCTGTAACTGAGGGAGTAAATGCTGTAACTGAGGGAGTAAATGCTGTAACAGAGGGAGTAAATGCTGTACTTCCAGTTGGAGGCTGCGGAGAGACAACACAGAAATTATGTTTAACAACTCATGACACTCATGTATTCCAAACAAAGTTAACATATCTGATAATAAGAGGCTGCAACTCATGTATTCCAAACAAAGTTAACATATCTGATAATAAGAGGCTGCAACTCATGTATTCCAAACAAAGTTAACATATCTGATTATAAGAGGCTGCAACTCATGTATTCCAAACAAAGTTAACATATCTGATTATAAGAGGCTGCAACTCATGTATTCCAAACAAAGTTAACATATCTGATAAGAGGCTGCAACTCATGTATTCCAAACAAAGTTAACATATCTGATAAGAGGCTGCAACTCATGTATTCCAAACAAAGTTAACATATCTGATAAGAGGCTGCAACTCATGTATTCCAAACAAGGCTAAGCTGACACATCAATGATCTGTAGCAACTCTTTACAATATAATGAGTTACTTTTATAAAATAAAATTGAGTGTTATCAATCTTGCTGGGTATAGTAACATTGAATGTTAACAATCTTGCTGGGTAAAGTAACATTGAATGTTAACAATCTTGCTGGGTAAAGTAACATCAAATGTTAACAATCTTGCTGGGTAAAATAACATTGAGTGTTAACAATCTTGTTGGGTAAAGTAACATTGAATGTTAACAATCTTGCTGGGTAATGTAACATTGAATGTTAACAATCTTGTTGGGTATAGTAACATGGAATGTTAACAATCTTGCTGGGTAAAGTAACATGGAATGTTAACAATCTTGCTGGGTAAAGTAATATTGAATGTTAACAATCTTCTTGGGTATAGTAACATGGAATGTTAACAATCTTTCTGGGTAAAGTAACATCAAATGTTAACAATCTTGCTGGGTAAAATAACATTGAGTGTTAACAATCTTGTTGGGTAAAGTAACATTGAATGTTAACAATCTTGCTGGGTAATGTAACATTGAATGTTAACAATCTTGTTGGGTATAGTAACATGGAATGTTAACAATCTTGCTGGGTAAAGTAACATGGAATGTTAACAATCTTGCTGGGTAAAGTAATATTGAATGTTAACAATCTTGTTGGGTATAGTAACATGGAATGTTAACAATCTTGCTGGGTAAAGTAACATTGAGTGTTAACAATCTTGCTGGGTAAAGTAACATCCAATGTTAACAATCTTGTTGGGTAAAGTAACATCGAATGTTAACTATCTTGCAGGGTAAAGTAACATCAAATGTTAACAAACTTGCTGGGTAAAGTAACATTGAATGTTAACAATCTTGATGGGTATAGTAACATTGAATGTTAACAATCTTGCTGGGTAAAGTAACATGGAATGTTAACAATCTTGCTGGGTAAAGTTAGGTAGGCATTCCTTGAAATGAGCTGAAAATTGCTCAAACTATATGTTCACATACAATGACAGCACATAATCTGTATATAATTTAATATTACAGTGTATAAAGCTACGACTCATTAAAACTTTTCTTACAGACTTGGTCCTGGCCAGACTGGGGTCAAGGTCACTAGGTTTGAGCATTGACGGGAACATACTACCGCCGCTGTTCTCTCTCTTCCTGCCTCCGACCAGATCTTCTGCCAGGGGTGCATCGGGCATAGCTGGGAAAGAGTTAATACCCAGACTGCTCTCTATCTCATGGACTGAGTGGGCATGGCTGGGCAGGGAGACAGGGACGAATCCTCGGTTTGTGCCAAACTGTGGATCTGGTGGAAGAAACCAAAAACAATACAGGTTTGTACCAAACTGTGGATCTGGTGGAAGAAACCAAAAACAATACAGGTTTGTACCAAACTGTGAATCTGGTGAAAGTAACACAAAACAATACAGGTTTGTACCAAACTGTGGATCTGGTGGTTTTTACGGGAATTCTTTTTAAGATGTGATTTCACTATACTTTTTTGTAAAAATAATAGTACTCAACTACAGGTAAAAATAATAGTACTCAACTACAGGTAAAAATAATAGTACTCAACTACAGGTAAAAATAATAGTACTCAACTACAGGTAAAAATAATAGTACTCAACTACAGGTAAAAATAATAGTACTCAACTACAGGTAAAATAATAGTACTCAACTACAGGTAAAAATAATAGTACTCAACTACAGGTAAAAATAATAGTACTCAACTACAGGTAAAAATAATAGTACTCAACTACAGGTAAAAATAATAGTACTCAACTACAGGTAAAAATAATAGTACTCAACTACAGGTAAAAATAATAGTACTCAACTACAGGTAAAAATAATAGTACTCAACTACAGGTAAAAATAATAGTACTCAACTACAGGTAAAAATAATAGTACTCAACTACAGGTAAAAATAATAGTACTCAACTACAGGTAAAAATAATAGTACTCAACTACAGGTAAAAGTAGTATTAAACTCAAGACCAACGGCGGACGGTCGTTTGGATACGAAAAATAACCATTCTTTTCCTAAAAGATGAAGCCAGTATGACAATAATAATATATATACATTTTACGCAATTTTTAAAATTTTATAACCAGTTGACCGCAATAAACGGGAAAACCTTACGGGACTGAGGCGGAAGTTTACCGAAAACCTTCTGGGGCATTAAATGTAAATGTGTTTACCTTGCAAACTGATGAGTTTTTTAACCGCAGTAACACCATCTTGTGTTAATGTGTTTACCTTGCAAACTGATGAGTTTTTTAACAGCAGAAACACCATCTTGTGTTATGGTGCCCCCTTTGTCTCCACTGTCCCCTTCGTTGGTCAGTGTTTTCACTGGCTGCTTAGATCTGCCCTGGCGGAGGAGCTGCATCAGGTCCATGCCAGCCTCACTAGAGGCACCAGGTGAACGTCCACCGTGACCTGATGATGAGCTGACCTCTGGTGGCATCCCCCCGCCACCCTGTAGGATTAAACATTGATGTAAGGTACAATAACATGTTTTTTATTATAAAGAGCTTCTTTTTTTACTTCTTCATGAAATAAACAACTGCTTTGAGGATTAATTCTATTTTTCTAAATGTTCTTTTCAATCAAAACATAATAAATATTATGTCTGAATCTTTAGGTGTGAAGTCATCTTCTAAACATTATTGATAGATTATTTCAATTGAAATTCCTGTCTATAAGAGCTGTTATTGTATTGATCTGTTAGATGTCTAGACCCAATTTTGAAAAATCTAAGACATGATTTAGGTGACATGATTTAGGTGACATGATTACATCTCTTGTATAAATTGATTTTATTGTGTATTTATACAAGAATTTTGTACATTTTCAGGAATAGTTTTCCTCGTCCAAACTATAAGCACAGCACATAGATCCTCCCAAAAAGCCAATGCTAACTGGCAACAGCTGCCCTACTTTGCCTGGTTACATTGATGAACATTAAATAATTGATGTTGCCACATGAGATCACAGAGTGATACCATCACCACATGAGATCACAGAGTGATACCATCACCACATGAGATCACAGAGTGATACCATCACCACATGAGATCACAGAGTGATATACCATCACCACATGAGATCACAGAGTGATATACCATCACCACATGAGATCACAGAGTGATACCATCACCACATGAGCTCACAGAGTGATATACCATCACCACATGAGATCACAGAGTGATATACCATCACCACATGAGATCACAGAGTGATACCATCACCACATGAGATCACAGAGTGATATACCATCACCACATGAGATCACAGAGTGATATACCATCACCACATGAGATCACAGAGTGATATACCATCACCACATGAGATCACAGAGTGATATACCATCACCACATGAGATCACAGAGTGATATACCATCACCACATGAGATCACAGAGTGATACCATCACCACATGAGATCACAGAGTGATACCATCACCACATGAGATCACAGAGTGATATACCATCACCACATGAGATCACAGAGTGATACCATCACCACATGAGATCACAGAGTGATACCATCACCACATGAGATCACAGAGTGATACCATCACCACATGAGATCACAGAGTGATACCATCACCACATGAGATCACAGAGTGATATACCATCCCCACATGAGATCACAGAGTGATACCATCACCACATTAGATCACAGAGTGATACCATCACCACATGAGATCACAGAGTGATACCATCACCACATGAGATCACAGAGTGATATACCATCACCACATGAGATCACAGAGTGATACCATCACCACATGAGATCACAGAGTGATATACCATCACCACATGAGATCACAGAGTGATATACCATCACCACATGAGATCACAGAGTGATACCATCACCACATGAGATCACAGAGTGATATACCATCACTCTTGTTAACAGCGGTTTTAATTTTTTAAAAACAAACGTTGTTTATCAAAGAGAATTTAAGATCCAAAAGAAAGCAGGAAATAATGAAAACTTTCCAAACACTATGTAATAGTTCACAAGTGGAGATGAAACCAAAGGAAATTAAAGGATTTCAATTTAATTTTCTGTGAAATTTTGAAAATAATTTCTGCACAGACTAGGTATAATGTATTTTAAGAAATGTCTAATTTTTAAAATCTCTCCATTACTAGCAAAAGTGTATAATTTCTTTTTTAAAAAAATCCAAGATATGAAAAAACGCACAGTTTACAACACTGGAAATAACATGATGTCATTCAACATGGCACCAACAGTTCTGCTCTCCTATTGGTCAATTTCGCTATATTGCTGTGTGTTTGTGCGTGTCATGCATGCTTTATTTACTGTGTTGTTCGTTTACTGTTGGTGTCCTAAATTCTTGAATATTGTCGTGAAATCTTTGGAAAAGCGTATTTTTATGATGGCCATGGCTTCAAAGAAATTAAAAATTAATCGCCTCACTCGTAAGATAAAAGTAAAATTTCATTTCTTGTGGTATCATTGTACTAAAAATGTTCTTCAAATTTTTATAGTCGTCATATGAATCTTTGAACAGTGCAGCCCTGACCCCAAGAGATTATGACACAAAGCTTGTCTCTCATTGGCTGATATAATAATAGCAATAGTACTTCCCTGGTGCTAGAGGGATTCATCCCTTTATTCAGTGTACAACAGTTTGTAAGTACTGTAGTACGTCTTGTAGTACTTCACTGGTACTAGAGGGATTAATCCCTTTATTCAGTGTACAAAAGTTTGTAAGTACTGCAGTACGTCTTGTAGTACTTCACTGGTACTAGAGGGATTAATCCCTTTATTCAGTGTACAACAGTTTGTAAGTACTGTAGTAAGTCTTGTATCCAGCAATCATTGACCTGAAGGCTGTGCTCTAGAGCAGTGCTTCTCAAACTTTTTAGTATGGCGGACCGGCAGGAATTTTTTCCATTGCACCAGGGACCGGTGCACTATTTTCCCTGCACTGACAATTTTTTCGGTCCTTTTTCTGAGAACATCTGCGGACCGGCAGCGGATGACCCAAGGACTGGCACCGGTCCGTGGACCACCACTTTGAGAAGCACTGCTCTAGAAAGCTTATGTAGAATGCCATGACCCACCTTGAGCTAATGTAGAATGCCATGACCCACCTTGAGCTAATGTAGAATGCCATGACCCACCTTGAGCTTATGTAGAATGCCATGACCCACCTTGAGCTTATGTAGAATGCCATGACCCACCTTGAGCTAATGTAGAATGCCATGACCCACCTTGAGCTAATGTAGAATGCCATGACCCACCTTGAGCTTATGTAGAATGCCATGACCCACCTTGAGCTAATGTAGAATGCCATGACCCACCTTGAGCTAATGTAGAATGCCATGACCCACCTTGAGCTTATGTAGAATGCCATGACCCACCTTGAGCTAATGTAGAATGCCATGACCCACCTTGAGCTAATGTAGAATGCCATGACCCACCTTGAGCTTATGTAGAATGGCATGACCCACCTTGAGCTAATGTAGAATGCCATGACCCACCTTGAGCTAATGTAGAATGCCATGACCCACCTTGAGCTTATGTAGAATGCCATGACCCACCTTGAGCTAATGTAGAATGCCATGACCCACCTTGAGCTAATGTAGAATGCCATGACCCACCTTGAGCTTATGTAGAATGCCATGACCCACCTTGAGCTTATGTAGAATGCCATGACCCACCTTAAGCCTCTTGTGCTCCTCTATGTGCTGCTTCTCTATCTCCTCAACTGTCTTAGATGAGATCAACTTGAGCAGTGGATGTCTGTTGTCTTGTGTTGGATGTCTGTTGTCTTGTGGTGGATGTCTGTTGTCTTGTGTTGGATGTCTGTTGTCTTGTGTTGGCTTTGTCTCCACTCGCTGGGCTTCTACCTCTGTTACAGACAATGATCTGAAAGTTGAGGCAAACATATTTCTGTCATAATGATCTAAAAGGTGAGACAGACAGGGTTCTCAGGGTTTTTAAACTATTTCTCATGTTTTGTATAATGTTAACATAAATTCTCAGGGTTTTTAAACTATTTCTCATGTTTTGTATAATGTTAACATAAATTCTCAGGGTTTTAAAACTATTTCTCATGTTTTGTTGAATGTTAACATAAATTCTCAGGGTTTTAAAACTATTTCTAATGTTTTTTATAATGTTAACATAAATTCTCAGGGTTTAATTTTTTTCTCTCATGTTTTAGGAAATGTTAACATAAATTCTAACTCTTTTAATTTTCACATGTTTCGTGCAATATTGTGGAGGACCTGGGTTGAAATAATTGAGAACCTTGGTTGAAATATTTGAAAGGGGAGCTGACGGTAGGCTATGCTATCAGAACAATGACCGGAAACGAAAAGATTCCGGCCTTCTCGTTTCCCCCCCAACCCCCAGCCACGGAACGTCGGGTGGTGGGGTAGGGGTGGTTAGGTAGTGTAGAATAAAGACAGTTTGTTAGACAGGAAGCAAAATTTTAGTGCCATTGAACTGGACTATAAGATGGGAGATCATTAAGAACTATGGGTGAAACATAAGTAGCTAATCATTGGACATGGGTAAGGGAATGTAAGACTGAAAATTTCATTGCTAACACCAAGGGGGCATTCTCGAATGTCAACCACATACCTTTGGCCAGCAATATAGGAGGACGGCAGGAGACAAGACGGAGTCACCCACCAGAGACCAGGATAGAGAGTCACCCACCCCAGGGTTAAGAGGATGGACAACGAGAGACTTACCCCACCACAGGGGAAACGACAGGTAGTGAGAGAGAGAGTCATAGAGAACGAGTGTAGTACCCAGAAGTGATGATTAATAAAGAGAAGAATTGTTCGATTTAATGACGCCTTTGTTTTAAGTATGTGAGATGAAGAGCCAAGTAGTACGAAGAAGCTTTACAATATTAACATAAACACTAACTTCTTTTAAATTTCTCATGTTTTGTCTATTGCTAACATAAATTTTAGCTTCTTTTAATTTTTACATGTTTTGTGTATTGTTAAAATAAATTCTAACTTCTTTTAATTTTCTCATGTTTTGTCTAATAAACAATATAATAGCCCAAGTCACTCACTGGCTGGCTGTATCTTAATGCTATAAATTAAAAATTCTCCCTTAAAATTATTATATGACTTCATTGTTTGAGCTTATATTTTAATTTTGGAAAAGAGAACGATGTATAATGAGGATTTTAGGATTTAAAATGATAAAATACTTTGTGTACATTTCAGAAAGTTTAATATTTCGTATTTATCAAACAAGGGCTTTTGACAAAAATAAGTGGGCGCTGTAGCTAAGTGGTAGCGCATTGGACTATCGATCCGAGGCAGATCCCGAGTCGCGGGTTCGAGCCGAGGTACTGGCATGGCCCCTCGGGCATTGTGCTGGCCACACATTCCCCTGCTCGTTAGTGGTGGCTAAAAACTTGTAAACGCTACATCACATGCCCCATAGTCTGTCATGGACTGGAAAGGGGGTCATAATTTCTTTTAATTTTCTCATGTTTTGTGTAATGTTAACTAGGGCTATTAACGATTAATTTAAAATTAATCGTTAAATTAAAAAAAAACAACCTATTAATTAATCGTTAATCTCGATTAAAGCCAAAATTTGAAATTTATGGTGTTATAAGTAACATTTATTAAACGTAGTTGTCGAAAATCGAAATAACACTGGAATGTCTTCTTTATATGACATCTTTTAACCAACAACGCAAACAGACAAGTGTATTGGCATTATTTGGTTCAAGTGATGAGCAGATCTTATTGACAATATAACCAGCCGAGCTGAACTATTGTTCACATGCTTTAGATTGTCTCAGCTGAAGTTTCTGATACTGTAGTGGATGTTTGGTTTGCAGGTGATATGTAAGCAAAGTGTTAGAGCCATGGTCGCAATGTTCCCTTTAAGCAGTGCTGCTGCGCAGATATTTGACAGACGCCACGCAGGAGTTTAGAATCACCGTGCAGCAAATTTAGTAAAATATTGCAAAAAATTGACTTTATGCAACTTTGCACTCGAGTTTTTTTTAAAAACTTTGTACACGGACCAATGAAGCTTATACTTAGCGGGAACATTGCATGGTAGGCAAACGATTTCTCTTAATTGACAGATTAACCTTTATCAACATTTTGAAAATTCACGTAAGTGAATAGTTAAAAACCAAAATGTTCGTGTAATCGTGTCCGGAAATTAGTTTATATTTATCGGCCGAAATATTTTGCTTTTTTGACGTCCAGTACAATTATAAGTGGTGGGATGATTAATCTTTTAAAAAAATTTCATCGTTAAAATTTTTTAACGATTAATTAAGAAATTAATCGTTAATTTCCGCAGCCCTAATGTTAACACAGATTCTAACTTCTTTTAAATTTCTCATGTTTTATCTAATGTTAACATAAATTCCAGCTTCTTTTAATTTTCTAATGGTTCGTGTAATAAAACTATATAATTTGCAATTGTCACGCAAGTCAGTAGTGTCTGTCAGTCAGTCCTACGCTATGCGAGGTAACTCCCGATAAAAAAAATATAAAAAGTTGCTTTCGAGATTATAACAAAATGTGTTGCTCACCATAAAATATTGAGACGTGACGTCATTATTTGAGCTTTTATTAATGTGTAAAGGGAACGAAGTAAAAAGAGCAATGTTTTATTTGATGTGATTATTATTATTATTTTTTTGTATTAAATGTCCGTTTTTGTGTATGTGTCCATGTCAATATTACGTACGTATTTATAAATTTAATTTTCTATATTAATATATAACATTCGTTTTGCGGTTTATGAAATTTACAATTGGTTGTCGTTCGGTTGTCAAGTTTCGATGCATTTTGAACTACAAAGCCATTATTTATTACTGCAAATGAAATTTGTCAACTTATGCTTCAGTTTAGCGTTTTTTTTTCTTTTAAACACTTTGAGATTGCATATTTGTATGTTTAAAAAAAAATCGGACTCCTCCCCGCAATAGTTTTTTTAAATTGTTATTTACATGTAATATTTTAATGCGTCTTAGACTAATTTCGAATAAAAAATCTTTGCTTTTAATATAGAACTGGAAGGGGTGCTGACTTGACAATAATGAAAACGTTTATTAGAATTCCTAAAACGTGTATAATGTATTAAAGTTGATACTTTAATATTTTCTTTTAACCAGTGCTTAACTTTATTTCAAAGGTTTCAGGCAAAATAAATAGTTCCTTGTTATTCATATTTGTAAATAGTTACAATTTTTTATTGACATGTTTTTGATAATGTAAAGGTAATAATGTATGGACCAATGGGCGCATAAACTGACAAGTCATAATAGATCTTGAAAAAGTGCTGACTTGACAACAATAAAAACGTTTATGTGAATTACTAACACGTGTATATTAAATTGTAAATATGATTAACAGTTGATAAGTTAATCTTTTCTGTTATCCTGTGACAAACTTTGCTTACTACGTTTCATGCAAAATAAATAGTTATTAAAATGTGTAAAATTACAGTTTATTTTTTACATGTTTTGATAATGTTGTGGTAATAATGTATGGACAAATGGGCGAATAAACTGACAAGTCATAATCATCGATGAAGCTTAAATGGCTTCAAATCACAGATATGCGTGATGTGGATCACATTACAGTCACATAGTTTATTTTTAACGCACTGTGCTGTATTCACAATTGGTGCGCACTATTCAATGCCGCAAGTTAACGTACGGCTGACTCCTCAGCAATATTTGTTAATACGTCGAACTTCAAACTTCTTTGCCGCAGTATCACTTTATGCTGTGTGTAATTCACTATGCATTTACTATTATCATGATTATATCATTATTATTCATGCAAACTTATATAACGCGAAGCCTAAGCTTGGAGGTTTTCTCATAACACATATATTCGTATATATAATCAAAATATATACTCTGCTATGTCCGTTCGTAACGCTAGATTTTAGAAAGCCCACCGCTAAAATAAATAACCTTGAAAAATATATTGCAAAAAAAAACAAAACACTATTTTCAAACGTCCGCATAAAATTGTTCAATATGGAAAAGAGATTTAATTTTTCTCTCTTGGTCTCTACATTTTCTGATTATTTACCATGTGGCTTTCAGGCAAAGGGGACAATTACAAAAACTTAAATATATCCATTTTGAAAACTCCCACCATTTTTGACGGGTAATACACTAGTGTTAACTTAAATTCCAATTTCTGTGTGGTAACTAGAGCATCAGGATTTGATCTTAGAAGTTTGCATCAGAAAAGTTTTATTTGAACATGAAACATTTCTGTACACGAATTACCATCAGCTCAATCTAAACTGATTGTACATATGAGTGTTTTCAAAGTCTTGTCACTTAATACAGCCAATTCTAGGGCTGACCTTTCATATACTGTCACTTAATACAACCAATTCTAGGGCTGACCTTTCATATACTGTCACTTAATACAGCCAATTCTAGGGCTGACCTTTCATATACTGTCACTTAATACAGCCAATTCTAGGGCTGACCTTTCATATACTGTCGCTTAATACAGCCAATTCTAGGGCTGACCTTTCATATACTGTCACTTAATACAGCCAATTCTAGGGCTGACCTTTCATATACTGTCACTTAATACAGCCAATTCCAGGGCTGACCTTTCATATACTGTCACTTAATACAGCCAATTCTAGGGCTGACCTTTCATATACTGTCACTTAATACAGCCAATTCTAGGGCTGACCTTTCATATACTGTCACTTAATACAGCCAATTCTAGGGCTGACCTTTCATATACTGTCAATTAATACAGCTAATTCTAGTGCTGACCTTTCATATACTGTCACTTAATACAGCCAAATCTAGGGCTGACCTTTCATATACTGTCACTTAAAACAGCCAATTCTAGGGCTGACCTTTCATATACTGTCACTTAATACAGCCAATTCTAGGGATGACCTTTCATATACTGTCACTTAATACAACTAATTCTAGTGCTGACCTTTCATATACTGTCACTTAATACAGCCAATTCTAGGGCTGACCTTTCATATACTGTCATATGATACAGCTAATTCTAGTGCTGACCTTGCATAGACTGGATGCTTGGAGGTGTCTGTCGCTGTGTCCACCATCCCTGCCTTGGCTGTGTGTTGGTTGACTGTTCGAAACAGGTCAGCCAATGAGATCTGTGACATGCCTGAAGCATCACCTATAGAATCATATTTCTAGGCTCTAAGCTCCAATGCATAAATGAAGTTAGCCGAGGGCTCATTTTTCTAGGCTCTGACCTCCAATGCATAAATAAAGTTAGCCTAGGGCTCATATTTCTAGACTCTAAGCTCCAATGCATAAAAAAAGTTAGCCTAGGGCTCATATTTCTAGGCTCTAAGCTCCAATGCATAAATGAAGTTAGCGAGGGCTCATATTTCTAGGCTCTAAGCTCCAATGCATAAATGAAGTTAGCGAGGGCTCATATTTCTAGATTCTAAGCTCCAATGAATAAATGAAGTTAGCCAAGGGCGCACATTTCTGGGCTCTCATTTTATATATATAAAAAAAAACTTATGTGGGAGTTAGGGACATATTACATGATTGAAAACTTATGTGGGAGTTAGGAACATATTACTATTACATGATTGAAAACTTATGTGGGAGTGGGAGTTAGGAACATATTACATGATTCAAAACTTCCAGCTGATTTCCCTATCAACAAACAAGTTTTATGAACTAAGTGAAACAAGTCAACTTGAAACATTTGTCTTCATATATTCTATTTTTAGTTTATTTTTGGTGGAAAGTAAACGCAGTTGTCATGTTCTATCTCTGGCTCAATTATTATGTTCTATCTCTGGCTCAGTTGTCATGTTCTATCTCTGGCTCAGTTGTCATGTTCTATCTCTGGCTCAATTGTCATGTTATATCCTTGGCTCAGTTGTTATGTTCTATCTCTGGCTCAGTTGTCATATTCTATCTCTGGCTCAGTTGTCATGTTCTATCTCTGGCTCAGTTGTTATGTTCTATCTCTGGCTCAGTTGTTATGTTCTATCTCTGGCTCAGTTGTCATATTCTATCTCTGGCTCAGTTGTCATATTCTATCTCTGACTCAGTTGTCATGTTCTATCTCTGGCTCAGTTGTCATGTTCTATCTCTGGCTCAGTTGTTATGTTCTATCTCTGGCTCAATTGTCATGTTATATCCTTGGCTCAGTTGTTATGTTCTATCTCTGGCTCAGTTGTCATATTCTATCTCTGGCTCAGTTGTCATGTTCTATCTCTGGCTCAGTTGTCATGTTCTATCTCTGGCTCAGTTGTCATGTTCTATCTCTGGCTCAGTTGTCATGTTCTATCTCTGGCTCAGTTGTCATGTTCTATCTCTGGCTCAATTGTCATGTTATATCCTTGGCTCAGTTGTCATGTTCTATCTCTGGCTCAGTTGTCATGTTCTATCTCTGGCTCAATTGTCATGTTATATCCTTGGCTCAGTTGTTATGTTCTATCTCTTGCTAAGTTTTTATGTTCTATCTCTGGCTCAGTTGTCATGTTCTATCCCTGGCTCAGTTGTTATGTTCTATCTCTTGCTAAGTTTTTATGTTCTATCTCTGGCTCAGTTGTCATGTTCTATCCCTGGCTCAGTTGTCATGTTCTATCTCTGGCTCAGTTGTCATGTTCTATCCCTGGCTCAGTTGTTATGTTCTATCTCTGGCTCAGTTAAATATATGCATTTGTCATGTTCTATATCTGGTAGGGTTGCCAGGTGGCTGTCTCAAAAATACCGGACACTCGTGTCGAACTTTGTCGATGACACAATATTTAAATGTAAAATGTCCGGTGCTGCTTCCTTTTTCCACTGGACAAATAACGATAATACCGGACAGTCCGGTACAAAACCGGACATCTGGCAACCCTGATATCTGGCTCAGTTGTTATGTTCTATCTCTGGCTCAGTTGTCATGTTCTATCCCTGGCTCAGTTGTCATGTTCTATCTCTGGCTCGGTTAAATCTATTTCACATTAGGCTACGGCTATGGCACTATGCCCATATTGATGGGCTCATCTGGGAGGGTTACATTATTTGTTTTGTGTTCTGTGGCTGAGTTTTGGATAAACCCCTCCATTGAGCTTTGAATTAAGGTATAACTAGATTGATTAAAAAAACAGATGGATCGGACCTTAAATAAACTAACAATGATAAAAAAGCTCAAACTAAATGACTTACCACTAGCATGTTTGATAGGTCGGAGGTCAGTGTGCTCATAGGAAGCCCCATGCTCCTGCTGTGACAGAGAGAAAAGTTCTTTGCATTAAGTCTGAAAGTCTGCTGGTGGTCTCCAAGTATCTCAAGCACTTCAATAAACCACACCACTGCCTGCAGTTGAATGGATCTAAACACAAACAAACTGTGCACGCCTCCCACAGATCCAAGGGAGCATGCATTGCAGACATTCTTCACAACAAAGATGCATGCAGTTGATAACAACAGTTGGGTAGTGACTACTCAGGCTTGGGAGTGAGTCAACGAGAGAGATGATGGAAGCATGGGAGTGAGGGAACAACAGACACTATTGAAGCATGGGAGTGAACGAGAGAGATGATGGAAGCATAAACCACTGGCAAGAAGTCTGTGATTGGGGGAGGGAGTCTGTACTTGAAAAAGAGATAGTAAAAAAAGGTAAAAGAGTTTAAGAGGGACTAGTCTGGGATGCACAGTGCAAGTTGGTACATTGTTTAAGAGGGACTAGTCTGGGATGCACAGTGCAAGTTGGTACATTGTTTAAGAGGGACTAGTCTGGGATGCACAGTGCAAGTTGGTACATTGTCTGTATACAGTGGCTTGAGATCTTATCTCTAAATGGCAGGTGAGCCACCAATAATGGATTACATTTTATTCAGACAGATTAGAGCTGTTCTTTCAACTCATCCTTCCATTCTTAGACCCCCCACTGTGGAGGTGTTTTATATCAGCACAAAGTTCAACTTTTAGCTGGCTTTTGAGACACTGACTAGACTCAGGTCATCTGACCTGGCTTACACAGACTAGACTCAGGTCACCTGACCTGGCTTACACTGACTAGACTCAGGTCATCTGACCTGTCTTACACTGACTAGACCTAGCTACAAGGAAACTTAAATCTTGTGATATTTGCTACACTCAATAGCTCACCTACCGGAAAGAAAACAAAACCACGGTCCACTTGTATTACGACCACATGTACTGACAACCTGTACGATGTACACAAACAAAACAAACCTCATCTACAACAAAACCAGCTAACACTTTCCCTTGATCTCAACTACAACAAAACCAGCTAACACTTCCCTTTATCTCTCCAGCTTCCCTTTATCACTCCAGCATCCCTTTATCTCTCCAGCTTCCTTTTATCTCTCCAGATGAGGCCCATTTCCTCAGAGAACAACAAATGCTCACAAGGCTGAAGTTACAAACTAAATGGCAACTTAAATATAAATATTTACATTTACATTCCGCCAACAACTCATCATTCCACACCCCCCCCACCCTGATCTGCTGGTTTAAAATAGATGTTTTCTCAACAACAATTCTCATCATAAAGAAACTATTTCACACTTTGTGGTGTAAATCACTTATTAAACATTAAATACTTTTCAAATATCTCAATTTTACTACTGTTGAATTAATAAATTTGTTTATTCCATTTTAAATATGTTCATATGTTTACGGGGCAATTAATGAGTAGTGAGTAAGTTACATGTATGATATTACAACATGTTCCAACTTACATGTATGATATTAGAACATGTGTCCAACTTACATGTATAATATTAGAACATGTTCCACCTTACATGTATGATATTAGAACATGTGTCCAACTTACATGTATGATATTAGAACATGTGTCCAACTTACATGTATGATATTAGAACATGTGTCCAACTTACATGTATGATATTACAACATGTGTCCAACTTACATGTATGATATAAGAACATGTGTCCAACTTAAATGTATGATATTAGAACATGTGTCCAACTTACATGTATGATATTAGAATATAAGTCCAACTTACATGTATGATATTAGAACATGTGTTCAACTTACATGTCTGATATTAGAACATGTTCCAACTTACATGTATGATATTAGAACATATGTCCAACTTACATGTATGATATTAGAGCATGTTCCAACTTACATGTATGATATTAGAACATGTGTCCAACTTACATGTATGATATTAGAACATGTTCCAACTTACATGTATTATAGAACATGTTCCAACTTACATGTATAATATTAGAGCATGTTCCAACTTACATGCATGATAGAACATGTTCCATCTGACATGTATGATATCAGAACATGTTCCAACTTATATGTATGATATTAGAACATGTTCCAACTTACATGTCTGATATAAGAACATGTGTCCAACTTACATGTATGATATTAGAACATGTTCCAACTTACATGTATGATATTAGAGCATGTGTCCAACTTACATGTATGATATTGGAACATGTGTCCAACTTACATGTATGATATTAGAACATGTTTCCAACTTACATCATATGTTTTTTGAGCATTGCTCAAAAGGCTGAGTATATTTTGTCCTGGTCCACTAGCCTTGCTGTCCAGGATTAGATTACGTGATGATGCACCTTCTGGATTTGATCCTTTCTCTTCAGATCTTCCAGAGACCTCCCTTAAAATGCTGAAATCAAAAAGTATCAATTGTTAATACTTAAAGAATAGACTCAATTAACATGTCACAAAGTATCAAGTGTTTACACTTAAAGAATATGCCACTAAGACCAAGTCTATGCCACTAAGACCGAGTCTATGCCACTAAGACCAAGTCTATGCCACTAAGACCAAGTCTATGCCACTAAGACCAAGTCTATGCCACTAAGACCAAGTCTATGCCACTAAGACCAAGTCTATGCCAGTAGCACCAAGTCCACGCCACTAGCACCATGTCTATGCCACTAAGACCAAGTCTATGCCACTAAGACCAAGTCTATGCCAGTAGCACCAAGTCCATGCCACTAGCACCATGTCTATGCCACTAGCAACAAGTCTATGCCACTAAGACCAAGTCTATGCCACTAAGACCAAGTCTATGCCGCTAAGACCAAGTCTATGCCACTAAGACCAAGTCTATGCCAGTAGCACCAAGTCTATGCCACTAGCACCAAGTCTATGCCAGTAGCACCAAGTCTATGCCAGTAGCACCAAGTCTATGCCAGTAGCACCAAGTCTATGCCACTAAGACCAAGTCTATGCCACTAGCACCAAGTCTATGCCACTAAGACCAAGTCTATGCCACTAAGACCAAGTCTATGCCACTAAGACCAAGTCTATGCCACTAAGACCAAGTCTATGCCACTAAGACCAAGTCTATGCCACTAGCACCATGTCTATGCCACTAAGACCAAGTCTATGCCAGTAGCACCAAGTCTATGCCACTAAGACCAAGTCTATGCCACTAGCACCAAGTCTATGCCACTAGCACCAAGTCTATGCCACTAGCACCAAGTCTATGCCACTAAGACCAAGTCTATGCCACTAAGACCAAGTCTATGCCACTAAGACCAAGTCTATGCCACTAGCACCAAGTCTATGCCACTAAGACCAAGTCTATGCCACTAGCACCAAGTCTATGCCACTAAGACCAAGTCTATGCCACTAGCAACAAGTCTATGCCAGTAGCACCAAGTCTATGCCACTAAGACCAAGTCTATGCCAGTAGCACCAAGTCTATGCCACTAAGACCAAGTCTATGCCAGTAGCACCAAGTCTATGCCACTAAGACCAAGTCTATGCCACTAAGACCAAGTCTATGCCACTAGCACCAAGTCTATGCCACTAGCACCAAGTCTATGCCACTAAGACCAAGTCTATGCCAGAAGCACCAAGTCTATGCCACTAAGACCAAGTCTATGCCAGTAGCACCAAGTCTATGCCACTAAGACCAAGTCTATGCCACTAAGACCAAGTATATGCCAGTAGCACCAAGTCTATGCCACTAAGACCAAGTCTATGCCAGTAGCACCAAGTCTATGCCACTAAGACCAAGTCTATGCCACTAGCACCAAGTCTATGTCACTAAGACCAAGTCTATGCCACTAACACCAAGTCTATGCCACAAGCAGCAAGTCTATGCCTCTAGCACCAAGTCTATGCCACTAACACCAAGTCTATGCCACAAGCAGCAAGTCTATGCCACTAGCACCAAGTCTATGCCACTAAGACCAAGTCTATGACACTAAGACCAAGTCTATGCCACTAGCATCAGGTCTATGCCACTAAGACCAAGTCTATGCCACTAAGACCAAGTCTATGCCACTAGCACCAAGTCTATGCCACTAAGACCAAGTCTATGCCAGTAGCACCAAGTCTATGCCACTAAGACCAAGTCTATGCCACTAGCACCAAGTCTATGCCACTAGCACCAAGTCTATGCCACTAAGACCAAGTCTATGCCACTAAGACCAAGTCTATGCCAGTAGCACCAAGTCTATGCCACTAAGACCAAGTCTATGCCACTAGCACCAAGTCTATGCCACTAGCACCAAGTCTATGCCACTAACACCAAGTCTATGCCACAAGCAGCAAGTCTATGCCACTAGCACCAAGTCTATGCCACTAACATCAGGTCTATGCCACTAACACCAAGTCTATGCCAGTAGCACCAAGTCTATGCCACTAGCACCAAGTCTATGCCACTAACATCAGGTCTATGCCACTAACACCAAGTCTATGCCACTAACACCATGACTATGCCACTAAGACCAAGTCTATGCCAGTAGCACCAAGTCTATGCCACTAGCAACAAGTCTATGCTACTAACACCAAGTCTATGCCACTAGCACCAAGTCTATGCCACTAGCACCAAGTCTATGCCACTAGCACCAAGTCTATGCCACTAACACCAAGTCTATGCCACTAACACCAAGTCTATGCCACAAGCAGCAAGTCTATGCCACAAGCAGCAAGTCTATGCCACTAATATCAGGTCTATGCCACTAATACCAAGTCTATGCCACTAACACCAAGTCTATGCCACTAGCACCAAGTCTATGCCACTAGCACCACGTCTATGCCACTAGCACCAAGTCTATGCCACAAGCTGCAAGTCTTTGGCACTAGCACCAAATCTGCGCCTAAATTAAACAGAGAATCCAACTGGCCGTGAGCTGTTTAAGAAATTAGGTCTTGACGTTTCAGCCATGGCACTATTTAAAAACAAACACGCATGCTTTTACAGGTATTGGCCCCAGCCTATACCGAACCACATGTCATTGGCCCCAGCCTATACCGAACCACATGTCATTGGCCCCTGCCTATACCGAACCACATGTCATTTGCCCCAGCCTATACCGAACCACATGTCATTGGCCCCAGCCTATGCCGAACCACATGTCATTGGCCAAGCCTATACCGAACAACATGTCATTGGCCCCAGCCTATTGCGAACCATGTGTCATTGGCCCCAGCCTATACCGAACCACATGTCATTGGCCCCATTCTATACCGAACCACATGTCATTGGCCCCAGTCTATACCGAACCACATGTCATTGGCCCCAGCCTATGCCGAACCACATGTCATTGGCCCCAGCCTATACCGAACCTCATGTCATTGGCCCCAGCCTATACCGAACCACATGTCATTGGCCCCAGCCTATACCGAACCACATGTCATTGGCCCCAGCCTATACCGAACCACATGTCATTGGCCCCAGCCTATACCGAACCACATGTCTTATAGTATGAGGGAATTTCCCATAATTTTTAAAACCACATACGTCAGTTTATGTACCCATACCAGGCTACGATATCCTTGTCAGTTGATTCATCACATGAAGTAGTGACAACACTATCCTATAAATACCAGGCTACGATATCCGTGTCAATTGATTCATCACATCAAGTAGTGACAATACTATCCTATAAATACCAGGCTACGATATCCTTGTCAATTGATTCATCACATCAAGTAGTGACAATACTATCATATAAATACCAGGCTACGATATCCTTGTCAATTGATTCATCACATCAAGTAGTGACAACACTATCCTATAAATACCAGGCTACGATATCCTTGTCAATTGATTCATCACATCAAGTAGTGACAGTACTATCCTATAAATACCTGGCTACGATCCTATACATTAAAAACCTCCATTAAAGACGTTATCAAAAATATGCCATACATGGAGCAGTGGTAGCAAAGGGCACGCGTGTCACTGCGACAATCAGTATTCATTCTGTCAGCACGCGTGTCACAGTGACAAGCAGTAACTCACTGTTGATTTTATGTTTAAATCTCCCCAACTCTAAGTGTACATTTTATGTTAAAAATCTCCCCAACTCTAACTGTACATTTTACGTTTAAATCTCCCCAACTCTAACTGTACTTTGACGTTTCAATCTCCCCAACTCTAAGTGTACATTTTACGTTTAAATCTCCCCAACTCTAAGTGTACATTTTACTTTTAAATCTCCCCAACTCTAAGTGTACATTTTACGTTTAAATCTCCCCAACTCTAAGTGTACATTTTACGTTTAAATCTCCCCAACTCTAAGTGTACATTTTACGTTTAAATCTCCCCAACTATTTGTGTACATTTTACGTTTAAATCTCCCCAACTCTAAGTGTACATTTTACGTTTAAATCTCCCCAACTCTAACTGTACATTTTACGTTTAAATCTCCCCAACTCTAACTGTACATTTTACGTTTAAATCTCCCCAACTCTAACTGTACTTTGACGTTTCAATCTCCCCAACTCTAAGTGTACATTTTACGTTTAAATCTCCCCAACTCTAACTGTACATTTTACGTTTAAATCTCCCCAACTCTAACTGTACATTTTACGTTTAAATCTCCCCAACTCTAACTGTACATTTTACGTTTAAATCTCCCCAACTCTAAGTGTACATTTTACGTTTAAATCTCCCCAACTCTAAGTGTACATTTTACGTTTAAATCTCCCCAACTCTAAGTGTACATTTTACGTTTAAATCTCCCCAACTCTAAGTGTACATTTTAGGTTTGAATCTCCCCAACTCTAAGTGTACATTTTACGTTTAAATCTCCCCAACTCTAAGTGTACATTTTACGTTTAAATGTCCCCAACTCTAACTGTACATTTTACGTTTAAATCTCCCCAACTCTAACTGTACATTTTACGTTTAAATCTCACCATTTCTAAGTGTACATTTTAGGTTAAAAATCTCCCCAACTCTAAGTGTACATTTTATGATAAAAATCTCCCCAACTCTAAGTGTACATTTTACGTTTAAATCTCCCCAACTCTAACTGTACATTTTACGTTTAAATCTCCTCAACTCTAAGTGTACATTTTATGTTAAAAATCTCCCCAACTCTAACTGTACATTTTACGTTTAAATCTCCCCAACTCTAAGTGTACATTTTACGTTTAAATCTCCCAAACTCTAAGTTTACATTTTAGGTTTGAATCTCCCCAACTCTAAGTGTACATTATACGTTTAAATCTCCCCAACTCTTACTGTACATTTTACGTTTAAATCTCCCCAACTCTAAGTGTACATTTTACGTTTAAATCTCCCCAACTCTAAGTGTACATTTTACGTTTAAATCTCCCCAACTCTAAGTGTACATTTTACGTTTAAATCTCCCCAACTCTAAGTGTACATTTTACGTTTAAATCTCCCCAACTCTAAGTGTACAGTTTACGTTTAAATCTCCCCAACTCTAAGTGTACATTTTACGTTTAAATCTCCCCAACTCTAAGTGTACATTTTACGTTTAAATCTCCCCAACTCTAAGTGTACATTTTACGTTTAAATCTCCCCAACTCTAAGTGTACATTTTACGTTTAAATCTCCCCAACTCTAAGTGTACATTTTACGTTTAAATCTCCCCAACTCTAAGTGTACATTTTACGTTTAAATCTCCCCAACTCTAAGTGTACATTTTACGTTCAAATCTCCCCAACTCTAACTGTACATTTTACGTTTAAATCTCCCCAACTCTAAGTGTAAATATATGATCAAATCTCCCAACTGTTACTGTACATTTTAGAATCAAATTTCCCCAAGTCTAAGCACTAATAAGAAAGAGAGACATCGGATGGACGTGCTTTCACCTACCTCCGCCAGGAACAAAGCTGAACTTTTGCCAAAACAAACCTGACCTTCTGTGGCGCAGTGACGCATACGATCTATTTCCCAGCCCAAGGGGAGAGAACCCTGATGACTTTTCAAAACTGTATAAAAATCACTCAACCTTGCCAATGACATGCATGCAGCTGAGCCGAGCCTCTGGCCATAAAAGCAGAGGGGTGATTTGAAAACTATTTACAATAGAAACACATCGCTGCTTAGTGTTCGGAGTAATAGGAGTCGCGGTGAAGATGTTTCAATTAGAGTAGTGAAGATGTTTCAATTAGAGTGGTGAAGATGTTTCAATTAGAGTGGTGAAGATGTTTCAATTAGAGTGGTGAAGATGTTTCAATTAGAGTGGTGAAGATGTTTCAATTAGAGTGGTGAAGATGTTTCAATTAGAGTGGTGAAGATGTTTCAATTAGAGTGGTAAGATGTTTCAATTAGAGTGGTGAAGATGTTTCAATTAGAGTGGTGAAGATGTTTCAATTAGAGTGGTGAAGATGTTTCAATTAGAGTGGTGAAGATGTTTCAATTAGAGTGGTGTAATTTCCGACAACGTCCCCAAAGAGCGTCCTAATTATCATCTTTGTTACATAAAGATGATTATTTTATATGTTTTGTTTTATTTGTAAGACGACTTAGTATATTTTTTTCAGTTCACTACAAAACTTAGATATTTCCTATTACACCCAAGTGTACTAGGTGTGGGCATAGTAGCATGCTAAACCTAGTTTCATCATAGAGCAGGGGTGGCCAGACCTATAGTAAATGATATCCACTAGACCAGGGGTGGCCAGACCTGTAGTAATTGAGAGCCACTAGACCAGGGGTGGCCAGACCTGTAGTAAGTGAGAGCCACTAGACCATGGGTGGTCAGACCTGTAGTAACTGAGAGCCACTAGACCATGGGTGGTCAGACCTGTAGTAACCGAGAGCCACTAGACCAGGGGTGGCCAGACCTGTAGTAACTGAGAGTCACTAGACCATGGGTGGTCAGACCTGTAGTAACTGAGAGCCACTAGACCAGGGGTGGCCAGACCTGTAGTAACTGAGAGCCACTAGACCATGGGTGGTCAGACCTGTAGTAACCGAGAGCCACTAGACCAGCGGTGGTCAGATCTGTAGTAACTGAGAGCCACTAGACCATGGGTGGCCAGACCTGTAGTAACTGTGAGCCACTAGAACATGGGTGGTCAGACCTGTAGTAACTGAGAGCCACTAGACCAGCGGTGGTCAGACCTGTAGTAACTGAGAGCCAGTCACTTTACGTGTTCATGAGAGGACCAGTCACTTAACGTGTTCGCGGGAGAACCAGTCACTTTACGTGTTCACGGGAGAACCAGTCACTTTACGTGTTCACGGGAGAACCAGTCACTTTACGTGTTCACGAGAGAACCAGTCACTTTACGTGTTCTTGAGAGAACCAGTCACTTTAAGTGTTCATGAGAGACCCAGTCACTTTACGTGTTCATGAGAGACCCAGTCACTTTACGTGTTCATGAGAGACCCAGTCACTTTACGTGTTCATGAGAGACCCAGTCACTTTACGTGTTCATGAGAGACCCAGTCACTTTACGTGTTCTTGAGAGAACCAGTCACTTTAAGTGTTCATGAGAGACCCAGTCACTTTACGTGTTCTTGAGAGAACCAGTCACTTTACGTGTTCATAAGAGACCCAGTCACTTTACGTGTTCATGAGAGAACCAGTCACTTTACGTGTTCATGAGAGAACCAGTCACTTTACGTGTTCATCTACAATTTCAGAAAGTTTACGTGAAGGCCAAGGCCGTTAAAGATGTTGAGACCGTCATCTGTGGCGCATATAGTATACTCGTCTACACGTACATCAGCCTTTGGGGGAAGGGGGCAGGCGAGAGACTACGAAACGATGTTACACAGCTTGGGAAAGTGCACTGTTACAGCTTGGGAAAGTGCCCAATCTGAGCTAATGAATGACAGCCCGGGGGGGGGGTGAGGAGGAGAAGGAATACGATCAAGTTTTTGGGGAGGTAACTCTATACTACATGCGGTTCGACACTACGGTAACTCAAGTTGTTATGCCACGAGAAGAACATCCACTCTGAAAGTGAAATAGAGAATATGTATTTATGTAGTAGAGCCGTGTTAAAATCCACTCTATATATAGTAGATATGTCTATGTAGTAGAGCCGTGTTAAAATCCACTCTATATATAGTAGATATGTCTATGTATTAGAGCCGTGTTAAAATCCACTCTATATATAGTAGATATGTCTATGTATTAGAGCCGTGTTAAAATCCACTCTATATATAGTAGATATGTCTATGTAGTAGAGCCGTGTTATAATCCACTCTATATATAGTAGATATGTCTATGTATTAGAGCCGTGTTCAAATCCACTCTATATATAGTAGATATGTCTATGTAGTAGAGCCGTGTTCAAATCCACTCTATATATAGTAGATATGTCTATGTAGTAGAGCCGTGTTCAAATCCACTCTATATATAGTAGATATGTCTATGTAGTAGAGCCGTGTTAAAATCCACTCTATATATAGTAGATATGTCTATGTAGTAGAGCCGTGTTAAAATCCACTCTATATATAGTAGATATGTCTATGTATTAGAGCCGTGTTAAAATCCACTCTATATATAGTAGATATGTCTATGTAGTAGAGCCGTGTTAAAATCCACTCTATATATAGTAGATATGTCTATGTAGTAGAGCCGTGTTAAAATCCACTCTATATATAGTAGATATGTCTATGTATTAGAGCCGTGTTAAAATCCACTCTATATATAGTAGATATGTCTATGTATTAGAGCCGTGTTAAAATCCACTCTATATATAGTAGATATGTCTATGTAGTAGAGCCGTGTTATAATCCACTCTATATATAGTAGATATGTCTATGTATTAGAGCCGTGTTCAAATCCACTCTATATATAGTAGATATGTCTATGTAGTAGAGCCGTGTTCAAATCCACTCTATATATAGTAGATATGTCTATGTAGTAGAGCCGTGTTCAAATCCACTCTATATATAGTAGATATGTCTATGTAGTAGAGCCGTGTTAAAATCCACTCTATATATAGTAGATATGTCTATGTAGTAGAGCCGTGTTCAAATCCACTCTATATATAGTAGATATGTCTATGTAGTAGAGCCGTGTTCAAATCCACTCTATATATAGTAGATATGTCTATGTAGTAGAGCCGTGTTAAAATCCACTCTATATATAGTAGATATGTCTATGTATTAGAGCCGTGTTCAAATCCACTCTATATATAGTAGATATGTCTATGTAGTAGAGCCGTGTTCAAATCCACTCTATATATAGTAGATATGTCTATGTAGTAGAGCCGTGTTAAAATCCACTCTATATATAGTAGATATGTCTATGTATTAGAGCCGTGTTCAAATCCACTCTATATATAGTAGATATGTCTATGTAGTAGAGCCGTGTTCAAATCCACTCTATATATAGTAGATATGTCTATGTAGTAGAGCCGTGTTAAAATCCACTCTATATATAGTAGATATGTCTATGTATTAGAGCCGTGTTCAAATCCACTCTATATATAGTAGATATGTCTATGTAGTAGAGCCGTGTTCAAATCCACTCTATATATAGTAGATATGTCTATGTAGTAGAGCCGTGTTCAAATCCACTCTATATATAGTAGATATGTCTATGTAGTAGAGCCGTGTTCAAATCCACTCTATATATAGTAGATATGTCTATGTAGTAGAGCCGTGTTAAAATCCACTCTATATATAGTAGATATGTCTATGTAGTAGAGCCGTGTTCAAATCCACTCTATATATAGTAGATATGTCTATGTAGTAGAGCCGTGTTCAAATCCACTCTATATATAGTAGATATGTCTATGTAGTAGAGCCGTGTTAAAATCCACTCTATATATAGTAGATATGTCTATGTAGTAGAGCCGTGTTAAAATCCACTCTATATATAGTAGATATGTCTATGTAGTAGAGCCGTGTTCAAATCCACTCTATATATAGTAGATATGTCTATGTAGTAGAGCCGTGTTAAAATCCACTCTATATATAGTAGATATGTCTATGTAGTAGAGCCGTGTTAAAATCCACTCTATATATAGTAGATATGTCTATGTAGTAGAGCCGTGTTAAAATCCACTCTATATATAGTAGATATGTCTATGTAGTAGAGCCGTGTTAAAATCCACTCTATATATAGTAGATATGTCTATGTAGTAGAGCCGTGTTAAAATCCACTCTATATATAGTAGATATGTCTATGTAGTAGAGCCGTGTTCAAATCCACTCTATATATAGTAGATATGTCTATGTAGTAGAGCCGTGTTAAAATCCACTCTATATATAGTAGATATGTCTATGTAGTAGAGCCGTGTTAAAATCCACTCTATATATAGTAGATATGTCTATGTAGTAGAGCCGTGTTCAAATCCACTCTATATATAGTAGATATGTCTATGTAGTAGAGCCGTGTTCAAATCCACTCTATATATAGTAGATATGTCTATGTAGTAGAGCCGTGTTCAAATCCACTCTATATATAGTAGATATGTCTATGTAGTAGAGCCGTGTTAAAATCCACTCTATATATAGTAGATATGTCTATGTAGTAGAGCCGTGTTAAAATCCACTCTATATATAGTAGATATGTCTATGTAGTAGAGCCGTGTTAAAATCCACTCTATATATAGTAGATATGTCTATGTAGTAGAGCCGTGTTCAAATCCACTCTATATATAGTAGATATGTCTATGTAGTAGAGCCGTGTTCAAATCCACACTATATATAGTAGATATGTCTATGTAGTAGAGCCGTGTTCAAAATCCACTCTATATATAGTAGATATGTCTATGTAGTAGAGCCGTGTTCAAATCCACTCTATATATAGTAGATATGTCTATGTAGTAGAGCCGTGTTCAAATCCACTCTATATATAGTAGATATGTCTATGTAGTAGAGCCGTGTTCAAATCCACTCTATATATAGTAGATATGTCTATGTAGTAGAGCCGTGTTCAAATCCACTCTATATATAGTAGATATGTCTATGTAGTAGAGCCGTGTTCAAATCCACTCTATATATAGTAGATATGTCTATGTAGTAGAGCCGTGTTCAAATCCACTCTATATATAGTAGATATGTCTATGTAGTAGAGCCGTGTTCAAATCCACTCTATATATAGTAGATATGTCTATGTAGTAGAGCCGTGTTCAAATCCACTCTATATATAGTAGATATGTCTATGTAGTAGAGCCGTGTTCAAATCCACTCTATATATAGTAGATATGTCTATGTAGTAGAGCCGTGTTAAAATCCACTCTATATATAGTAGATATGTCTATGTAGTAGAGCCGTGTTAAAATCCACTCTATATATAGTAGATATGTCTATGTAGTAGAGCCGTGTTAAAATCCACTCTATATATAGTAGATATGTCTATGTAGTAGAGCCGTGTTAAAATCCACTCTATATATAGTAGATATGTCTATGTAGTAGAGCCGTGTTCAAAATCCACTCTATATATAGTAGATATGTCTATGTAGTAGAGCCGTGTTAAAATCCACTCTATATATAGTAGATATGTCTATGTAGTAGAGCCGTGTTAAAATCCACTCTATATATAGTAGATATGTCTATGTAGTAGAGCCGTGTTCAAAATCCACTCTATATATAGTAGATATGTCTATGTAGTAGAGCCGTGTTCAAATCCACTCTATATATAGTAGATATGTCTATGTAGTAGAGCCGTGTTAAAATCCACTCTATATATAGTAGATATGTCTATGTAGTAGAGCCGTGTTCAAAATCCACTCTATATATAGTAGATATGTCTATGTAGTAGAGCCGTGTTCAAATCCACTCTATATATAGTAGATATGTCTATGTAGTAGAGCCGTGTTCAAATCCACTCTATATATAGTAGATATGTCTATGTAGTAGAGCCGTGTTCAAATCCACTCTATATATAGTAGATATGTCTATGTAGTAGAGCCGTGTTCAAATCCACTCTATATATAGTAGATATGTCTATGTAGTAGAGCCGTGTTCAAATCCACTCTATATATAGTAGATATGTCTATGTATTAGAGCCGTGTTCAAATCCACTCTATATATAGTAGATATGTCTATGTAGTAGAGCCGTGTTCAAATCCACTCTATATATAGTAGATATGTCTATGTAGTAGAGCCGTGTTCAAATCCACTCTATATATAGTAGATATGTCTATGTAGTAGAGCCGTGTTCAAATCCACTCTATATATAGTAGATATGTCTATGTAGTAGAGCCGTGTTCAAATCCACTCTATATATAGTAGATATGTCTATGTAGTAGAGCCGTGTTCAAATCCACTCTATATATAGTAGATATGTCTATGTAGTAGAGCCGTGTTCAAATCCACTCTATATATAGTAGATATGTCTATGTAGTAGAGCCGTGTTCAAATCCACTCTATATATAGTAGATATGTCTATGTAGTAGAGCCGTGTTAAAATCCACTCTATATATAGTAGATATGTCTATGTAGTAGAGCCGTGTTCAAATCCACTCTATATATAGTAGATATGTCTATGTAGTAGAGCCGTGTTCAAATCCACTCTATATATAGTAGATATGTCTATGTATTAGAGCCGTGTTCAAATCCACTCTATATATAGTAGATATGTCTATGTAGTAGAGCCGTGTTCAAAATCCACTCTATATATAGTAGATATGTCTATGTAGTAGAGCCGTGTTCAAATCCACTCTATATATAGTAGATATGTCTATGTAGTAGAGCCGTGTTCAAATCCACTCTATATATAGTAGATATGTCTATGTAGTAGAGCCGTGTTCAAATCCACTCTATATATAGTAGATATGTCTATGTAGTAGAGCCGTGTTCAAATCCACTCTATATATAGTAGATATGTCTATGTATTAGAGCCGTGTTCAAATCCACTCTATATATAGTAGATATGTCTATGTAGTAGAGCCGTGTTCAAATCCACTCTATATATAGTAGATATGTCTATGTATTAGAGCCGTGTTCAAATCCACTCTATATATAGTAGATATGTCTATGTAGTAGAGCCGTGTTCAAATCCACTCTATATATAGTAGATATGTCTATGTATTAGAGCCGTGTTCAAATCCACTCTATATATAGTAGATATGTCTATGTAGTAGAGCCGTGTTCAAATCCACTCTATATATAGTAGATATGTCTATGTAGTAGAGCCGTGTTCAAATCCACTCTATATATAGTAGATATGTCTATGTAGTAGAGCCGTGTTCAAATCCACTCTATATATAGTAGATATGTCTATGTAGTAGAGCCGTGTTCAAATCCACTCTATATATAGTAGATATGTCTATGTAGTAGAGCCGTGTTCAAATCCACTCTATATATAGTAGATATGTCTATGTAGTAGAGCCGTGTTCAAATCCACTCTATATATAGTAGATATGTCTATGTAGTAGAGCCGTGTTCAAATCCACTCTATATATAGTAGATATGTCTATGTAGTAGAGCCGTGTTCAAATCCACTCTATATATAGTAGATATGTCTATGTAGTAGAGCCGTGTTCAAATCCACTCTATATATAGTAGATATGTCTATGTAGTAGAGCCGTGTTCAAATCCACTCTATATATAGTAGATATGTCTATGTAGTAGAGCCGTGTTCAAATCCACTCTATATATAGTAGATATGTCTATGTAGTAGAGCCGTGTTAAAATCCACTCTATATATAGTAGATATGTCTATGTAGTAGAGCCGTGTTCAAATCCACACTATATATAGTAGATATGTCTATGTAGTAGAGCCGTGTTCAAATCCACTCTATATATAGAGATATATTTTGTAACTTTTTTATCAACAAAATTGCTAAAATTCGTAAGGAACTTGACAGAACGTTGTTGCCACCACATGATTTATCTCCTTCTTTTGCTGTAAGGTCAAGCTTTGACATGTTCCAGCCTGTTACGGAAAATGAGGTCAAAAGTATTATTCTAAAATCTAAGCCAACGTCCTGCTCTCTTGATCCCATCCCCACTCCACTATTGGTTGAGTCATTAGATCTCTTACTCCCAACAGTAACAAATATAGTTAATGAAAGTCTAAAATCTGGCACCTTTCCTTCATTATGTAAATCTGCTATTATAAAACCCTTGCTGAAAAAACAAGGGTTAGACCAAAACAATTTAAACAACTATCGACCTGTGTCTAATATTTCATTTTTGTCGAAAGTCATTGAAAAACTAGTCTTAAAACAACTTTTTGCTTATCTAAATGACCACACTCTTCTAAGTCCCAATCAGTCGGCCTACAGACCTTCTCACAGCACAGAGACCACCCTGTTAAAGGTAACAAATGACCTCCTACTCGCACTGGACAGTGGGAAAATTTCTATATTGGTCCTCTTAGATCTTAGTGCAGCCTTTGACACTGTCGACCATCAAACACTGCTGAAAACCCTGCAAAATTATTTTGGAATTTCTGGCTCAGTTCTGGCTTGGTTTCAATCATACTTATCTAACAGATCACAGGTAGTATCAGTAGATGGCTGTATCTCTCACAAAGCTGACTTGCTTTATGGTGTGCCTCAGGGCTCTGTTTTGGGTCCGGTACTTTTTGTGCTGTATACAAGACCACTACTTCTACTGCTCGAAAAGCATTCAGTTAAAAGCCAATCATTTGCAGATGATACTCAGCTATATACTCACACAGATCCCTCTAATTTGGACTCCACTGTCCAATTGATGCAAGAGTGCATTGATGAGGTGAAGTCTTGGATGACGTTCAGCAAACTCAGGCTGAATGATGACAAGACTGAAGCACTTCTATTTTGCAACAATAAATCACGCAGTACTTTGTCTCTTCCGAAGTCAATTCAGGTAGCCAGTTCGGATATTCTGTTCACAACATCGACTAGGAATCTTGGCTACATTATTTCTGACAACATGTCTATTAACAACTTTATCAATCACATCTGTCGCTCTGCCTACACTGCCATTCGTCAGATCAGCTCAATCCGTCATTACTTAACAGTTAGTGCAACAAAAACTCTAGTCTGTGCTCTTGTACTAGCTCGTATGGATTACTGCAATTCTCTTCTGTCAGGTGCGCCTAAACAATGCATTGAAAAACTACAGAAAGTTCAAAATTCAGCTGCCAGACTGGTGCTCAAGGCAAAAAAACATGACCATGTTACTCCACTTCTTCACTCACTTCATTGGCTGCCTATACAAGCCCGTATTGATTACAAACTGGCCGTTCTCTGTCACAACTTCTTTTCGGACTCATGCCCATCGTATCTTACTGAACTTTTGTCGGTCTACTCACCCACTCGCCAGCTACGATCTTCTGCGGACACACGCATTCTCTCTGTTCCTACGACACGCACCAAAACATTTGGTGAAAGGTCGTTCTCTTTTTGTGCAGCCAAACAATGGAATTCTCTACCATTACACATACGTAGTATTCAAACAACCAAGTCCTTCAAGACTGCACTTAAGACACACCTTTTCAACATTTATTTTCAAAATTAATGAAACAACATTTCTTGTAAATGATTAACGTAGCTTATGTATAATGTACTGTAATTTTTGTGTTTGTTATGATATGAAAGTTAATTTAATATTTATAGGTATGTTATTTCTTTCATGTAAAGCGCTGTGAGCCCAGTTCCTTACTGGGATACAGCGCTATATAAATAATCAATTTATTATTTTATTTATTATAGTAGATATGTCTATGTATTAGAGCCGTGTTCAAATCCACTCTATATATAGTAGATATGTCTATGTAGTAGAGCCGTGTTCAAATCCACTCTATATATAGTAGATATGTCTATGTAGTAGAGCCGTGTTCAAATCCACTCTATATATAGTAGATATGTCTATGTAGTAGAGCCGTGTTCAAATCCACTCTATATATAGTAGATATGTCTATGTAGTAGAGCCGTGTTCAAATCCACTCTATATATAGTAGATATGTCTATGTAGTAGAGCCGTGTTCAAATCCACTCTATATATAGTAGATATGTCTATGTAGTAGAGCCGTGTTCAAATCCACTCTATATATAGTAGATATGTCTATGTAGTAGAGCCGTGTTCAAATCCACTCTATATATAGTAGATATGTCTATGTAGTAGAGCCGTGTTCAAATCCACACTATATATAGTAGATATGTCTATGTAGTAGAGCCGTGTTCAAATCCACTCTATATATAGTAGATATGTCTATGTATTAGAGCCGTGTTCAAATCCACTCTATATATAGTAGATATGTCTATGTAGTAGAGCCGTGTTCAAATCCACTCTATATATAGTAGATATGTCTATGTAGTAGAGCCGTGTTCAAATCCACTCTATATATAGTAGATATGTCTATGTAGTAGAGCCGTGTTCAAATCCACTCTATATATAGTAGATATGTCTATGTAGTAGAGCCGTGTTCAAATCCACTCTATATATAGTAGATATGTCTATGTATTAGAGCCGTGTTCAAATCCACTCTATATATAGTAGATATGTCTATGTAGTAGAGCCGTGTTCAAATCCACTCTATATATAGTAGATATGTCTATGTATTAGAGCCGTGTTCAAATCCACTCTATATATAGTAGATATGTCTATGTAGTAGAGCCGTGTTCAAATCCACTCTATATATAGTAGATATGTCTATGTATTAGAGCCGTGTTCAAATCCACTCTATATATAGTAGATATGTCTATGTAGTAGAGCCGTGTTCAAATCCACTCTATATATAGTAGATATGTCTATGTATTAGAGCCGTGTTCAAATCCACTCTATATATAGTAGATATGTCTATGTAGTAGAGCCGTGTTCAAATCCACTCTATATATAGTAGATATGTCTATGTAGTAGAGCCGTGTTAAA
>CALYLW010000015.1:3911579-4034079 GCA_944989445.1 Ampullaceana balthica | reverse complement strand
TGGTACAGGACAATAACAAATAACCTTGAAAGAAACTCACATAGTTTTATAGTTGGTACAGGACAATAACAAATAACCTTGAAAGAAACTCACATAGTTTTATAGTTGGTACAGGACAATAACAAATAATCTTCAAATAAACACACATAGTTTTATAGTTGGTACAGGACAATAACAAATAATCTTCAAATAAACTCACATAGTTTTATAGTTGGTACAGGACAATAACAAATAATCTTCAAATAAACACACATAGTTTTATAGTTGGTACAGGACAATAACAAATAATCTTCAAATAAACACACATAGTTTTATAGTTGGTACAGGACAATAACATAATAATCTTCAAATAAACACACATAGTTTTACAGTTGGTACAGGACAATAACATAATAATCTTCAAATAAACACACATAGTTTTATAGTTGGTACAGGACAATAACAAATAATCTTCAAATAAACACACATAGTTTTATAGTTGGTACAGGACAATAACATAATAATCTTCAAATAAACACACATAGTTTTATAGTTGGTACAGGACAATAACAAATAACCTTCAAATAAACACACATAGTTTTATAGTTGGTACAGGACAATAACAAATAATCTTCAAATAAACACACACAGTTTTATAGTTGGTACAGGACAATAACATAATAATCTTCAAATAAACACACATAGTTTTATAGTTGGTACAGGACAATAACATAATAATCTTCAAATAAACTCACATAGTTTTATAGTTGGTACAGGACAATAACAAATAACCTTGAAAGAAACTCACATAGTTTTATAGTTGGTACAGGACAATAACAAATAATCTTCAAATAAACACACATAGTTTTATAGTTGGTACAGGACAATAACAAATAATCTTCAAATAAACACACATAGTTTTATAGTTGGTACAGGACAATAACAAATAACCTTGAAAGAAACTCACATAGTTTTATAGTTGGTACAGGACAATAACAAATAATCTTCAAATAAACACACATAGTTTTATAGTTGGTACAGGACAATAACAAATAATCTTCAAATAAACACACATAGTTTTATAGTTGGTACAGGACAAAAACAAATAATCTTCAAATAAACACACATAGTTTTATAGTTGGTACAGGACAATAACATAATAATCTTCAAATAAACACACATAGTTTTATAGTTGGTACAGGACAATAACAAATAATCTTCAAATAAACACACATAGTTTTATAGTTGGTACAGGACAATAACAAATAACCTTGAAAGAAACTCACATAGTTTTATAGTTGGTACAGGACAATAACAAATAATCTTCAAATAAACACACAGTTTTATTCATTTTTAAAAAAAAATTCATGAAACTAATTTGACCCCGTGATTTTCCGAAAAGTTAGAGACCTAGGCCCACTGTGACAGTATATGGCAACTGTTATAGCTAGTATTGTTCCTTTAGTTTTGACGGCAAACACAAGTACTAAAGTGAACCAAAGTTTTGTCTTGTGTAAAGTTAAACAATTTGAGTTAATTATGAACAGCGGAATCTCTCATAACGAGCACATCTCATAACGAGTTATTCGCAAAACGAGCAAAAAATAAAAAAAAAGGTGAACAACTTGCTGTACTATTCTTAGGAACAAAAACAAAATTAAGGAGATGGGTGCTTCAAAGGGAGTGTCAAGAATGTCTACCAAACGGTTATGACACATTTTCGTCAAGTTTTGTAGCGTCGGGGGGAAGGGGGGAGGAAGAAATCTTTTGACAATTTTCTAGTTAAAAAGGAATATTTATTTGTCATAAATTCATATTTTTATTTACGTTTTTTGTTTCAAAATCTGAATTATATTCCAAGTTGTTACACATCTTAACAATTCATAAGTATTTTTATTTGAATAAATGAAAATAACATTGTTTGAAAACAGAGTAATTTTTTAAGCATGGAACGCATTATCTTTTTTTTACATTGATTAGTATGGGAAAAATTGTTTCCTATAACGAGTGTTTCGCTTTACGAATAAGATTCAGGAGCAAATTATGCTCGTTATAAGAGGTTACACTATTATGCCTTTTAAAAATAAAATAAAACACACGATTTTCTGCATTATTTGCAAGTCTGGCTAAATTGCCTGTAGCCACTCTTTATTTTAATTTTAGCCATCTACTGTAACTTTAAGATTTTTCATACTGCAAGAGATTGCTTGTGACACAGCATGGCTTTTTAATTCTTACATTTCTGACAAGGGTTTCATTGTTCAATGACCAGATAACGAGAGAAAACAAATATCAAAACAATCCAATAAAAATATATTCTCCTAGGGATGTTTTCTTTAACTAGTTTTAATCTGAACTAAATACCGGTAGTTTGGTTTACATAAGAAAGCTGGACAAAGTAGGGTTCGAAAATATAACTGGAATCTCGCATTAGGTGTTTAGAGGAATTTTTAAAAAATAAAAAAAAACACAAAAAAACTTGTTGATATTCCACCCGCAGCTAAGCTGCAAGTCAAGTAGTACCAGTGTTGATAGTTGTACCAGTGTTGATAGTTGTACCAGTGTTGATAGTTGTACCAGTGTAGATAGTTGTACCAGTGTAGATAGTTGTACCAGTGTTGATAGTTGTACCAGTGTTGATAGTTGTACCAGTGTTGATAGTTGTACCAGTGTTGATAGTTGTACCAGTGTTGATAGTTGTACCAGTGTAGATAGTTGTACCAGTGTTGATAGTTGTACCAGTGTTGATAGTTGTACCAGTGTTGATAGTTGTACCGGTGCTCACAGTTGTGCCGGGCGCACTCAAACATTCACGTAGACAATGGAAGGCAGGGAATATCAGAGGTGTGACGAAAATACCTCATATGGATGGGTGCTAGAGGGAGGGGGCAAGCGTTTTCTATATAAAGTTAGTTAGACGGTGCCGTAAAGGAGTGTATTGTAATAACGGTATATGATATGTACACAATTTATTTATACATTATGTGTGATTTGGGGATGAATCAATCAATATGTGTGTTCGTGTGAGTTAAATGGCTTATTTACTTGATCAAAAGTGAATTTCTTTGGTTTATTATTGTGAGGGGTGTAAGTTGTAGACTGACTTAATGGAAACTTTTAAAGTATCCCCAGGCCAGATTAACACCAGATTCTTCATTTTTCACGAATAGTCAATCTTCCATAAAGATTTGAATATAACATTAAAATTACATGTTTTCTTCTGCAACTCTGTCGCAATAAGCACATTTATAGTTTGATTTTATGAATTAAATAGAAGGATTGAATTAATCAATTATTAAACTTAAGGCTGTGTGAGAACTAATAACCACCAACATAACAGTAGATGCCGAGCACCTAATTTGATATAAGAGGACCCCACTATATTTATTAATTGAAAGAAATTCATA
Organism: Ampullaceana balthica; assembly: GCA_944989445.1. Lineage (NCBI taxonomy): Eukaryota > Metazoa > Mollusca > Gastropoda > Lymnaeidae > Ampullaceana > Ampullaceana balthica. The sequence continues at coordinate 4,030,693 of CALYLW010000015.1, read as the reverse complement.
AGGCAGATTCAGAGGTTTTTCATCAATGATGGGAGCTCAAATAACAGGCAAGGAGGCCAGTCCCCATGCTGCATCCAAAGAAAAAAAAAGCTTTGGTGGATCTCATCACTGAATCACGTCATTAAGATTGGGGGCGGGGAGGGGGGAAGAGACCTACACCCCAGGTTACCTGTCGGTGGACCTCCGTAATTAAGATTGGGGGAACTTGTAAGTTGGAGAACAACACCTACAGGTTAGGCCTCCAGATAGACCTCCGTAATTGAGAATTGGGGGGGGGAGAGACCTACACCTCCAGTTACCTGTTGGTAGACCTCCGTCATTAAGATTGGGGGGGGGGAGAAACCTACACCCCCAGTTACCTGTTGGTGGACCTCTGTCATTAAGATTGGGGGGGGGGAGACCTACACCCCCAGTTACCTGTTGGTGGACCTCTGTCATTAAGATTGGGGGAGCTTGTAAGTCGGAGACCTACACACCCAGGTTACCTGTTGGTAGACCTCCAAATCATGTCTGTTGGAAACAGGTGAACCAGGTAAAGACTTTTTTTCTTTTCCTCGGGCCGTGAGCCTCCCTAACGCTGGCTATTTACACAAGGCCGCGGCATCATCCACTCCCGTGTCTTGGCTGGTGGGGTTGGGGGAGCCTACATTTCTGATACTTAACAATAAACGGGAAATGCATACACTTATTTATACGCGTTAGAGCCAGCGACACGCGTACATCTGCAGAACCGCCAAGTCACAATGCATCAAACTGTGTGTTTTATTTACCACATTTTTATTAACTTGCTTTCGTTCCTGTCCTTGTTTTCGTTCCTGTTCGCAAAATGTTCAAATTTTCAAACGTAAAATTAAACCACTTCTGACGGTCCTCGAGATCCCAAAATTTTACCACAGATAGATCTTGGATGACAATGCATTGTATCAAAATTTCAGATCGATCGAATGTGCCGTAATTAATTTAATGCATTTTTAGTTTATCTCTATATAGCATCTGTATCCGTCTGCTATTGTCGACATCCACGTGCCACCGGAGTTCACCCCCAGTCATCCATGACCACATCCCCGGCGCTTATGAGGTTTTAGATAAGCAGTTCACTCATTCTCTCACTTATAGATCTCTCTTTTGCCTTCTAAATTAGAAATCTTTAATTTTTATACCAAACTCCCACCCCACGTTTTTAGTCATATTAAATGAAAATACTGGAACTTATAATTTTTAAATTATTTTCTTCTTTTTAGTCCACTTATAAAAACGTGGTTTTTAAAAATCTTTTTTTACCTCTATTTATTAATGTCCGAGACTTGATGGTAGAAAGAGAACTCAGGAAGTTTACAAAACTTCAACTGTATACAACACTTTCAACTGTTTACAACACTTCAACTGTTTACAACACTTCAACTGTTTACAACACTTCAACTGTTTACAACACTTCAACTGTTTACAACTAAATTAACAGCTATTCAGCTTTGGACACAAGTACCGAATCAGATTGTTATAACAACGTTCTGCACAAGATATCAACACTTAGTAATGTGGAAGATGAACATAGCTGTATGTTCTGTTACTCGTCTACTGAATTATAAGCTGTATGTTCTGTTACTCGTCTACTGACTTATAAGCTGTATGTTCTGTTACTCCTCTACTGACTTATAACGTCAAATGCAATATTTTGAGCAATAACGGCACCTTCTCTAGATTCAATATAAGCTACTTACAACAACAATGAAGGATCAGAATTATGAAGCAGCTGAACTTATTTTTTTTTGTACAACTATTTTAAGAGAGCACCCATGAAATTAATCCTCCATATTAAAAATACGCAACTGAGATGAAAGAATAAAATTTATTATGCTATGATTTGGAAAAAAAAGAAATTTATAATATTACGTCATCAATTTTTACCTTCGGAATTCATCCAATTTATAACAGATTACTTCATCGGTTATTTGTAAGCAAAATTCTCTTTAATAAACAATAAAAAGTCATCGATTTTTACCATTATTCCACTTCATCTTATTTTTTAATATTTTTTTTAAACTCAAAACAGCAAACAATGTCGTCTTTTCTAATAAATATAATATTTTAATTTCGTTGTTACAGAAAAAAAGCTATAAATAAATATAAGTAAAAAAAAGATTTCAAACTTTTATGCTCAAGTACTATGATGTAATATGACTTAAAACGTTTCTCAGGCTTAATTAATTCAATTCACTCATTTTCTTACTGGTCATTTGTAAACCCTAATCATTTTAGCCAAACGCCTAAAAAGCACCCGCCCACGTTATTAGTCATATTACATCATAGTATTTGAGCATATAAGTTTGAAATTTTTATCAATCCAGAAAAATATTTTTCCTTCACAGTTCTGTGAAAAAAAAATTATTTTCTTCTTTTTAGTCCGCTTATAAAAACGTGGTTTTTAAAAATCTTTTTTTTACTTCTATTTATTTTATTCTTTTTAGTCTAAATGTATGCTATGGTGAGTTTTGAAGTATTGATTATGTTCAAATATAATACGCATTGCCCGACAAACATTTACAGACTGGAAATGACTGATCTCCCCTTGATGTTAAATATGGTTTATATGGTCGGAGTTGGTGTGAACTCGGCACGTGAATGTAATGTAAACAAGAGCAGACGGATAATACATATGCTTATATATAGATAAACTAAAAAGTTCAATAATTTAATAACGGTACATTCGATCGATCTGAAATTTTTATACAATGCTTTGTCATCCAAGATCTATATGTGGTAAAATTTTGAGATCTCTAGGACCATCACAAGTGGTTTAATTTTACGTTGGAAGATTTGTAAAATTGTGGACAGACAATCAGGAACGAAAGTGAGTTAATAAAAACGTGGTAAAAAAATACAACTACTAGTCAACTAATAATTTAAGATGAGGGCAGCTGACCAGTTAAAATTTAAACGCGGGCCGTATTTAGCCTACGGGCCGGACTTTTGAGATCCCTAGTCTAAATAAATGCGGTTATGTAACACACAAAGACATTTTGCAGAGCACCTGGTATAATCCTTCAGACCTTCACAAGAAAGGGTTTCCAGTACATTCCTTGCAGGGAATCTGATAAATATTCAGGTCTACGGTCTGTGCTAAATCGCAGGAATTATTTTTAACAACATATATGCCCAAGTCTGTTAGAACTAGTCAATGAGAGTGTTCCACTCATAGGTCTGACCTTACCATGGCAGTTAATGACAGTGTTCCACTCATAGGTCTGACCTTACCATGGCAGTTAATGACAGTGTTCCACTCATAGGTCTGACCTCACCACGGCAGTTAATGAGAGTGTTCCACTCATAGGTCTGACCTTACCATGGCAGTTAATGACAGTGTTCCACTCATAGGTCTGACCTCACCACGGCAGTTAATGAGAGTGTTCCACTCATAGGTCTGACACCACGGCAGTTAATGAGAGTGTTCCACTCATAGGTCTGACCTCACCACGGCAGTTAATGAAAGTGCTACACCAATAGGTCTGACCTTACCACGGCAGTTAATGAGAGTGTTCCACTCATAGGTCTGACCTCACCACGGCAGTTAATGAGAGTGTTCCACTCATAGGTCTGACACCACGGCAGTTAATGACAGTGTTCCACTCATAGGTCTGACCTCACCACGGCAGTTAATGAAAGTGCTCCAGTCATAGGTCATACCTCACCACGGCAGTCAATGAGAGTGTTCCACTCATAGGTCTGACCTTACCATGGCGGTTAATGAGAGTGCTCACTCAGTGTTATTTTTCAACATTCATTCACGCAACATGGACTTTAGCCCAGCGAGGTAAAAAAGTTTAAATTAATTTGGCTAATCAAGTAACACACGAACATAGTATAAATAATTATATTAGCCTAGGTCACTGGGTAACGCTAAGGGATATCACTCTAAGTTTTTAAAATTGAAAATATAGACGTAAAATCATAATCATTTTGGTTTCGAGATTAACATTACCCAAACAACGCACGAACCTGTGACGCAGCATTTGCGTTGTAGATATAACATTTTGTGTCTTCAACTGTGAATGTTGTATAGTTTTGTGAGCTACGCCATGGAGTTTGCATCAGATACGTCCGTGTTAATGATTTATTTTCAACATATATTTGAGGATTTATAATTATAAAATGGTGTATAATATTTAGATTTTTAGTGAAAATTAAATCATTCTAATGAACTAAAATTTAATTATTCATTCTTTTTATTGAACTCATTCACATACCAATTTTTGGTTGTCGGACAAACTGATTCGAACGTATGCAATAACATTCACGTAAGTTACTTGGGATTTTGAAAAAAGTGGGCGCCTTAAGCGCCCCAGTACAACCTAGTAAATAAATATGTCCTAGCACTGCCCATGCCTTAAGCGCCCCAGTACAACCGAGTAAATAAATATGTTCTAGCACTGCCCATGCCTTATGCGCCCCAGTACAACCGAGTAAATAAATATGTCCTAGCACTGCCCATGCCTTAAGCGCCCCAGTACAACCGAGTAAATAAATATGTCCTAGCACTGCCCATGCCTTATGCGCCCCAGTACAACCTAGTAAATAAATATGTTCTAGCACTGCCCATGCCTTAAGCGCCCCAGTACAACCGAGTAAATAAATATGTCCTAGCACTGCCCATGCCTTAAGCGCCCCAGTACAACCGAGTAAATAAATATGTCCTAGCACTGCCCATGCCTTATGCGCCCCAGTACAACCTAGTAAATAAATATGTTCTAGCACTGCCCATGCCTTAAGCGCCCCAGTACAACCGAGTAAATAAATATGTCCTAGCACTGCCCATGCCTTAAGCGCCCCAGTACAACCGAGTAAATAAATATGTCCTAGCACTGCCCATGCCTTATGCACCCCAGTACAACCTAGTAAATAAATATGTTCTAGCACTGCCCATGCCTTAAGCGCCCCAGTACAACCTAGTAAATAAATATGTTCTAGCACTGCCCATGCCTTATGCGCCCCAGTACAACCTAGTAAATAAATATGTTCTAGCACTGCCCATGCCTTATGCGCCCCAGTACAACCTAGTAAATAAATATGTTCTAGCACTGCCCATGCCTTATGCGCCCCAGTACAACCTAGTAAATAAATATGTTCTAGCACTGCCCATGCCTTAAGCGCCCCAGTACAACCTAGTAAATAAATATGTTCTAGCACTGCCCATGCCTTAAGCGCCCCAGTACAACCTAGTAAATAAATATGTTCTAGCACTGCCCATGCCTTATGCGCCCCAGTACAACCTAGTAAATAAATATGTTCTAGCACTGCCCATGCCTTAAGCGCCCCAGTACAACCTAGTAAATAAATATGTTCTAGCACTGCCCATGCCTTATGCGCCCCAGTACAACCTAGTAAATAAATATGTTCTAGCACTGCCAATGCCTTATGCGCCCCAGTACAACCTAGTAAATAAATATGTTCTAGCACTGCCCATGCCTTATGCGCCCCAGTACAACCTAGTAAATAAATATTTTCGAACACTGCCCATGACCTTTGACTACTTCCTTCCATCCACCGTCAGAAAACAAAGAACGATGACTAGACGAGAACTGCATGCCACAATGCCACAGGAAACACAAGTCGAAACGTTTCAAGTTCATCGACACCATGTTGGGGTGGGCGGGGTGGGGTGGTAGTCCGAGTCAGTAATACAAGGGAAATGAACAAGTTTATGATAACAAGAAAATAATACCTTTTGTTTTTGTTGCTTTTGCTGCACAGAATGGAAGTAGAATACAACGATCTGTATCAATCTATCATATATATATATATACTAGCAGACCCGTCGTGGGTTGAAACGATCTCATTAATAAACAACCCCGTAAAAACAAAGTTTTTGACTAAAAATCCCTTATATATGAGACAAAACTAAAAGTATTGATTATGTTCAAACGCGACAGACATTTACAGACTAACACCGAGTGATATCCCATGGCTTTAAATCGGGGGAAGGGACGGGATGGGGGTGTGGACATCGACGGGTGGCGTCAACGCGTGTACTCAACTGGCACTTGAAAGAAAAACAATAACAAATCGTGAATTTGAATTACATATGTTATATAGAGATAAACTAAAGATGCATTAATTTAATTACGTACGTTCAATCGATCTGAAATTTGGATACGATGCATAGTTAGGTGACACAAGTTTATGTGCATAATTTCAGCTCGATGGCATCACGAGAAGTGGGTCATTTTTTACTTTTGTTTTTCCGCCCGTCCGCGAACGACAGAGAGAGAGAGGACGACAGTCAGAGCGACACAATTTGGAAGTTAATATAAGGGATTTAAAAAGAAATACATATATAGATAAAAAAGAAATTACTTTCAGGGTCACCGGGCCCATCAGTTTAACATATGACGGTAGAAAATCTGTTCATTTTCATAACAAATATATAAATACTAGGGGCAAGGACCCGGCTTTACCCGGGTTTAAAATAAGGGTTTCTGTAGAAGCGTACAGTACTGTTTATTTGCATGGAATAAAGGGTACATTTAACTTAAAGCAATGTGATAGACAACATTTTTGGCAGTTCCATTTGGAGTATGTACAAAAAGATTTTCATCTCTGCCAACTCTGGAGCAGGCCACATACAACTGTCCCTGAGAAAAGCATGGTGTCTGCAAGTCTATACCAGCAATCCCAAGAGACTGAGTGATAATTTATATAGTTTATTTACCAGTTATCATCGCCAAATGATACTTAGCAACCACCGAAAGTTTAATGCTTCTACCTACACGGCCCCCAGTATCTTATATATATGGAACGAAACCTGTTTAAGAACTTTTCCCATGTAATTTTGTGTATGTGTACCAAATTTCACGGTATTTGGTTGTATGGATCTTGAATTATTAGGGAACAGACAAACACAAAACAAATGCGTCTTATATGTATAACCCTTTATAGAGTAAATGTATTTACTAGACTATTGGTTATTACATCTGCATGGCATGCGGAAGGTCTTAGGTTCAAGCCCCAGCAGCAACAATTATTTTTAAAATTTTTAATATTGTTTTTGTTTATGCCCGTTCTTTTCCCCCTTTCTTATCTAACATAAACATCACTTCGCATATATTTCACGGGGAAAAAAAGCTTCGTTCAATATTATACCAATTCCTTCATCGGGTAACTGTCTGTTTCTATCGGTCGCATAGTTCTGGGAAAAGATCATAGGCGAAGTTGTTGCTCTCCAACTTGGCAACAAGGCTGTAATATTTGTTTCTCAACATTGGAATAACTTCGGCTACGTGCTCTCTGTTGTTCTCAGTGACGGAAACGTAGTCATACACTCTCCTCAACAATACGCCCAGTACATGAATACTTCAGGAGTATATGGTGGCGAGGCAGAAATTGTCGTGATGTCCGAAATATTTCCCAAAAATGCTTCGGCGGTCCCTCCCCCAAAGTTCACTCGCATTGTTCCCATTTGTTCGTGCTACTGTTTTTGTCCGTTCCCCCCACCCCCTTTTCTTTACACGATCTATGAGTAAGTCTGCGGCATATGCTACGCCGCGGGTCGTATCTAGTGATCAATAATCTGCAAAACACTCTACTAGAGAGTACACTCAGGTGTCAAATACAACAAAGACGATTGAATGAATTGGTCATTGAACTAACATTCCAAATACAACAAAGACGAATGAATGAATTGGTCCTTGAACTAACATTCCAAATACAACAAAGACGAATGAATGAATTGGTCATTGAACTAACATTCCAAATACAACAAAGACGAATGAATGAATTGGTCCTTGAACTAACATTCCAAATACAACAAAGACGATTGAATGAATTGGTCCTTGAACTAACATTCCAAATACAACAAAGACGATTGAATGAATTGGCCCTTTAACTAACATTCCAAATACAACAAAGACGAATGAATGAATTGGCCCTTGAACTATCATTCCAAATACAACAAATACGATTGAATGAATTGATCCTTGAACTAACATTCCAAATACAACAAAGACGATTGAATGAATTGGTCCTTGAACTAACATTCCAAATACAACAAAGACGAATGAATGAATTGGTCCTTGAACTAACATTCCAGATACAACAAAGACGATCGAATGAATTGGTCCTTGAACTAACATTCGAAATACAACAAAGACGATTGAATGAATTGGTCCTTGAACTAACATTCCAAATACAACAAAGATGAATGAATTGTCCCTTGAAAAAAAACACTTTCCAAATACAACAAAGACGAATAAATGAATTGCCCCTTGAACAAAAACATTCCAAATTACGACATTCTAGGAACCATAAAATCCTTCAATGAAGTAAACGACAGCCGCCATTTAAAAGCGGGGTCATTTTAAATTAATTTTTTTTTAAATTTAAATTGTATGATAGATTCCGGTAGCATACCATACTTGAACACAAAATAGGCCAAGGTCTGAAAGGCTGGAACTAAGAGATACCAGAAGCCCGAAACTTTTAACTAGTGTATTGTGTGTATGTGTATGTTTCTGCGGGTGCGTACAGGTGAACACGTATCAGAAGTGAGTCGGTGCTTTCCTCTCAAGCAATCAAAGAGTACTCACCTCTGTATCTTTTCAGTTAACCGGATACACTCTCCCGTGTCCACAAACCAAATTCCCAGGATAGCTGTTGAACAGAGAAGAGAAGAGATTCACTTACAAACATCGGTTATTGATTCTGTCAAGTTATTTTAGAACAGAGAAGAGAAGGGATTCACTTACAAACATCGGTTATTGATTCTGTCAAGTTATTTTAGAACAGAGAAGAGAAGAGATTCACTTACAAACATAGGTTATTGATTCTGCCAAGTTATTTTAGGAAAAAGAGAAGAGATTCATTCACAAACATCGGTTATTCTGTCAAGTTATTTTATGCTTTAAACTAGAGAGACAAATATGGTGCATCTCTCCACAAATGACTGTGATAGAAATTTGTGAAACCTGAAAAAGACGAAACCCCCGATCAACCCATTGACCAACTTTAAAACAAATATTTTCCAGTGCAAAAACAGCTTATGCAATCTTTTCAGCTCTATATAGTAAACAGGAAACAAAGTACATACATGTTTCAAAATAAATGTAATTCAAAAAAGTAAGGAGATATGTTTCTGTGAAAGGAAATCCTACACAAAAATACAGTACACTAAAATAAGAACAAATATTTAATTGAGCGCGTAAACCAATAAATGAATCAAGTAAGAAGCAGAAAAGTGAAAATGAAATAAAATCGTTCAATATGAATGTTAAATGTAAACATAGTTTATTCAAGCACTTTTTAATACTATCAATAACAGTAAAGAACCATGAAAGAAATGTTTGAATAAATCAATAAAACACCGTAAATCTTGAAACAAAGAAGAGTGGTAGATTAAGTTCATGTGTTATTTAAAAAAAAATTGTGGTAGTTATAATACGAGGTGAAATTTAGCAACAGTGAAAGTAAGAAAACAACACAACAGAGTCATATCCAATCACTCACTCCCTTCCCGTCTCTCGCTCCCAAAGTTTTTTTCCTATCTTTTAATGGTTTACTATATTAAAATAAGTAGAGTATAAAGTACATTCATGTCCACTCCCTAACTAACGCAAACAGAATAAAAGACAATTATAAAACAACTAATTTTGTGGGGAGGGTATTAAAGTAAGGGAATGATAGTCAAGAAAGGATCTTACAAATTGACACATACTGTTGATTTGACAGTCGAATAAAAAAAAGTCAAATAACAGTTGGTACGGACAATCTTTTGGTGCTACATGTTGATTATAATAGACAATCATTAAAACCTAACTAATGTATTTTATACACAACTAGCAGACCCGTCGTGCGTTGCAACGATCTCAGTAAAAAGGAATACATATAGTTAAAAAATGAATTACATTAAGGGTCACCGGGCCAATCAGTGTAACATATGAAGTTCGAAAATCTGTTCATTTTAATCAATTTCATAGCAAATAGATAAATACTAGTGTATTACCCGTCAAAAATGACGGAAGTTTTCAAAATGGATATAATTCAGTTTTTGTAATAGTCCCTTTTGCCTGAAAGCCGCATAGTAAATAATCAGAAAATGTAGAGACCAAGAGAGAAAAATTAAATCTCTTTTATTTTTCAATATTGAACAATTTTATGAGGACGTTTAAACATAGTCATAGTTTTTTTTTCCAGTATTTTTTCAAAGGCTATTTTTTTAGCGGTGCGCTTTCTAAAATCTAGCGTTACGAACGGAAATAGAAGAGTATATATTTTATTATATATACGAATATATATGTTATGAGAAAACCTCCAAGCTTGGGCTGCGCTATATAAGTTTGAATGAATATTAATGATATAATCATAATAGTAAATCCATAGTGAATTACACACAGCAAAAAGTGATGCTGCAGCAAAGAAGTTTGAAGTTCGAAGTATTAACAAATATTGCTGAGGAGTCAGCCGGACGTTAACTTGCGTCATTGAATAGTGCGCACCAATTGTGAGTGCACCAATAATACAGCACAGTGCGTTAAAAATGAATTATGTGACTGTAATGTGTTCCACATCAAGCACATCAAAGTGATTTGAAGCCGTTTAAGCTTCATTGATGATTATGACTTGTCAGTTTATTCGCCCATTTGTCCATACATTATTACCACAACATTACCAATACATGTAAAAAATAAAATGTAATTTTTACAAATGTTAATAAAAAGAACTATTTATTTTGTATGAAACGTAGTAAGCAAACATAGATACAGAAGTTAATCAATTCATACATAGATACAGAAGTTAATCAATTCATACATAGATACATAAGTTAATCAATTCATACATAGATACATAAGTTAATCAATTCATACATAGATACAGAAGTTAATCAATTCATACATAGATACAGAAGTTAATCAATTCATACATAGATACAGAAGTTAATCAATTCATACATAGATACAGAAGTTAATCAATTCATACATAGATACAGAAGTTAATCAATTCATACATAGATACAGAAGTTAATCAATTCATACATAGATACAGAAGTTAATCAATTCATACATAGATACAGAAGTTAATCAATTCATACATAGATACAGAAGTTAATCAATTCATACATAGATACAGAAGTTAATCAATTCATACATAGATACAGAAGTTAATCAATTCATACATAGATACAGAAGTTAATCAATTCATACATAGATACAGAAGTTAATCAATTCATACATAGATACAGAAGTTAGTCAATTCATACATAGATACAGAAGTTAGTCAATTCATACATAGATACAGAAGTTAATCAATTCATACATAGATACAGAAGTTATCAATTCATACATAGATACAGAAGTTAATCAATTCATACATACATACAGAAGACCTCATAGTTATCACCTGCTGATTCGATTGTCAAACAACGTTTGAAGATGAAATGGGTGACTAAATAAAACTAAACACAAAGGCTAAAAAACCTGCTAAGCTGACTTGGACGTAAACTTTTCAATAGAGAACCTCCAGGAGCCGTCTTCTCTCTGTCACGTGACTCCGTGTAAAGCTGACTTGGACGTAAACCTTTCAATAGAGCACCTCCAGGAGCCGTCTTCTCTCTGTCACGTGACTCCGTGTAAAGCTGACTTGGACGTAAACCTTTCAATAGAGCACCTCCAGGAGCCGTCTTCTCTCTGTCACGTGACTCCGTGTAAAGCTGACTTGGACGTAAACCTTTCAATAGAGCACCTCCAGGAGCCGTCTTCTCTCTGTCACGTGACTCCGTGTAAAGCTGACTTGGACGTAAACCTTTCAATAGAGCACCTCCAGGAGCCGTCTTCTCTCTGTCACGTGACTCCGTGTAAAGCTGACTTGGACGTAAACCTTTCAATAGATTACCTCCAGTAGCCGTCTACTCTCTGTGATGTGATCCCACCAGGAAATGATATTTGATAGAATACACACAGGAAACGAGCCCACACAGCAATTATAGAGATGCGTATTTGCAAAGGGCTCTCAATTTGCCTTGCCAACAGCAGCAATTATGTGCGTGTCATTGGCGTGGCAGGGGTCAAGTGTTTTAGAAATCGCCATAAAATAAATTGGATCGATGACATGGTAAACGTGTTCTTACAAACCAGGCCTGATGCATTTACTCACAGATAGTGCAGTTATTGCCGTATGGTAAGACCAGGCCTGATGCATTTACTCACAGATAGTGCAGTTATTGCCGTATGGTAAGACCAGGCCTGATTCATTCACTCATAGATAGTGCAGTTATTGCCGTATGGTAAGACCAGGCCTGATGCATTTACTCACAGATAGTGCATTTATTGCCGTATGGTAAGACCAGGCCTGATTCATTCACTCATAGATAGTGCAGTTATTGCCGTATGGTAAGACCAGGCCTGATTCATTCACTCATAGATAGTGCAGTTATTGCCGTATGGTAAGACCAGGCCTGATGCATTCACTCATAGATGGTGCAGTTATTGCCGTATGGTAAGACCAGGCCTGATGCATTCACTCATAGATAGTGCAGTTATTGCCGTAAGGTAAGACCAGGCCTGATGCATTCACTCATAGATAGTTCAGTTATTGCCGTATGGTAAGTTAAAAATATTTTTAAAAAAAATTAAACCAATCGATAATTGATCATTGCATGAGTTCCGAGAAAGAGATAAATAATTTTGAACAGTTTTGAATAAGAATACCACTACAATGTAATATTAAAATAGTAAGACTAATAGACATGTTGTTCGTTGTAACTTTTCTTTATGAACTTGCTCTATTATGATAGAACTACAGAGTCCAAAAATGGGGAGAACGGACACAAGCAGCAGCACGAAGAAATTAGAACAACGCGAGTGAACGCAAGACGCATTGTTGGTCTCGAGACATGCACACTGCGGTTGCCAACCATATGCTGTGATTGGTCGATCTTAGCGAGGGTCATTCGTCATGCTTGCTTGCTCGCATCTTGTGCTTGTCCTACTTTCTGGCGAATTATATATATACTAGTGTATTACCCATAAAAAATGACGGAAGTTTTCAGCTGAAATCTATTTATTTTGAAAAAATGCACTTTTGTTTAGGGCGCCTACGGCGCCGACCTTTTTCAAAAGCCCAACTAACTTGTCCTTGTTTGATAAATACGAAATATTAAACATTCTGAAATGAGCACACAAAGTATTTTATAATAGGGGTTGTAGGGCGCCTACGGCGCCCCCTTTGTTTTTTAAAATTTTATAATTAACAATCATCAAATCCTCTTTTTAAATTGTTCCCTTTTCCAAAATAAATTAAAATATGAGCTAAAACAATGACGTCATATAATATTAATTTTTTTACAGCGCATCTTTAATTTGCACACCTTTTGATGCATTGGTGCAGTAATTTGGTGCGCTGCTTTCTAAAATTAGTATAGCGTTACATCCACACATACATACATAGGCAACATACAGACGACGGGAATTATGTATATTGATACTTGTGTACATTTCAGCAAGTTTAATATTTCGTATTTATCAAACACGGATACTTTACTTATGTTAATTATGTATATTGATTCCCGTTGTCTGTATGGATGTAAGTTAGGTGGCGCTGCGATCGATTTTGTATAAAAATATTATATGACGTCATTGTTTTATGCTTATATTTTAATTTTTGAAAAGGGAACGATGTACAAATAGGATTTGAGCTGACACGCGGCGTAGCATACGCCGCTAATGATTTAGTGACGGGTTGACTGTATGTATGGATGGAATAATGCACACAAAGTATTTCATAATAATTATAAATCCTCAAATCATATTTGTACATCGTTCCTTTTCAAAAATTAAAATATAAGCATACAACAATGACGTCATATAATATTTTTATACAATCCATGCAGACAACGGGAATCAATATACATAATAAACATAAGTAACTTATCCGTGTTTGTTAAATACGAAGGGAGAATTCTATTTTCAAAAGGACTTAAAATTATTAGGTAATCCTGCAGTTTCTACACGTATATTATTTCAAAGCGAAATTTAATTTTCTCGTGAGAACTTACGTTTTTAATTTATTAAATGCATTATTATATGTTGTATTTCAGCTATTACAGCGCTAATTTGTAAGTCTGTTTAATTTCTAAGGCATTTTTTCGGCTCTATATATTACATAATCTGGTTACGATACGTCCATTTTGTTTACCTAGCCAGATGGGTTTTTTTTTACCAGGCTCGACCCATGCTAAAATAAATTACTTACTGAAAATGTTTTTTTAAAAGGTATTTTCATCTATTTTAATGTTCTTATGCGATAAATAAATATTTTAAAGACAATTTGATTTTTTATTTCGTTACTAGATGTTTGATTCTTATTTTGTTTGTTTGTTAGTAAGAAATTTCCATTTGACATCTTAATGTGACAACTCGGCAAGTAGAGTACTACATAAACAAAATGGATGTATCCCACTCCGATTATGTAGCTTTAAGGGCTGAAAAAAGCCTTAGAAATTAATAAAACTTACAAATTAGTGTCATAATAGCTAAAAAATAACATATATTAATGCATTTAATAAATTAAAAGCGTAAGTTCTAACGAGAAAATTAAATTTCGCTGTGAAATAATATACGTGTAGAAACTGCAGCATTACCAATTAAAGTAACAAAACGCCCTTTTTCTGTTTTTTTTTGGTTGTTGTTTTTTTTTGTTGTGGGGTGGGGAGAGTTCAGCTCTTGGCTGATGTAGATTTAGTGGATAATATCCATTGGATACGTGTGTTCGTCAAACAGTGTTGGCCTTAGAAGACAATGCACCTGGTGATAAGTGGAACAAACATTGTAAAATCGAGGTACTTTACAACCTAAAAACAAGTTGATAACGTCACATATACTCGTGTTCTCGTCAGGGGACTACAAACTACATGTACAAGCAATACCACTGCTAGCATATCACGTGAGATCTCGAGCCACGATTGGATGGATGCATAACGGTGTGTTCCCCATTTGTTGGATACGGTCAGATTGCAAAGATCGATGCTTTCTTTCTACTCATGCTATTATGTTTTATGGCAGATCTTCATACACGGTGGCAGATGTACTTGAAGGCAATTCAATAAACAGTCATTTCAAATTGAGTCATACTCTTTTTTTTACATACGGCTGAACTACTTTAAACTTTTAACATGTATACATATCATATGCTGCGTACGGATTTAAGACGCATACAGCACAGAATAACTATAAACAAGGCAATTATTGAAAGGATAGACATTAATAGATAACATCTATATACACTAAACTCAAAAGCCTAACTTATTGATAACAATATTTTGCCCCCAGCTTCGTGACACAACGTTACCGTATCAAAAAATAAATATAAAACAAAAATAAACAATATTTTAAAAATATTTCAAAAATGTGTTACACATAGACCTAAAAATCAAACAACAAACTAACAAACTG
The DNA here is from genome assembly GCA_944989445.1 of Ampullaceana balthica. Lineage (NCBI taxonomy): Eukaryota > Metazoa > Mollusca > Gastropoda > Lymnaeidae > Ampullaceana > Ampullaceana balthica. The sequence continues at coordinate 4,015,262 of CALYLW010000015.1, read as the reverse complement.
GCTGATATCTCGATGTATCTTAAAAATTTAAAAAGTAGAAATGGTGTCATAATAAAAGTAAAAAAGACAAAATCTCAATTCCATAAATTCTCTTACATAAAGTTGATATAAATAAAGAGCGAGACCAAGAAACATTTTGTTTCATTCATTAAAAAGAAGTTGGATATGTTCAGTAAGCTTTAACCATCTCTAAAAGTGCATCAAAGATCAAAGTTAATTTACATTCATATCACGTGACAAAAAGATGTCACATTCCAGATGGTATAAAAAGTACAATACTGATGAGAAATATAGTTTGAGAATCACTGGTCAGATGGACTCCCACTGCAAATAAAGCCATTAGAAGCCAGAGCTCAGCTTATGCTTGAGTTTACACTAAAAGAGAGTTTGAGAATCACTGCCTAGACGGACTCCCGCCATTAGAAGCCAGAACTCGGCATATGCTTGAGCTTACACTAACAGAACGCCTTACCTGGAACTGACTAATGGAACCAACGTACTGACACACTTTACCTGAACTTTTGTGTACTATACACTTACTGGAGTGTTCACTCAAGGGCAATCGGCAACTCAAGTCTGCCGTGTATACATCACTGAAAGGAGATACTAGTTGTCAACTTTTCCGTACAGATGTCATTGTCAAAAAAGAGATGCGCTCGTTTAAAACAACATAATTATAATTTCTTATCGCAAATTAGCAAGTGCGTAATATAGCGCGACTTTCTCTACCATTCTAGCGGGCCAGTCATTACTAATATAGCGCGACTTTCTCTACCTTTCTAGGGGACCAGTCATTACTAATATAGCGCGACTTTCTCTACCTTTCTAGCGGACCGGTCATTACTAATATAGCGCGACTTTCTCTACCTTTCTAGCGGACCAGTCATTACTAATATAGCGCGACTTTCTCTACCTTTCTAGCGGACCAGTCATTACTAATATAGCGCGACTTTCTCTACCTTTCTAGCTGACCAGTCATTACTAATATAGCGCGACTTTCTCTACCTTTCTAGCGGACCAGTCATTACTAATATAGCGCGACTTTCTCTACCTTTCTAGCGGTGAGAGCGGAGTGAAGGTGAGAGTAACTAAAGAGAGGGAGATGGATGGATGGATTGATGCATGGATAGATAGATAGATAGATAGATAGATAGATAGATAGATATATAGATAGATAGATAGATAGATAGATGGATGGATAGATAGATGGATAGATAGATGGATGGATTGATGGATGAATAGATGGATGGATGGATGAATAGATGGATGGATGGATGAATAGATGGATGGATGGATGGATGGATGGATGCATGCATGGATGGATAGATAGATAGATAGAAAGATAGATAGATAGATAGATAGATAGATAGATAAAGTGACATACTGATGGTAAAAGAATATAACGCCAGCACTAGATGAAATGCCAGGATGTAAATAATCTCGCTAAATATCAACGACCAACGACGGTGGCCCACAAAAAACAAAATAAAGGCCGTGACCTTGACCTGCGTGACTGTGGTCTAGGGTTTGAACCCAAACACTGCGGGCTACAGAGATGAAAGAGAAGCATGCAGCAGAAACCCGGAGAATGGTTTATTAAACTCCAGAAACATTGGAATATTTCTGGAGCTGGTGTTAGGGTGGCAAGTACAAAGTACAAGTAGTACAAGGAGCAGTTAGTGTTTGTGTCTGCACAGACTCAACAGAAGAGCAGGAAAACGGCTCAAAGGGCGCGTCCATTACCAGCTGAGACAATAGAGGTGTTCTCTTCAAGTGCTCACATGTGGCTCGTGTTTCCACACCAACTCACAGCTCAGCTGTTTGCACAAAATAATAAAATAGAAAATGAAAAACCGGGCAAATACTGCGTTTAAAAATTGAATATATATTGAATATATATATATATATATATATATCCCGTTAAGTGCCAATTCATTATTTTCGCCAAATCGGTTAAGTCGCGGTAATTCCATAGCTCCCAAATTTTGTGAAGTAAGACAGCAAATTCGCTCTGCTATGCAAGAACTAAGGAAGACAACCCTTTTTGTTTACGTATGCACGTCTACATAAATAAATAATAATAGAAGGGAATAGTATGTAAGTAACAAAAAAATATAAATAATTAATAAATTGGAAAAAAATTATTTCAAATATTTTCTTAAATTTTAATAGATTAAATTAATTTTAATCGATTGCAATTTTTAACCATAATAATAAATCGATTAATTAATCATTAATTTCCGCAGCCCTATTAAAACCCAACTTAACAGCCAACTACATAGGGCTTTGTTGTGCCATGTTTGAGAAAATTCAACTACAGCACAAAGTGATACGCAAAAGAAACCTTATAACGTTTTGAACGTTTTTATATTTTGCCACTACTTCTACAAAAGGAAATAAAATCATTTGGCTCATAATTAACTGTCGTGGTGACTGTGTCTCTTGGTGGAGAAATCATTTAACGATCTATCCATATGATACGTGGCAAACAATCTATGAATAAAAAAAAATTATAATAATTTTAAAAAATCGATTTAAAAACTGATATTTTCCACAGAACATCAGAAATTGTTACGCAACAAACGCGCTTGTGGTATTTCAAACAAAAACATAATCTATCGTCATTATCTGGGTGGGATCTTAACGCGCTATTGCGCTCAGCCTTATTCTACACTTTCTTTCACACCAAAAGATAATGAGAATACTATGTGTTAGTCAACCAAAGACCACAAAACTGTTTCGTTTCCATATTTAATACTGCGTGCTAGTCAACCAAAGAGTCGATAGAGTTACAAGACCACAAAACTGTTTCGTTTCTACATTTAATACTGCGTGCTAGTCAACAATAGAGTAGATAGAGTTACAAGACCACAAAACTGTTTCGTTTGTGCATTTAAGACTGCGTGCTAGTCAACCAAAGAGTAGATAGAGTTACAAGACCACACAACTGTTTCGCTCCTACATTTAATACTGCGTGCTAGTCAACCAAAGAGTAGATAGAGTTACAAGACCACAAAACTGTTTCGTTTGTGCATTTAAGACTGCGTGCTAGTCAACCAAAGAGTAGATAGAGTTACAAGACCACACAACTGTTTCGCTCCTACATTTAATACTGCGTGCTAGTCAACCAAAGAGTAGATAGAGTTACAAGACCACAAAACTGTTTCGTTTCTACATTTAAACTACGTGTGCTAGTCAAACTAAGAGTGGATAGTGTTAGAAGCCCACACAACTGTTTCAACAACCGAATATGTCACGGCGGAATACACCGTTAATACATACACCGTTAACACACAAAACGTTAATACATACACCGTTAATACATACACCGTTAATACATACACCGTTAATACATACACCGTTAATACATACACCGTTAATACATGCACCGTTAACACACACACCGTTAACACAAAAACCGTTAATACATACACCGTTAATACATACACCGTTAATGTTCGTTCGTCCGTCGATACGACGAGGACCACTCTAGTCATCCGAGGGTTTTCTGTGCGTGCGCAGATGGCTGATTAGGCCGATCCTTGCACGAAAGGTTCGGGAACAGAAGGGACAGGGGGCGAGTGCGACATCTCCTGGAGGGTTGACAGCATGGGCCTTTCGGGCTTGCCTCTTCTTTTCTGCGGCGGTAATCCGGTTTGCCTCACATGACCTGGCACCTTCGTGGATGGAAGAGCGCCAGGTGGATCGGTCCATTGCAGCTCGTTCCCACGTGTCTGGATTTATGTCAAACGCTTTCATTGAGGCTTTCAGTGTGTCTTTGATGCGTTTCTTTTGCCCACCGTGGGACCGCTGGCCATACTGGAGCTCACCATAGAAGATTCATGGGATGGATGACAAAAGTGACTTGCGCGGTGACTTGGATTTAAGTGAGAAGGAGTTGCGCAGTTCGTCGATCTCACTCTCTCGCCCGAGGCCATCTTATCCAGCGGCAGGACTAAGTCGAGACGGCTGGTGATGGAGACGGGTGCAGTGGATGGCCATGACGTCCTGTGTGTCTTGTCATGCCCTTAGCGTTCCACAACGCTTTGCTGAGATTCGCCTTTTTGACCGTTGACCAACTAGTGGTTCCTCCGCTCTGTCCACCGAATCCAGTCTTCACGTGCATAGATAGACATATCTAGATCACCGAGGGTTTGAGAACCGTCGGCTACCCTCACCAGGTTTAGCCAGCCATTCAAAGCCGTTGCCCGGGGTGTGGCCACTGCGCACGTTGCAGTTTCTATGAGCCACTGGTGATAGCTGTGAGACAACTTCCGGATTAATATTAATAGTATTAACAGCCACAAAATGACAATTCCAAGTAAAATACAACCAGAAGAGCATAGAGGGAATTCAATTTGAAGATCAGTTCCTTCATATCTTTAATTTTCCTCAATTTACATTTGTATGTTGTATATTTCTCCAGCGCTTGATTATTTTTGTCTTTTAATGACAGCAGAGAAATTTAGGTTCCGCCATTTTGAACAACCGGAAGTTTTATTTTTCCCACACCGTTAATACATACACCGTTAATACATACACCGTTAATACATACACCGTTAATACATACACCGTTAATACATAAACCGTTAATACTTACACCGTTAACACACACACCTTTAATACACACACCGTTATTACATACACCATTAATACATGTACATTTTATTTCTATAACAATTTTTAAAAAAGCCGACAACAGAAACGCCTGAAAGGAAAAAAATGGCATTTTGTAAGAATAACAGATACGTTTTTTTTTAGATGAAACACTGAACAAAGCACAGAGTAGAAAACATCATGGTAGTGTAGAGATGAATGCTGTAAGACACCGAACAAAGCACAGAGTAGAAAAGATCATGGTAGTGTAGAGATGAATGCTGTAAGACACCGAACAAAGCACAGAGTAGAAAAGATCATGGTAGTGTAGAGATGAATGCTGTAAGACACCGAACAAAGCACAGAGTAGAAAAGATCATGGTAGTGTAGAGATGAATGCTGTAAGACACCGAACAAAGCACAGAGTAGAAAAGATCATGGTAGTGTAGAGATGAATGCTGTAAGACACCGAACAAAGCACAGAGTAGAAAAGATCATGGTAGTGTAGAGATGAATGCTGTAAGGCACTGAACAAAGCACAGAGTAGAAAAGATCATGGTAGTGTAAAGATGAACGCTGTAAGACACTGAACAAAGCACAGAGTAGAAAAGATCATGGTAGTGTAGAGATGAATGCTGTAAGGCACTGAACAAAGCACAGAGTAGAAAAGATCATGGTAGTGTAGAGATGAACGCTGTAAGACACTGAACAAAGCACAGAGTAGAAAAGATCATGGTAGTGTAGAGATGAATGCTGTAAGACACTGAACAAAGCACAGAGTAGAAAAGATCATGGAAGTGTAGAGATGAATGCTGTAAGACACTGAACAAAGCACAGAGTAGAAAAGATCATGGTAGTGTAGAGATGAATGCTGTAAGACACTGAACAAAGCACAGAGTAGAAAAGATCATGGTAGTGTAGAGATGAATGCTTTAAGACACCGAACAAAGCACAGAGTAGAAAAGATCGAGGTAGTGTAGAGATGAATGCTGTAAGACACTGAACAAAGCACATAGTAGAAAAGATAATGGTAGTGTAGAGATGAATGCTGTAAGACACTGAACAAAGCACAGAGTAGAAAAGATAATGGTAGTGTAGAGATGAACGCTGTAAGGCAACGATTCAACTTTTATTATTCTATTCAAACATTGTCAAAGAGGGAGTAACCACAAGACGGTGGAACAGAATATTTGATTTTCAAACCAAATTTTACACACGAATGAAGATTGACCAATTGCTTTAAGTCATTCTCATAATGCCAGGTAAATCATGTTAAAATGAAATTATATGCCGAACATTTTTTTAAAACTTTGATTGGCATTTTTTTCTTCTTTATTTCGTAGTTTTCTATTATTTCGCTGAGCGTTTAGACCACGCTCAACTGAGGTTTCCCCGTTAGGTGCTCACTATCAAGGCTTACAAATCCCAACGTCATTCCAGACAGAAGCCAATCACAGAGGCATCTCGTTTTCACTGATCAACACTAACCACATCTTCTTGTTATAAACTGGAAAAACATGCCGGCTGAGTGGTGCGATAAGATTCTCATGATACACCTACACACAGAGGCTCTCAAACAGAGAGTGGTGTTACAGCTGTGTGCTACACAAAATGTCAACCTCAAAATCTGCTCGATCCAGTAACATTTTAAGAGCAAAGCTCAGATGAAAATGTTCCATTCTTACTATCAGAAAGTTTATTTCTTTTTGTTTTCTGTAATAGTTTTTTTTATTAAAACAACTAATAAAAACTCGAATGAGTATTTAAACGCAATATCCAACAAAGAATTTCCGATTTATTTTATTGAGGCAATTATCCCATTAACTCGTGAAGGATTCCGGATTCAACGCATCCGGTTCTGTCGTCAACTTTTTCAAAACACTCGTAAACACGTTTTCTGACTTGCTAGAGAGCTGAAATTTTCACAGTAGGTTTGGCTTGTGGGGAGGATAAAGTTATTAAATTTTCAGATCGATCGAATAGGGTTGATCATTTCTAAGACCGGAAAACATCATAAACCATTCGGTCATTGGGCTATTTTTAGACTCAGGTCAAACATTTCTGAAACGTCCATTTCAACAGTGTATTTTGATACATTGATCTCACTAAAAATAATCTTCTAGGTGCAATTGTTTGTGAAATAATATATTTCTTTACATATATTTTTGCCACCGAAAAAATTATTAAAATGTCGAAGACTTAAAACTTTAATAAATAAGCCTTAACATATTTTTAATTATTTAAAGATGAGTGTAAGCGTTCGTTCGATAGTCGTAACTACGGTAAACTCCAGTCCTAGCGTAGTCAATTATTAACATAAATGTATTTTAATATTGTTTTCCTTGGTCCTTGCCTTATAAAAATATATGCCTTGGTATTTATTAGTAAGAAAGTTACACTAAGATTATGACTTTAATTATAATTACATCATAGTATGAAAGAATAAACTTCATACTTCATGGACGAACGAGCAACTAGAACTAGTTGCTACTTATTACTAGAGCCAAAGTCAGAGCAGATGCAGTTACTAATTCATTTACACAATTCATGCTCGCAAGGACGTTCCATTAAAATAATAAATATTAAATTGATTAAAAACATGGATAAAATTCTAATTTTAAAAAAACGGCAACCGAACATAAGGACAACAGTTATGATTCACAATGCCTCAGACTCATTCTCACAATCCGTGTGTGAATCAAATGCAGTTGCGGAGAAAAAAGACGAATTGCAATACGATGGTATGATGAATAATATTATTGCTTTGGGTTTATATGTGTCATAGTAAATGACCAACCCAGCTCAGAGTGTGCAATATGCCCGCAAATACTTGCAAATGAAGCGATGATACCTACAAAACTTCTAAGATATCTTAAAACGAATCATAATTTCTGCTCGGAGACACCCTAGGAATACTTTCTTCTTTTACTCAGAAGTCCTGCATACGACTTAACACCATCATTTATAATTGCTATACGAGTTGCACAGGCCAGGCCAAAAAGTCAGCTTATGTAAAGGCGGGGGGAGTGTTTAAAAGACTGTTGGAATGACGCGATGCTGTGAGAGTTTTTGAATCTACAAAAAATGAAATCTTGTTGATCATTTAAACGACAGCTTTAATAATATGGGTCACTGTACTGGCGTACTTGGCTGACCTTTTAAAATCCGTTATATTAACTCGTGGTGTCTGTTTGAACCATTGCTTGTCAAAAAAACTTTAGATCGATTTTTAACCCACTTGCTCGTAAGCTAGCGAGCTGAAATTTTGCAGGCAGTTTCGTGCCGATGATAAAAATGATGTATCACAATTTCAGATCAATCGCATGTACTGCAATTAAATTATTGAATTTTTATATTATTTTATTTATCTCTATGTATCATGTTATTTTTTTAAAGATAGAGTGTCGCGGTGCGCATTGTATTGAACGACCCTTTTAATACTTTCCTGTTGCGCGATTCGGTGCGTATTATATGGACGATAATTTTTAAAAATATATTCTCGCATTATATTAAACATGTTTTACGAGACATAAGAAAAAATAATAATTTTGGATTGTCGTGCGCTGCGTATTATAATGAACATTATTTTCGTTATGTCTCGTACATAACGGATTTATAGTAAAAAACTTGTTTGAATTGAATAAACCTAATTATCTCTGCAAGGAAAGCTGATACATATAATAACTCTCAGTGAAAAAGTATCTGCTTTACGTAAAAGCTTGATCTTTGGAAACAAGAGTATTTCAGGGTAACTTTGACATGTTTGATTAATTGTACAAATGCACCGATAAACCAGAAAATGCTGAAAAAACACAATTGTTGATACATTTGATTTCTGACCATATTCTATCACTGCAGGATAAATACAACTTCTAATTTGGTGATTTGAACATTCACAATCATTCGTGTGTTTCCAGTCCATTTCTTGCACATAATGACTCATTAAAACAACCAACATCATATTTAAACCAATTCATTGACTGACCAGCGAAACTAGTTTCTTTGAATATGTTGTATCAGAAAGTGAGCTTGATGGAATTTTGGATAGAAGCTTCACATGAGTACTCAGAACTGTCTCAGAAAGCTTTTAAAATACTTTTACAATTTTCAACATCACATCTTTGTGAATGTGGATTTTCTGGATTGGTTACAATCAAAAGGAAAATTTTAGTTCTCGTCTTGGTGTTGATGATGAACTACGATGGAGTCTTTCAAGTATAACACCTCGTTTGGATGTGTTGTGCTCAAATGTGCAAGCTCAAGGCTCACACTAAATAAACTAATATAGCATTCTTACTAATACTAACTACTGTAAATAACTTTAAGTATTTTATTGTAGGCAATAAGAATTGAATAGTATTATAAGTATAAGACTAGTATAAGTGACATTATTTGTTCGTGACAAAAGAAAGCAATTACATTCTGTTTTCCATTCAATATTGTTTTTGGAGCTCGCAAATTGTAGCATATTTTTACTAACATGTATACAAGTAACAAGTTATATACAAAGTATAATTATATATGGGGCCGTCCATAAAGTACGTCACGCTCCAGAGGGGGGGAGGGGGTGTAAGAAAGTGTGACAGTTTGTGACAGGGGGGAGGGGGAGTCCGGCCATGTGTGACGTCACACTGTTGAATATTAAATTTTGATTATTTTGTTAATAAAAAACAACATTTTTGTTCGAAAGTATGACGTACTTTAGGGGCGGGGTCCGAGATGTGTGACAGTTTGTGACAGGGCGAGGGGGGGGGGTAAAATGGTCAAAAATAGCGTGACGTACTTTATGGGCGGCCCCCATACATTTCAATCACAGTAGCACAATTTTCAGTAGTGGTCCGCGACTAAGGCACAATTTTTCCAAGAGGTCCTTGAGTCTCAAAAGGTTGAGAACCACTGTTCTATATGACATTAAAAGTAATTTCAAATCAATAATTCTGAAACAAAACCAAAAAAATTGCTTTCTACAAATAGCTGCTAAAATTACGGGAGTCCAACGAAATGAGATTTTTCAAAAATTCCTTCTCCAACATTGTTCTAAATATTATTAGCTATTGTTTGGCGTTTGTTTCAACACGGTTTACACGATAGATGTTATGGTTGGCGAGAAATTGACAAAATGCTGATATTTTTTTCGCTTTTTTTTATTTTCCAGGAAATCCAGTAAACATTTTCGGTATTTTTTGGCCGTTGCACATCCTTGGGACCTCCTTAGCATATTTGCAAAAGACCCGAAACCTCTATCTGGTATGGTTCAGGAGGAGTTGCATGTGCAAGCTCGAACAGTGCACAGACATTTCAAATGTAAAAAAAAATGTTAAAAATTTGTCATAAACCATTTAGTTTTTAAGGAAAAAAATGTTTTGATCAGAAAAGAATGAAGCAGAATTAGTAGCGTTTACAGCAGACCTCCCCACCTGCCAAGAAAAAAAATGTCGGTATAGGGATACGCGCGCGGTGTCGGGGCACATTTATGTTACTGCAACCTAAGATAGCACTTCCAAACTAACTATTTGTAGTAGGGTAAATGTCTCCATATCACAGAGGGTATAAATGCATATACTCTCACAGAGAATATAAATACATATACTCTCACAGAGGGTATAAATACATATACTCTCACAGAGGATATACATACACAAACTCTTTTAAAAAGAAACAACAGCCCATCTTAAAATATGGCATGCAACTTACCATCTTCTATGTCGTCAGAAAGCTTTTTGAAGAGCAAAAAGGGCGTGTTGAGGTGAAATTCCACCTGACTTGTCAATGGCTGAACGAGGTTGTTCAGATCCTTTCGGTTGAGAATCATCAGCCCGTACGATGGACTGGCAGATCTGATAAGAAGAAAGCAGAGGGCGGGTGCATTTAGAAAGAAACAAATGAAATCTGTTAGAAATGAATGCACATAAAAAAATTCACAGCTGGGAAAATAAGTAATTCTGGGAAATTTAACTTAGTTAATGTGCGAGATATGAAGATTTCTATCAGAGAACCTTTGTTCTTCTTATAAACCTTATAATTGTTTTAGGAAAATTGTTGCGTTAAAACTCTATATATCTAAAGCGAATACCTTTCTCTCTAGTGTAAGCTTGTATAGAAAATAACGTGTTAGAAGCTGTGACAGAAATGTATTTCTAAACTTTCAGATTCAAATAACCGCCCAGTAAAGCAGGTAAGGGGCGTGGAGAGAGTTGTGCGCCCCAAGTGGCAAATGTTCTGTATCTATTAATAAGTATTAATGAAATCTTATTTCGGACAATAAAATCTGGCATTAAGGCACTGTGTAATATTATTAGGACACTTTCAACAGTGGACTTGGTATGAATATAAATTTCATCTCGGCATTTTCATTTCTTTATACATGTTCTTATATTATGCAGACTTCAAAAGCCGGACCGTAAATGATATTTAAATCTAACAAATGAAAGATTCCGTTGTCAGCACCAGTTATTGGATTGTGCCACCAATAAACAAAACGTAATTGTAAAAAACTCATCGAACAGAAGATATTTGTTCGCCCTCATTGGCCAAAGTGTTTACTTATGTATGGGCATTTAGACAAATAATACGTAAATCTAACAATACACTTCACGCGGAACCACCAAACGACTTTCTATGTCTATAAGATAGCCCAACTTTGATACATGTATAAGAACCACCAAACGACTTTCTATGTCTATAACTATAAGATAGCACAACTTTGATACAGGTATAAGAACCACCAAACGACTTTCTATGTCTATAAGATAGCACAACTTTGATACATGTATAAGAACCACCAAACGACTTTCTATGTCTATAACTATAAGATAGCACAACTTTGATACAGGTATAAGAACCACCAAACGACTTTCTATGTCTATAAGATAGCACAACTTTGATACAGGTATAAGAACCACCAAACGACTTTCTATGTCTATAAGATAGCACAACTTTGATACAGGTATAAGAACCACCAAACGACTTTCTATGTCTATAAGATAGCCCAACTTTGATACATGTATAAGAACCACCAAACGACTTTCTATGTCTATAAGATAGCCCAACTTTGATACATGTATAAGAACCACCAAACGACTTTCTATGTCTATAACTATAAGATAGCACAACTTTGATACAGGTATAAGAACCACCAAACGACTTTCTATGTCTATAAGTTAGCACAACTTTGATACAGGTATAAGAACCACCAAACGACTTTCTATGTCTATAAGATAGCACAACTTTGATACAGGTATAAGAACCACCAAACGACTTTCTATGTCTATAAGATAGCACAACTTTGATACAGGTATAAGAACCACCAAACGACTTTCTATGTCTATAAGATAGCCCAACTTTGATACATGTATAAGAACCACCAAACGACTTTCTATGTCTATAACTATAAGATAGCACAACTTTGATACAGGTATAAGAACCACCAAACGACTTTCTATGTCTATAAGTTAGCACAACTTTGATACATGTATAAGAACCACCAAACGACTTTCTATGTCTATAACTATAAGATAGCACAACTTTGATACAGGTATAAGAACCACCAAACGACTTTCTATGTCTATAAGATAGCACAACTTTGATACAGGTATAAGAACCAGCAAACGACTTTCTATGTCTATAAGATAGCCCAACTTTGATACAGGTATAAGAACCACCAAACGACTTTCTATGTCTATAAGATAGCCCAACTTTGATACATGTATAAGAACCACCAAACGACTTTCTATGTCTATAAGATAGCCCAACTTTGATACATGTATAAGAACCACCAAACGACTTTCTATGTCTATAACTATAAGATAGCACAACTTTGATACAGGTATAAGAACCACCAAACGACTTTCTATGTCTATAAGTTAGCACAACTTTGATACAGGTATAAGAACCACCAAACGACTTTCTATGTCTATAAGATAGCACAACTTTGATACAGGTATAAGAACCACCAAACGACTTTCTATGTCTATAAGATAGCACAACTTTGATACAGGTATAAGAACCACCAAACGACTTTCTATGTCTATAAGATAGCCCAACTTTGATACATGTATAAGAACCACCAAACGACTTTCTATGTCTATAACTATAAGATAGCACAACTTTGATACAGGTATAAGAACCACCAAACGACTTTCTATGTCTATAAGTTAGCACAACTTTGATACAGGTATAAGAACCACCAAACGACTTTCTATGTCTATAAGATAGCACAACTTTGATACAGGTATAAGAACCACCAAACGACTTTCTATGTCTATAAGTTAGCACAACTTTGATACAGGTATAAGAACCACCAAACGACTTTCTATGTCTATAAGATAGCACAACTTTGATACAGGTATAAGAACCACCAAACGACTTTCTATGTCTATAAGATAGCACAACTTTGATACAGGTATAAGAACCATTTTTTGCGGAGATGCTGATCTTCCATCGAGCGCCTCCCCAGAGGGCGGATAGGGATAGGGGAAGCACACCAGATATGGCGGGTACGTGGGAAATAAAATACCTGGGGGGGGGGCCGAAATCAGCCTTACTGCCTTGAAGGAAGAGTAGGGATCCGCAAAGGCTAAGGATCCGACTCGAACAAAGGCAGCTATCCATTGCGCTGTGAGGGGCATCCCCCCAAATGGTTGCGCGCAAGGTTAACAACCCTAGCCGTGTAAAAAATACGGTTACAAAAACACCAAAGGGAGCTACAAAAGACATTTCAGTCCTTGGAGAGGATGGATTCCTAGACGAGGAAAACATGACGCCTAATAGTGAAAGACAAAATCTGGAAGCTATTAGGCCGACAACCATTATCTCTACCAGGGCCACCACCATCATTGGAGCTTGGAATGTCCGCACTATGTATGAAGCTGGTAAAGCTACACAAATTAGTCTTAGAATTCAATCGCGGACAAAATCAGCAACCGAGAACTGTGGCAGCGGACAAAGCAGAAGCCAATTGAGGAAGATATTCTCCAGAAGCGGTGGAGATGGATTGGTCATACACTAAGAAAACCTGCCTCCAATTCAACAAGGCATGCCCTGAAATGGAACCCCCAGGGAAAGATGAAAAGAGGTCGTCCTAGAAAGACTTTGCGTAAAGAATTGGAGGCAGACATAAAGAGAATTGACCATGACTGGAAGATACAGGAAAGGCTGGCCCAGGATAGGGATGTCTGGAGGTCACTCGTATGTGGCATATGCCCTTGGAGGATTTGCAGATGCCAACGATGATCGGTGGATGCCCCTCATGGTCGAGAAGGCTAAACAACAATAACAAAAAGACCCATAAAACAACTTACTATGTGCATACGATAGTAGACCAATGATACAAGTATATGGGTGTATTACAGGCTGTAGACCAATGATACAAGTATATGGGTGTATTACAGGCTGTAGACCAATGATACAAGTATATGGGTGTATTACAGGCGGTAGACCAATGATACAAGTATATGGGTGTATCACAGGCTGTAGACCAATGATACAAGTATATGTGTGTATTACAGGCTGTAGACCAATGATACAAGTATATGGGTGTATTACAGGCTGTAGACCAATGATACAAGTATATGGGTGTATTACAGGCTGTAGACCAATGATACAAGTATATGGGTGTATTACAGGCTGTAGACCAATGATACAAGTATATGGGTGTATTACAGGCTGTAGACCAATGATACAAGTATATGGGTGTATTACAGGCTGTAGACCAATGATACAAGTATATGGGTGTATTACAGGCTGTAGACCAATGATACAAGTATATGGGTGTATCACAGGCTGTAGACCAATGATACAAGTATATGTGTGTATTACAGGCTGTAGACCAATGATACAAGTATATGGGTGTATTACAGGCTGTAGACCAATGATACAAGTATATGGGTGTATTACAGGCTGTAGACCAATGATACAAGTATATGGGTGTATTACAGGCTGTAGACCAATGATACAAGTATATGGGTGTATTACAGGCTGTAGACCAATGATACAAGTATATGGGTGTATTACAGGCGGTAGACCAATGATACAAGTATATGGGTGTATCACAGGCTGTAGACCAATGATACAAGTATATGTGTGTATTACAGGCTGTAGACCAATGATACAAGTATATGGGTGTATTACAGGCTGTAGACCAATGATACAAGTATATGGGTGTATTACAGGCTGTAGACCAATGATACAAGTATATGGGTGTATTACAGGCTGTAGACCAATGATACAAGTATATGGGTGTATTACAGGCTGTAGACCAATGATACAAGTATATGGGTGTATGTATCACAGGCTGTAGACCAATGATACAAGTATATGTGTGTATCACAGGCTGTAGACCAATGATACAAGTATATGGGTGTATTACAGGCTGTAGACCAATGATACAAGTATATGGGTGTATTACAGGCTGTAGACCAATGATACAAGTATATGGGTGTATGTATCACAGGCTGTAGACCAATGATACAAGTATATGTGTGTATCACAGGCTGTAGACCAATGATACAAGTATATGGGTGTATTACAGGCTGTAGACCAATGATACAAGTATATGGGTGTATTACAGGCTGTAGACCAATGATACAAGTATATGGGTGTATGTATCACAGGCTGTAGACCAATGATACAAGTATATGTGTGAATCACAGGCTGTAGACCAATGATACAAGTATATGGGTGTATGTATCACAGGCTGTAGACCAATGATACAAGTATATGGGTGTATTACAGGCTGTAGACCAATGATACAAGTATATGTGTGTATCACAGGCTGTAGACCAATGATACAAGTATATGGGTGTATTACAGGCTGTAGACCAATGATACAAGTATATGGGTGTAATACAGGCTGTAGACCAATGATACAAGTATATGTGTGTATCACAGGCTGTAGACCAATGATACAAGTATATGGGTGTATCACAGGCTGTAGACCAATGATACAAGTATATGTGTGTATTACAGGCTGTAGACCAATGATACAAGTATATGGGTGTATCACAGGCTGTAGACCAATGATACAAGTATATGGGTGTATCACAGGCTGTAGACCAATGATACAAGTATATGTGTGTATCACAGGCTGTAGACCAATGATACACGTATATGTGTGTATCACAGGCTGTAGACCAATGATACAAGTATATGGGTGTATCACACGCTGTAGACCAATAATACAAGTATATGGGTGTATCACAGGCTGTAGACCAATGATACAAGTATATGGGTGTATTACAGGCTGTAGACCAATGATACAAGTATATGTGTGTATCACAGGCTGCAGACCAATGATACAAGTATATGGGTGTATTACAGGCTGTAGACCAATGATACAAGTATATGGGTGTATCACAGGCTGTAGACCAATGATACAAGTATATGTGTGTATCACAGGCTGTAGACCAATGATACAAGTATATGTGTGTATCACAGGCTGTAGACCAATGATACAAGTATATGTGTGTATCACAGGCTGTAGACCAATGATACAAGTATATGGGTGTATTACAGGCTGTAGACCAATGATACAAGTATATGGGTGTATTACAGGCTGTAGACCAATGATACAAGTATATGGGTGTATGTATCACAGGCTGTAGACCAATGATACAAGTATATGTGTGTATCACAGGCTGTAGACCAATGATACAAGTATATGGGTGTATTACAGGCTGTAGACCAATGATACAAGTATATGGGTGTATTACAGGCTGTAGACCAATGATACAAGTATATGGGTGTATGTATCACAGGCTGTAGACCAATGATACAAGTATATGTGTGAATCACAGGCTGTAGACCAATGATACAAGTATATGGGTGTATGTATCACAGGCTGTAGACCAATGATACAAGTATATGGGTGTATTACAGGCTGTAGACCAATGATACAAGTATATGTGTGTATCACAGGCTGTAGACCAATGATACAAGTATATGGGTGTATTACAGGCTGTAGACCAATGATACAAGTATATGGGTGTATTACAGGCTGTAGACCAATGATACAAGTATATGTGTGTATCACAGGCTGTAGACCAATGATACAAGTATATGGGTGTATGTTTCACAGGCTGTAGACCAATGATACAAGTATATGGGTGTATGTATCACAGGCTGTAGACCAATGATACAAGTATATGGGTGTATCACAGGCTGTAGACCAATGATACAAGTATATGGGTGTATCACAGGCTGTAGACCAATGATACAAGTATATGTGTGTATCACAGGCTGTAGACCAATGATACACGTATATGTGTGTATCACAGGCTGTAGACCAATAATACAAGTATATGTGTATCACAGGCTGTAGACCAATGATACAAGTATATGGGTGTATTACAGGCTGTAGACCAATGATACAAGTATATGTGTGTATCACAGGCTGCAGACCAATGATACAAGTATATCGGTGTATCACAGGCTGTAGACCAATGATACAAGTATATGGGTGTATCACAGGCTGTAGACCAATGATACAAGTATATGTGTGTATCACAGGCTGTAGACCAATGATACAAGTATATGTGTGTATCACAGGCTGTAGACCAATGATACAAGTATATGGGTGTATCACAGGCTGTAGACCAATGATACAATTATATGGGTGTATTACAGGCTGTAGACCAATGATACAAGTATATGGGTGTATCACAGGCTGTAGACCAATGATACAAGTATATGGGTGTATTACAGGCTGTAGTCCAATGATACAAGTATATGGGTGTATCACAGGCTGTAGACCAATGATACAAGTATATGGATGTATCACAGGCTGTAGTCCAATGATACAAGTATATGTGTGTATCACAGGCTGTAGTCCAATGATACAAGTATATGTGTGTATCACAGGCTGTAGACCAAATCAAACTTAAAATCGTATGACCAACATAATTGATGCTAACAGTCTAATTATCATAATAATTTTTTTATCATTATCATCGATATTCAGTGGTGAATATTTAAATCGAACGGTAAGCTTAAATTTGTAAAAAACAAAAGCAGTGGTAACTTAGCGGATAAAAAAAAAGACTAAATGCTGCACATCGCCGAAACTGCACGCTATTTTAAGGCTTTTTATATGTTAAAAAAGGAAACATTGGTAGACACCCACGAAATCTGCGGTTGTAAAACACTGCATTACACAAATGCTCACGTATAATACGGAAAACTGTTCTGCTAAACTCCGCGCTTTTCCAATAGGCTTGGTAAAGAGACACAATAAATGCTGCGTGTTTCACATAGGCCAAGTAGAGAGACAACAAACGCAACGTGTTTCCAATAGTCTGGGTAGAGAGAAAAAATAAACACCACGTGTTTCCAATAGTCTGGGTAGAGAGAAAATATTAACACCATGTGTTTCCAATAGTCTGGGTAGAGAGAAAATATTAACACCATGTGTTTCCAATAGTCTGGGTAGAGAGAAAAAATTAACACCATGTGTTTCCAATAGTCTGGGTAGAGAGAAAAAATTAACACCATGTGTTTCCAATAGTCTGGGTAGAGAGAAAAAATAAACACCATGTGTTTCCATTAGGCTGGGTAGAGAGACACAATAAACACCGTGTGTTTCCAATAGTCTGGGTAGAGAGAAAAAATTAACACCATGTGTTTCCAATAGGCTGGGTAGAGAGACACAATAAACACCATGTGTTTCCAATAATCTGGGTAGAGAGACACAATAAACACCGCGTGTTTCCAATAGTCTGGGTCGAGAGACACAATAAACACCGCGTGTTTCCAATAGTCTGAGTAGAGAGACACAATAAACTCCATGTGTTTTCAATAGTCTGGGTAGAGAGACACAATAAACACCATGGGTTTCCAATAGTCTGGGTAGAGAGACACAACAAACACCATGTGTTTCCAATAGTCTGGGTCGAGAGACACAATAAACACCGCGTGTTTCCAATAGTCTGGGAAGGGAGACACAATAAACTCCGCGTGTTTCAAATAGGATGGGCAGAGAGACAATAAAGGCCGCGGCGTGTTTCCAATAGGCTGGGCAGAGAGACACAATAAACCTCGCGCGTTTCCAATAGGATGGGAAGAGAGACACAATAAACGCAAACCATAATAAGGCGGGCCATTGTTTCCAGACAGTATTCAAATTCAAGCCATTCCATGGGAAGGGGGGTGTAAGGTGAACTTGCTTAGAAAAGACAACCGACGACTAAACAGGAATTTGAAAGTGTACAACAAGTTAAATGCTGAAATAAATAAACAACCTGTAAAATCAAAGTTTTTGAATATAAATCCCTTATATATGAGTATTGATTACGTTCAAACGCGACAAACATTTACAGAATGAAACTGACTGAACTCCCCTTGCTGTAAAAGACGGGGTGTGGTCATCGATGGCTGGAGTGAACTCCAGTGACACGTGGATGTAAACAATAGCAGACGGATACATAGAATTACAGAGATAAACTAAAAATTTATTAATTTAATTACGGTACTTTCGATCGCATTTTTGAAACAATGCATTGTTAGGTGACACGAGTGTATGTGCACAATTTCCGCTCGATGTGCAGTGGGTCATTTTTTACTTTTGTTTTTCCACCCGCCCACGACAGACAGAGAGAGAGAGAGAGAGAGACAGACAGAGAGAGATAGAGAGATAGATAGAGAGAGAGAGAGAGAGAGAGAGAGAGAGAGAGAGAGAGAGAGAGAGAGAGAGAGAGAGAGAGAGAGAGAGAGAGAGAGAGAGAGAGAGAGAGAGACAAGATGGTGAAATTAATATAAAATATTTAAAAAGATGGCCTGTATGTTCAGTTTTTTTTATACGAGCGTCAGGCGAGGGTCGAAAATGACCAATGAGTGACTCACATCAGCCATTATTTAAGCTAACATATAGATCTGGTGTTGTGATCTGTTCTAGAGATCTGGTGTAGTGTAGTGATCTGGTGTAGTGATCTGGTGTAGTGCTCTGGTGTAGTGTAGTGATCTGGCACAGTGTAGTGATCTGGCGTAGTGTAGTGATCTGGTGTAGTGTAGTTATCTGGTGTAGTGATCTGGTGTAGTGATCTGGTGTAGTGATCTGGTGTAGTGATCTGGTGTAGTGATGTGGCGTAGTGTAGTGATGTGGTGTAGTGTAGTGATCTGGTGTAGTGTAGTGATCTGGTGTAGTGTAGTGATCTGGTGTAGTGTAGTGATCTGGTGTAGTGATGTGACGTAGTGTGGTGATCTGGTGTAGTGATGTGACGTAGTGTAGTGATCTGGTGTAGTGATGTGACGTAGTGTAGTGATCTGGTTTAATGATGTGGCGTGGTGTAGTGATCTGGTGTAGTGATGTGACGTAGTGTGGTGATCTGGTGTAGTGATGTGACGTAGTGTAGTGATCTGGTGTAGTGATCTGGTGTAGTGATCTGGTGTAATGATCTGGTGTAGTGATCTGGTGTAGTGTAGTGATCTGGTGTAGTGATCTGGTGTAGTGATCTGGTGTAGTGATCTGGTGTAGTGATCTGGTGTAATGATCTGGTGTAGTGATCTGGTGTAGTGATCTGGTGTAGTGCAGTGATCTGGTGTAGTGCAGTGATCTGGTGTAGTGCAGTGATCTGGTGTAGTGTAGTGATCTGGTGTAGTGTAGTGATCTGGTGTAGTGCAGTGATCTGGTGTAGTGTAGTAATCTGGTGTAGTGATCTGGTGTAGTGTAGTGATCTGGTGTAGTGATCTGGTGTAGTGATCTGGTGTAGTGATCTGGTGTAGTGATCTGGTGTTGTGTAGTGATCTGGTGTAGTGCAGTGATCTGGTGTAGTGTAGTTATATGGTGCAATGATCGGTTAGATGAATACCTTAAATAGCAAAGGTTCTTTCCTCATTAAGAATGCAAGAAAACTTCGTGCCATAGTGGAACTTGTCAGCCATTTGTGCAAGCTTAACCAAGTTCAAAACTGTAACAACACATATAGCTATGATATAGTGGCTATGATATAGTGGCTATGATATAGTGGCTATGATATAGTGGCTATGATATAGTGGCTATGATATAGTGGCTATGATATAGTGGCTATGATATAGTAGCTATGATATAGTGGCAATGGTTGATTTCGAATTAAAGAAGGAACTAAAATTAACATAAGAAAATACTATCGCTCTTTACTATTAATTTTATAGTTAAGTTCATCCATCTTTAATATGCAAGATTAAATAAAAGAAATTGATCTTACAACAATACCCTTAGCTGGTGCTTGAATTGATTACGTCTAATGCCCTCAGAGAAGTGTTATTGATGTTACTCGAGGGTTGCTTGTCTATAAGCAGTATATTGAGAACATCAGGCATTGACCTGTATGTTTTTGTTTTCTAGAAGTAGAAGCAGTATATTGAGAACATCAGGCTTTGACCTGTATGTTTTTGTTTTCTAGAAGTAAAAGCAGTATATTGAGAGCGGCAGGTATAGACCTGTATGTTTTTTTTTCTATATTCGGCATCCTTCCGTCTCGCGAGACGATGGCGCATCACCGTTCAGTTGGGTTGCATTTCCTCGAGTTGCTGTGCAGTCCTATCCTTGAGTTGTTGTTTTTTGCCCTAGAAGCAGTATATTTAGAATGTCAGGCATAGACCTGTATGTTGTAGTCTTCTAACCACGGAGCAGATGCGAAATAGTGTTAACACGATTTTAATTCGATCAAACAATAGTGAGTATAACGGCTGGTGCGCGAATACATTAAGAGCTTCTAAGAACGTAACAATGGGACAGTAAAAGGTAGGCCACACTGGTGATTGATCAGCCCATGTAACAATGGGACAGTAAAAGGTAGGCCACACTGGTGATTGATCAGCCCATGTAACAATGGGACAGTAAAAGGTAGGCCACACTGGTGATTGATCAGCCCATGTAACAATGGGACAGTAAAAGGTAGGCCACACTGGTGATTGATGTTTAAAAGGAACATGGTCTATAAGCCGCCTGTCCCCTTACTTTCTGATTGAGGCGGAAGGAATACTGAATCATTGTTCAATTATTAAAGAAGTGAATCTGAAAGATGGTCCGAGCTCAAAGAAAACCACCCAAAAAGTGATGCATACTTCAAACTCCCCCGCCAATCACAAAACATCATTTTCAGGCTAAGGACGGGTCACAACAAACTTAGGCAACACATGTTCCGCAAACTTCGAATTGGAGAAAGCGAAATGTGCCCCTGCGGGATAGCTGCGGAAAATGCGGAACATGTTCTCCAAAACTGCCCTCTGTACCACCATACCCGGACAGACATATGGCCCCAGGAAGTTACCCTCGATGACAAACTCTATAGTGGACTGGACCAACTGACAGCCACAGCGCAGTTCATCACAAATATAGGACTTGCTGTCTAAATCCTCTATCAAAAGATTTTGAGAAAGAAGAAGTTCAAGAAGAAGAAGAAGAAGTTCAATTATTGAGAACAATTCTGAAATAATAGCAGGCTCTTTAGAAAAAAAAACATTTTTTATTTTAGCTAGGAACAATAAAGAATTTTAATGAAAACTGCCAGGGAATTATTCGTGATGGGTATTTTTAACAGAATGGGCAAACTGATTGCGTCACCTGTAACAGCTGATAGCTTCAGATAGTCCAAAATAAACTTGGCTATTCTGTTTGAATGTAGTACTGATACAGTCCTAGGTAGATACGACCACAGCAGGTAGGCTTGGAATGACAAGGGGGGGGGGAGACGAGGTGAGTGGCAAAGCGAACTACAGAGATCGATAAAGGGCTAAAACTCTAGAACCAGAAGCACCTTCGCTTTAGCCAGGTTTATTATGTCAGAGCGCTGTGCCTAGTGAGTGACAGATGAGCTATGAGAAACGTTTGTCTGTTGGAAGTCTGTCTAGCGCACTACTAAACATGGCCCACACAGCATATTTCCAAGCAACTAGCTTTCTGGTGAGAAAATGTGTTCAACGAAGGAGGGGTACCATGGCGGTCGTCTAATGACGCACTTAGCACCCCCCTCCCCAAAGGTTTACTACATAACCTCATATTGTATTTCTTAAACGATCACCTTTGTTTACCATTAACTATGTTCTTCTCGTCTTTCCCTTGAAGTTAACCACATCTACTCAGTGACGAATGACTACTGGAAAGATTAACATGACTTGTATATATCATGACGTCAAAGTAACATGACTTGTATATATCATGACGTCAAAGTAACATGACTTGTATATATCATGACGTCAAAGTAACATGACTTGTATATATCATGACGTCAAAGTAACATGACTTGTATATATCATGACGTCAAAGTAACATGACTTGTATATATCATGACGTCAAAGTAACATGACTTGTATATATCATGACGTCAAAGTAACATGACTTGTATATATCATGACGTCAAAGTAACATGACTTGTATATATCATGACGTCAAAGTAACATGACTTGTATATATCATGACGTCAAAGTAACATGACTTGTATATATCATGACGTCAAAGTAACATGACTTGTATATATCATGACGTCAAAGTAACATGACTTGTATATATCATGACGTCAAAGTAACATGACTTGTATATATCATGACGTCAAAGTAACATGACTTGTATATATCATGACGTCAAAGTAACATGACTTGTATATATCATGACGTCAAAGTAACATGACTTGTATATATCATGACGTCAAAGTAACATGACTTGTATATATCATGACGTCAAAGAGTTTCATGTACAAAAGATTTACATGGCTTGTATATATCATGACGTCAAAGAGTTTCATGTACAAAAGATTAACATGACTTGTATATATCATGACGTCAAAGTAACATGACTTGTATATATCATGACGTCAAAGAGTTTCATGTACAAAAGATTAACATGGCTTGTATATATCATGACGTCAAAGAGTTTCATGTACAAAAGATTTACATGGCTTGTATATATCATGACGTCAAAGAGTTTCATGTACAAAAGATTAACATGACTTGTATATATCATGACGTCAAAGAGTTTCATGTACAAAAGATTAACATGACTTGTATATATCATGACGTCAAAGAGTTTCATGTACAAAAGATTAACATGACTTGTATATATCATGACGTCAAAGAGTTTCATGTACAAAAGATTAACATGACTTGTATATATCATGACGTCAAAGAGTTTCATGTACAAAAGATTAACATGGCTTGTATATATCATGACGTCAAAGAGTTTCATGTACAAAAGATTAACATGGCTTGTATATATCATGACGTCAAAGAGTTTCATGTACAAAAGATTAACATGGCTTGTATATATCATGACGTCAAAGAGTTTCATGTACAAAAGATTAACATGGCTTGTATATATCATGACGTCAAAGAGTTTCATGTACAAAAGATTAACATGGCTTGTATATATCATGACGTCAAAGAGTTTCATGTACAAAAGATTAACATGGCTTGTATATATCATGACGTCAAAGAGTTTGATGTACAAAAGATTAACATGGCTTGTATATATCATGACGTCAAAGAGTTTGATGTACAAAAGATTAACATGACTTGTAACTATCATGACGTCAAAGAGTTTGATGTACAAAAGATTAACATGGCTTGTATATATCATGACGTCAAAGAGTTTGATGTACAAAAGATTAACATGGCTTGTATATATCATGACGTCAAAGAGTTTCATGTACAAAAGATTTACATGGCTTGTATATATCATGACGTCAAAGAGTTTCATGTACAAAAGATTAACATGGCTTGTATATATCATGACGTCAAAGAGTTTCATGTACAAAAGAGATTTAGAAGAACAAACCAAACTGCTACAAGTAAAATTCCACAGAGAAAGTATATTTCGTTCTTGTTTACGTTACGTTAATAAAACCGAATAACAATCTCAGAACAGATACATTACTTATATAAGAACTTAAGTGTTGGTGTTTTTTTTAAAGACGATGGTCCAGGATATCACTCTCATAGAGTGTCTATTCTCATAGAGTGTCTATTCTCATAGAGTGTCTATTCTCATAGAGCTGCATACACAAAATGATCCAACTATGACGCCAGGTGCAAAACGAATACCATAAACTTTATGATCCATGACATTTTGAGCCTCGCCATAAAATGTACGATGTCAATACTTTTAAAAATGAATTATTCCTCTGCAACTTCCAATTATAAGCAAGTGTTGCTGGTAATACAGTTACAGGTATATGTATATGCAGACAGCTGTTCTAAGAACTGAACATAGCTGTTATGTTGTTGGTAATACAGTTACAGGTATATGCAGTGCTTTTTTTCTAGCGAAAAATGTTTGGGAACTCATTTCACATCTGTTTTTTAACTTATGTCATAAAATACTATAATAGTCTATAATTGAATTTTCCACTGAACACAAATTTTATTGTACAGATATTTAAAGAAATAAACGTTTCTATAAGAAAATGAGAGACTCAAAGAGTTTATTTATAATAAAAACCGACCTGACTATATAGTTTATGTGGAAAAATGTATTCTATACTGTATTATAACACTGGTACCGTATTAGGCTTTAAAACAACTTCTAGAGTTTTCTCATGTTTTCATCTGACAAATCATCTCGGTTTCTTTTCTTACTTTGTGAGTCTAGAGCTGAATGTCTGCCTCGAAGCAGCCAAGAGTCTACGTACTTTGTACGATCAAATTATGTTAGTGGGGGGCCGACCAGCCAAGAGTCTACGTACTTTGTACGATCAAATTATGTTAGTGGGGGGCCGACCAGCCAAGAGTCTACGTACTTTGTACGATCAAATTATGTTAGTGGGGAGCCGACCAGCCAAGAGTCTACGTACTTTGTAGGATCAAAATATGTTAGTGGGGAGCCGACCAGCCAAGAGTCTACGTACTTTGTAGGATCAAAATATGTCAGTGGGGGGCCGACCAGCCAAGAGTCTACGTACTTTGTAGGATCAAAATATGTTAGTGGGGGGCCGACCAGCCAAGAGTCTACGTACTTTGTAGGATCAAAATATGTTAGTGGGAGGGGGGGGGGCCGACCAACCAAGAGTCTACGTACTTTGTAGGATCAAAATATGTCAGAGGGGGGCCGACCAACCAAGAGTCTACGTACTTTGTAGGATCAAAATATGTCAGTGGGGGGCCGACCAGCCAAGAGTCTACGTACTTTGTAGGATCAAAATATGTTAGTGGGGGGCCGACCAGCCAAGAGTCTACGTACTTTGTACGATCAAATTATGTTAGTGGGGGGCCGACCAGCCAAGAGTCTACGTACTTTGTAGGATCAAAATATGTTAGTGGGAGGGGGGGGGCCGACCAACCAAGAGTCTAAGTACTTTGTAGGATCAAAATATGTCAGTGGGGGGCCGACCAGCCAAGAGTCTACGTACTTTGTAGGATCAAAATATGTTAGTGGGGGGCCGACCAGCCAAGAGTCTACGTACATTGTAGGATCAAAATATGTCAGTGGGGGGCCGACCAGCCAAGAGTCTACGTACTTTGTAGGATCAAAATATGTCAGTGGGGGGCCGACCAGCCAAGAGTCTACGTACATTGTAGGATCAAAATATGTCAGTGGGGGGCCGACCAGCCAAGAGTCTACGTACATTGTAGGATCAAAATATGTCAGTGGGGGGCCGACCAGCCAAGAGTCTACGTACATTGTAGGATCAAAATATGTCAGTGGGGGGCCGACCAGCCAAGAGTCTACTTACTTTGTAGGATAAAAATATGTCAGTGGGGGGCCGACCAGCCAAGAGTCTACGTACTTTGTAGGATCAAAATATGTTAGTGGGGGGCCGACCAGCCAAGAGTCTACGTACTTTGTAGGATCAAAATATGTTAGTGGGGGGCCGACCAGCCAAGAGTCTACGTACTTTGTAGGATCAAAATATGTTAGTGGGGGGCCGACCAGCCAAGAGTCTACGTACTTTGTAGGATCAAAATATGTTAGTGGGGGGCCGACCAACCAAGAGTCTACGTACTTTGTAGGATCAAAATATGTCAGTGGGGGGCCGACCAGCCAAGAGTCTACGTACTTTGTAGGATCAAAATATGTCAGTGGGGGGCCGACCAGCCAAGAGTCTACGTACTTTGTACGATCAAAATATATCAGTGGGGGGCCGACCAGCCAAGAGTATACGTACTTTGTAGGATCAAAATATGTTAGTGGGGGGCCGACCAGCCAAGAGTCTACGTACTTTGTAGGATCAAAATATGTCAGTGGGGGGCCGACCAGCCAAGAGTCTACGTACTTTGTAGGATCAAAATATGTTAGTGGGGGGGCCGACCAACCAAGAGTCTACGTACTTTGTAGGATCAAAATATGTTAGTGGGGGGGGGCCGACCAGCCAAGAGTCTACGTACTTTGTAGGATCAAAATATGTTAGTGGGGGGCCGACCAGCCAAGAGTCTACGTACTTTGTAGGATCAAAATATGGTAGTGGGGGGCCGACCAGCCAAGAGTCTACGTACTTTGTAGGATCAAAATATGTTAGTGGGGGGCCGACCAGCCAAGAGTCTACGTACTTTGTAGGATCAAAATATGTTAGTGGGGGGCCGACCAGCCAAGAGTCTACGTACTTTGTAGGATCAAAATATGTCAGTGGGGGGCCGACCAGCCAAGAGTCTACGTACTTTGTAGGATCAAAATATGTTAGTGGGGGGCCGACCAATCTGATGAATAAAAGTGCCGAGACTGTTTTTGTCATAAGCGAAGCTCTCGTTGGGGTGATTATCAAATTCATTTGTGAGAATCCCCTTTCACACTCGCTCGAAGATATGTAAATTGTATTAAGAGCATGTATCAGAGGAAGAATTCTGTCAGAATATGTTCTTTCCGTAAGATAATCACGGAATCCACAAATGATTTCTCTTTCGTTAAGTTGTAGTCTGCTACACAATTTCTCAATTTCCGTTTCACCAAATGTCAACTGTTTGTTCATGTTATCTGTCCAATGGCTTGTTCATGTTATCTGTCCAACTGTTTGTTCATGTTATCTGTCCAACTGTTTGTTCATGTTATCTGTCCAACTGTTTGTTCATGTTATCTGTCCAATGGCTTGTTTATGTTATCTGTCCAATGGCTTGTTTATGTTATCTGTCCAATGGCTTGTTCATGTTATCTGTCCAATGGCTTGTTTATGTTATCTGTCCAATGGCTTGTTCATGTTATCTGTCCAATGGCTTGTTTATGTTATCTGTCCAATGGCTTGTTCATGTTATCTGTCCAATGGCTCTGATCTAGTATGCTAGTCCATTGAGCTAGTTCAACATCCTCATTAGAAAGTAATCTTCTAGACTTTAAAATGACATAGAAAAATTATTTACCAAAGTTTGTACTAAAATCAGCCCCTCCGGAAATAGAAATAGCCCCCGCCAAGTGGCAAACGCTGTTATTCTTATTCTACTAATAATAACTAATATGATATCTATGGTCAATAGATATCATATTAGTGGAATAGCAGCGTTTGCCACTTGGTTTGTTTATTTGTAAACTGTAATTTACGTCGTTCCCGTGAGTCCCCACTGTAAAAAGGACTGACAGTAAGTAAAATGCCGACTATTTATATAAATATACACGAATCTGGCCAAACAAAGTATGGGAACTCAGTTCCCATGAGTTCCCACTGAAAAAAAGCACTGGGTATATGTATATGCAGACAACTGTTCTAAGAACTGCACATAGCTGTTGTGTTGCTGGTAATACAGTTACAGGTGTATGTATATGCAGACAGCTGTTCTAAGAACTGCACATAGCTGTTGTGTTGCTGGTAATACAGTTAGAGGTGTATGTATATGCAGACAGCTGTTCTAAGAGCTGCACATAGCTGTTGTGTTGCTGGTAATACAGTTACAGGTGTATGTATATGCAGACAGCTGTTCTAAGAACTGCACATAGCTGTTGTGTTGCTGGTAATACAGTTACAGGTGTATGTATATGCAGACAGCTGTTCTAAGAACTGCACATAGCTGTTGTGTTGCTGGTAATACAGTTACAGGTGTATGTATATGCAGACAGCTGTTCTAAGAACTGCACATAGCTGTTGTGTTGCTGGTAATACAGTTACAGGTGTATGTATATGCAGACAGCTGTTCTAAGAACTGCACATAGCTGTTGTGTTGCTGGTAATACAGTTACAGGTGTATGTATATGCAGACAGCTGTCCTAAGAGCTGCACATAGCGTTGTACGTTTACGTTCAGTCTTCAAGTGCCGATACAGTTCAGTCTTCAAGTGCCGATACAGTTCAGTCTTCAAGTGCCGATACAGTTCAGTCTTCAAGTGCCGATACAGTTCAGTCTTCAAGTGCCGATACAGTTCAGTCTTCAAGTGCCGATACAGTTCAGTCTTCAAGTGCCGATACAGTTCAGTCTTCAAGTGCCGATACAGTTCAGTCTTCAAGTGCCGATACAGTTCAGTCTTCAAGTGCCGATACAGTTCAGTCTTCAAGTGCCGATACAGTTCAGTCTTCAAGTGCCGATACAGTTCAGTCTTCAAGTACCGATACAGTTCAGTCTTCAAGTGCCGATACAGTTCAGTCTTCAAGTGCCGATACAGTTCAGTCTTCAAGTGCCGATACAGTTCAGTCTTCAAGTGCCGATACAGTTCAGTCTTCAAGTGCCGATACAGTTCAGTCTTCAAGTGCCGATACAGTTCAGTCTTCAAGTGCCGATACAGTTCAGTCTTCAAGTGCCGATACAGTTCAGTCTTCAAGTACCGATACAGTTCAGTCTTCAAGTGCCGATACAGTTCAGTCTTCAAGTGCCGATACAGTTCAGTCTTCAAGTGCCGATACAGTTCAGTCTTCAAGTGCCGATACAGTTCAGTCTTCAAGTACCGATACAGTTCAGTCTTCAAGTGCCGATACAGTTCAGTCTTCAAGTGCCGATACAGTTCAGTCTTCAAGTGCCGATACAGTTCAGTCTTCAAGTGCCGATACAGTTCAGTCTTCAAGTGCCGATACAGTTCAGTCTTCAAGTGCCGATACAGTTCAGTCTTCAAGTGCCGATACAGTTCAGTCTTCAAGTGCCGATACAGTTCAGTCTTCAAGTGCCGATACAGTTCAGTCTTCAAGTGCCGATACAGTTCAGTCTTCAAGTGCCGATACAGTTCAGTCTTCAAGTGCCGATACAGTTCAGTCTTCAAGTGCCGATACAGTTCAGTCTTCAAGTGCCGATACAGTTCAGTCTTCCTTGATTCTTTGAACGAAATCTGAAGATTTGCCAATCAATGCTCGCAATCAGTCAATTGTTTTTGTTAAGAAGCCCCAAAACGAATTGTCAATAATGATGACCAGGCCCGTAAACTTTCCCGTCAAACTCCACATGTCAAGCGCCAGTACTCAACGTTAGCATCACTTGAAGAAAGTCAATAATTGTTTTAAGGTGTTTGGTTAACGGTCTATAAACATGACAATAATAATGGCAGGACAGAAAAATAAATGACGCTCAACCGTTTTTTTCTTCTCTTTCTCATGGAAGGAATAATTAATCTCTCAATAGAGTATGAACCAAAGAATGTGTCAGCGGTCCCCATACCATAGAATGTGTCAGCGGTCCCCATACCACAGAATGTGTCAATGGTCCCCATACAAAGAGAATCGTTTTGTTTTTTTACAGAGGAATACTATTTAAAGCAATCTGATGTTAAGAAACGGGATTTGTAAGAGTAATTTTCAAAACTTTCATTTGAGGTTGAGAGTAATTTACCACAGGAAAACAAACAAGAATAAAGCAAACAAAACAATTTATCAGTTGGTAGTCCGTCGAGAAGGGGTGGCCTCTAAGGGACTCGACGGACCAGTAGCGTCGTGGATCGCGGACCTGACCGTGACCTACGACCTGTAACCGACAACTCCTGGCAAGCAACGCCGAAGTCCGATATGTTAGGTATTAGTCACATATGAATACAGTCGCTGTACCGATCTTAGACAAAGCATTTAGATGGATGTCGATGATGAAAACCAAAGTACCCGTTGAGGGTCGTGTCAATCCGAAGCAACCGTTTCGTCCCCCTCAGTTTACTGTTTACTAGCAACGCTATTTAGCGGTGCCGGTTTAGGGCCAGGAGCGCCAGTACGGATTAGCAAAAGGTACCAAGAAGAACGCAGCGGACGCCAGCTCTGAGGAAACCTTCCAACTTCCAGTGGGGGTTACACCCTAGGTAGGTCTTTGATGATCCCCCGCTCTGCGGCGGTCCTAACCATGGAGACCCGTATGCTTTGCCGGGGTGGCGCCAAAGTTGTAGCGCGTCGTAGTAGGGAATTCCACCCCTCCTTGTGAGGCCAATTTAGTGGGAGGCATTTTCGACTTTATGTCCTGGATGCCCAGGTGGCCGCTTCAGAAGCGACCGCTTCGGGGTTCTCAGCTGTAACGTCCCTTTCGGGACCAGATAGCTGAAAAGGTCGTCCGGGAAGACCCATAAATAGCATTAGGCTCGGGGCTTCTGATTTTCTTCCACATGTTGGATCATTATGATCACTTCAGTCGGTAGTAATTTTAAAGAAGGTAGTATTGATTGAAGGTATGTATTGATTGAAGGTATGTATTGATTGAAGGTATGTATTGATTGAAGGTATGTATTGATTGAAGATATGTATTGATTACACTTTGTAAGTTAACAAACAACAACTGATAAACAGGAGCTCTCTCTCAATTACTTCTCGATATCTACAACGTGCATTGGAAAAGAAAAATTAAACAAAACTACAGATATTGGTTGTGTTTCTTAAAATATACTTTCAATTCGCTATCGCTTAAGACTCAAAGCAAATCTTTATTTTTAGTAACATTGTGGAGAGGTTATGTTAATGGATCATGTTTCAAAACAACACTTCGTGTTATAAATTACTTTCACTGCTCTTCATTGCCAATATTATCGCAAAGAATGTAGCCTGAGCCTGGGTATAACGATTGAGGACCTTTTCGGCAGGATGAAACTAGGTGTAATAGAGCTTAATAGGTATTTACAAGTGAAACTAGCGGCGTGGATTGGCCGTAATGAACTAGCGGCGCGTTCTCAACATCGAGTGTATACACGGTTCAGAGCACTAAAGGAAATGGCTCAAATGATTGCAGGCACTTTGGTCTTAAGTAGCGACACTACAGTCAGATGTTTTTTAAGCTGCTCTTGGTTTCTAGGAAATAAACATGAAATCATAGCGTGCTCCAATATAAGGTGTACTATGAAGTCATAGCGTGCTCCAATATAAGGTGTACTATGAAGTCATAACGTGCTCCAATATAAGGTGTACTATGAAGTCATAGCGTGCTCCAATATAAGGTGTACTATGAAGTCATAGCGTGCTCCAATATAAGGTGTACTATGAAGTCATAACGTGCTCCAATATAAGGTGTACTATGAAGTCATAACGTGCTCCAATATAAGGTGTACTATGAAGTCATAGCGTGCTCCAATATAAGGTGTACTATGAAGTCATAGCGTGCTCCAATATAAGGTGTACTATGAAGTCATAGCGTGCTCCAATATAAGGTGTACTATGAAGTCATAGCGTGCTCCAATATAAGGTGTACTATGAAGTCATAGCGTGCTCCAATATAAGGTGTACTATAAAGTCATAGCGTGCTCCAATATAAGGTGTACTATGAAGTCATAACGTGCTCCAATATAAGGTGTACTATGAAGTCATAGCGTGCTCCAATATAAGGTGTACTATGAAGTCATAGCGTGCTCCAATATAAGGTGTACTATGAAGTCATAGCGTGCTCCAATATAAGGTGTACTATGAAGTCATAGCGTGCTCCAATATAAGGTGTACTATGAAGTCATAGCGTGCTCCAATATAAGGTTAACTATGAAGTCATGAAGTCATAGCGTGCTCCAATATAAGGTGTACTATGAAGTCATAGCGTGCTCCAATATAAGGTGTACTATGAAGTCATAGCGTGCTCCAATATAAGGTGTACTATGAAGTCATAGCGTGCTCCAATATAAGGTGTACTATGAAGTCATGAAGTCATAGCGTGCTCCAATATAAGGTGTACTATGAAGTCATAGCGTGCTCCAATATAAGGTGTACTATGAAGTCATAGCGTGCTCCAATATAAGGTGTACTATGAAGTCATAGCGTGCTTCAATATAAGGTGTACTATGAAGTCATAGCTTGCTTCAATATAAGGTGTACTATGAAGTCATAGCGTGCTCCAATATAAGGTGTACTATGAAGTCATAGCGTGCTCCAATATAAGGTGTACTATGAAGTCATAACGTGCTCCAATATAAGGTGTACTATGAAGTCATAGCGTGCTCCAATATAAGGTGTACTATGAAGTCATAACGTGCTCCAATATAAGGTGTACTATGAAGTCATAGCGTGCTCCAATATAAGGTGTACTATGAAGTCATAGCGTGCTCCAATATAAGGTGTACTATGAAGTCATAGCGTGCTCCAATATAAGGTGTACTATGAAGTCATAGCGTGCTCCAATATAAGGTGTACTATGAAGTCATAGCGTGCTCCAATATAATGTGTACTATGAAGTCATAGCGTGCTCCAATATAAGGTGTACTATGAAGTCATAACGTGCTCCAATATAAGGTGTACTATGAAGTCATAGCGTGCTCCAATATAAGGTGTACTATGAAGTCACAGCGTGCTCCAATATAAGGTGTACTATGAAGTCATAGCGTGCTCCAATATAAGGTGTACTATGAAGTCATAACGTGCTCCAATATAAGGTGTACTATGAAGTCATAGCGTGCTCCAATATAAGGTGTACTATGAAGTCACAGCGTGCTCCAATATAAGGTGTACTATGAAGTCATAGCGTGCTCCAATATAAGGTGTACTATGAAGTCATAACGTGCTCCAATATAAGGTGTACTATGAAGTCATAGCGTGCTCCAATATAAGGTGTACTATGAAGTCATAGCGTGCTCCAATATAAGGTGTACTATGAAGTCATAGCGTGCTCCAATATAAGGTGTACTATGAAGTCACAGCGTGCTCCAATATAAGGTGTACTATGAAGTCATAGCGTGCTCCAATATAAGGTGTACTATGAAGTCATAGCGTGCTCCAATATAAGGTGTACTATGAAGTCACAGCGTGCTCCAATATAAGGTGTACTATGAAGTCATAGCGTGCTCCAATATAAGGTGTACTATGAAGTCACAGCGTGCTCCAATATAAGGTGTACTATGAAGTCACAGCGTGCTCCAATATAAGGTGTACTATGAAGTCATAGCGTGCTCCAATATAAGGTGTACTATGAAGTCACAGCGTGCTCCAATATAAGGTGTACTGTGAAGTCATAGCGTGCTCCAATATAAGGTGTACTATGAAGTCATGATATCATAGCGTGCTCATAAGTATGTTCATGAAATCTAGCAGTACAGTTTAACTTAAGAGTATGTTCATGGAGGCGACCAGAAAAGTTTAACCTAAGAGTATGTTCATGCAAGCTAGCAGGACAGTTTAACTTAAAAGTATGTTCATATAAGCTAGCAGGACAGTTTAACGAAATTCATGCAAGCTAGCAGGACAGTTTAACTTAAGAGTATGTTCATGGAAGCTAATATCACACACCAACCTACGTCAGACGGCTGTGCTAATATCACACATCAACCTACGTCAGGCGGCTGTGCTAATATCACACATCAACCTACGTCAGGCGGCTGTGCTAATATCACACATCAACCTACGTCAGGCGGCTGTGCTAATATCACACATCAACCTACGTCAGACGGCTGTGCTAATATCACACATCAACATACGTCAGACGGCTGTGCTAATATCACACATCAACCTATATCAGACGGCTGTGCTAATACCACACATCAACCTATGTCAGACGGCTGTGCTAATATCACACAACATCAACCTACATCAGACGGCTGTGCTAATATCACATATCAACCTACGTCAGACGGCTGTGCTAATATCACACATCAACCTTCATCAGACGGCTGTGCTAATATCACACATCAACCTTCATCAGACGGCTGTGGTAATATCACATGCCCAGATCGATCTGATCCATTGAAAGGTGTGATTTCATCCAAACATGTCATAAACAATACTCAATTAGGTGCCATCTCACAAACATGTCATAAACAATACTCAATTAGGTGCCATCTCACAAACATGTCATAAACAATACTCAATTAGGTGCCATCTCACAAACAATGGATAACGTGAATGAAAGAGGTGAAACAAAAACAAATACTGGCAAAGGATGAATACACGTCCCATGACAATTCGCTGTTTATTTTACAATACTGTACTTGTAGGTTCAAAAGATTGATTGAATTTCGTGAAATAAAAATTTGGAGATACCAAACTTGTTAAGTTAAATTTAATTATTTTCATTTTTAGTTATAGACACTATTGTGGTACAACCAACATTTATAGTTATAGACACTATTGTGGTATAACCTACATTTATAGTTATAGACACTATTGTGGTACAACCAACATTTATAGTTATAGACACTATTGTGGTATAACCTACATTTATAGTTATAGACACTATTGTGGTACAACCAACATTTATAGTTATAGACACTATTGTGGTATAACCTACATTTATAGTTATAGACACTATTGTGGTATAACCTACATTTATAGTTATAGACACTATTGTGGTACAACCAACATTTATAGTTATAGACACTATTGTGGTATAACCTACATTTATAGTTATAGACACTATTGTGGTATAACCTACATTTATAGTTATAGACACTATTGTGGTACAACCAACATTTATAGTTATAGACACTATTGTGGTGTAACCTACATTTATAGTTATAGACACTATTGTGGTGTAACCTACATTTATAGTTATAGACACTATTGTGGTACAACCAACATTTATAGTTATAGACACTATTGTGGTATAACCTACATTTATAGTTATAGACACTATTGTGGTATAACCTACATTTATAGTTATAGACACTATTGTGGTACAACCAACATTTATAGTTATAGACACTATTGTGGTATAACCTACATTTATAGTTATAGACACTATTGTGGTATAACCTACATTTATAGTTATAGACACTATTGTGGTACAACCAACATTTATAGTTATAGACACTATTGTGGTATAACCTACATTTATAGTTATAGACACTATTGTGGTATAACCTACATTTATAGTTATAGACACTATTGTGGTATAACCTACATTTATAGTTATAGACACTATTGTGGTACAACCAACATTTATAGTTATAGACATTATTGTGGTATAACCTACATTTATAGTTATAGGCACTATTGTTGTGGTACAACCTAAATTATTGGGACTTGAGCAGGAACAAAATGTCAAACACAATGTCCAAGGGAAAAAAAAAGAAGAATATAATTATGGAAATATTCTAGGGTAAAAAATGCTTTTCCCTCATTGAGGGCTTGATATCCTTAATGTACTTTATTGTAATAAGGCAACAAGTAACGACAACAACGAAACGCCTTTATAGATGAACATTCGTCTTACAATATCGATATCTCATCAATAACAAAAAATTCCTAACATGTTTTCTGTAACCTGGGTGCTCGCTCGGAATTGCAAAATAGCTGTCTTATAAATACTAAAAAAAAATAAAAAAAATAACTAGTTATATATCGATGTTAGGCACAAGATTTTGAGAATCCTTGGTATCGAATTCAACAATTTTCTCCTTAGTGCGTACAGAAAATACGAAGTAATTAAGTCCTCTATATTAAAGCGACCAAATACACAACAGCTGTTCCTATTCAACTAATCCCTTGACACACACCTCCCTCTCCCCATAAATGCTAGCCACACTCAACCTCAATCACCCCCCACCCCCCAGAATGCGCTAACTGTTCACTAACCCAGTTACCAACGATCCAGAGTCAAACTAAAACATTATTTCCGGGACAATGGACCAAAAGATAGGGATCGCAAGAAAACAGAAAAGAAGAAAGTTTTTACTTTTACTGACTCCTAGCCAACTAACGGCGTATAACAAAACAAAAAAAAGTGAATTACAACCCATGCCATTTCCTTGACCGCGCTATTTTATAGGACTCTTATTGTGTGCACTCACAACACACGTATTACTCATAATACACGTGCAGTCACAACACACGTGTCACTCATAATACACGTGCAGTCACAACACACGTATTACTCATAATACACGTGCAGTCACAACACACGTAAACCCCCCCCCCACCAATGAAATCAATAGACCATGCTATTTCACAGGACTCTTATTGTGTGCGGTCACAACACACGACCCCCCCCCCACATCATCCCCACCCACCAATGAAATCAATAGACCATGCTATTTTACAGGACTCTTATTGTGTGCAGTCACAACACACGACACATCATCCCCAGCCACCAATGAAATCAATAGACCATGCTATTTTACAGGACTCTTATTGTGTGCGGTCACAACACACGACCCCCCCCCCACATCATCCCCACCCACCAATGAAATCAATAGACCATGCTATTTTACAGGACTCTTATTGTGTGCGGTCACAACACACGACAAATCAATGAAATCAATTGTTTTCAAAGTGTACTTAATACTTTTTATCACGCATAATGGGCGCTACAAAAATTCAAACCAACTGTCACCATAATACTGGTTCTGTATTCCTTGCATGTCCCTGAGACGAACTGTGTCATGAAGTACATTCTATAATGCTGTATATATATATACTATTGTGGGTACGGGGAGGACTGTGTAGAGAAGTTGGTAACAGTGACAGCAAGAGAAGTGGGTAACAGTGACAGCAAGAGAAGTGGGTAACAGTGACAGCAAGAGAAGTGGGTAACAGTGACAGCAAGAGAAGTGGGTAACAGTGACAGCAAGAGAAGTGGGTAACAGTGACAGCAAGAGAAGTGGGTAACAGTGACAGCAAGAGAAGTGGGTAACAGTGACAGCAAGAGAAGTGGGTAACAGTAACAGTGACAGCAAGAGAAGTGGGTAACAGTCAGAGGCGTCACTAGGGTTGGTGTCACCCGGTGCGGTAGCTCATGGTGTCACCCCTTCACGACTGAAGGGGCCGTTCATAAATGACGTCACGCGAGGTTGCCGATTTTTACCCCGCCCTCCCCCAACGTCATACTTTGTCACAAAAACTTAGACCACACCCCTTTTTTACGATATGACGTCACAAAGCTTTGACACCCCCCCCCAAAGCCGTATTTTATAAATAAAAATTAGCATGTTGCAAATTATTTTTTGTCATTTAAATATTTATTTAGGGTAAGTCTGCGCTCTGATGTCGTAACACTCGTGAAGCCATCGAAACGTCATTAATCAAACGGTAAACAATCAAATATTTAAATGGAACTTTTATTTAAAGTTGCGCTTTTTTTATGTGACGTCACATTTTTTAACCCCACCCCCTCGTCATACATCGTCACCGATGCGTGACCCCCACGCCCTATTACAGATTAAAAGGGGGGTGCTGAACGGGCTAAAGCCAGGGGTAATCTATAATTTAAGGACTCCAAACTTATTATAGTGTATAATAAAGATGCAGGCAAATGTTTGTATGAATCCCTGAAAATGCCTTGGACTTGGACAGTCATACGGCAATGCTGCAAATATGAGTAGGAAGTATAACGGAAACAAGGCGATTCTTCGTGAGAAGTGCAGTGTTGCTCATTATGTGCCGTGCACAGCTCATTCCCTTAATTTGGTTGGCAAAAGTGCAGCAGGTTGTCCTGATGCAGTCAGATTTTTTTGTCTTCTGCAAAATCTTTATACCCGGCTTGTTGTATCTACTCATCGTTGACAGGTACTTCAAAAACATATGAAATTGATACATGCTAACAAAGCCTTGTCTGACACAAGATGGTCAGCCTGACCTTATGCTGTAAGGTCTGTTAATAACGTATACCATGAGAATATCGCAGCACTGGAAGAATTAGCAACAAACGAAAATCAGCCACGTGACTGACGATTTGAAGCAGAAGGATTTCTAAAGGAACTTCAACAACTGGAAGTCGCTATTTTACTTGAAATTCGGGAAACAATTTTAGAAAGGAAGTCTCCCATTGAGTTTGTTAAAAGACATCATTATTAATTTGATTCGTATGAAGACAAAGTTAAAGGACAAGTCCGTGGTTAAAAAGAGTAGGAACAATCTTCAATGCTATCAACAAAAAAGAGGGAAAAAAGGGCGTCAGTTTAATAAAGGGACATCACCAAAACAGTATTCTCCCCGACATAAAAGTTTCAAGGTTGAGGTATTTCTGGTAATAATTGACAAACTTTCTTGAGCCCCACAACATCGGTTAGGCCCATATAAAGACATCCATGAGAAATTTGACTTTCTTACAAACCTATCTGAGCTCAGCAATTTCGCCATCCGATGGGCAGCAGCCAAGATAATGGAAGAATATTCAAGTGATTTCGAAGACCTTCAGAATTAGTCCAAGTTTCAAAATTCTTTAAAAAAGTTATTGTCCAGGCTCAGGGTAAGGAAAAGGAAGTGCCCCAATGCCAAACTCAAAACACGTGCACGGAGCTAAACATTTTGCCGCTTTTGAATGAGCGGAATTTCACACAGCTCTTTACAAATGTACACATCGCACTTCTCATCTATCTCTCAATGATGACATCAAACTGCAACTGAGAGCAATCCTTTTCCAAGTTGAAAAGAATATAAAATGAGTTAGAATTTGCACAGGACAACAAAGACTGAATATGCTCTCTCTAATGAGCATTGAAAAGGAATTTGTAAGCTTGCTTAGCTTTACTGACTTGATTGCTAACTTCACCATGAGAAAAATTTGCAAACGAAAGTTGTAGGTTCAAATAATAATAATACATATTTGTCAATAGGTTTTATATTTCAAATAGAGAAAACAATTCGTTACCCCATGAAAAAAAAATTAATAAAAAAAATTTAAAAATACGGAATAACGCATAATATTTTTCTTTATGGGGGAGCGTTCGTAACCACGAAACAGCGTAAGTCGGTATGGGACCGTCGTAACCGGGGGACTACCAGTAAATAAACATGCATATCACGCCTTTAATATATATATATATAACAAAATATTAACTCAAAGACATTGAATTCATAATTTTCGTCTAGAAAAAAACAAAAAAGAAAAGCCATCTTTAGATTGATTTATTATTTTTGGGGGGGGGGATTAAAAAATCTTATCCCCCCACACCCCACTGGGGTTGGGGGAGTCGTGAGGTGGGATTCGTCCATGGTGTCGGTGTATCAAAGCCCAAATAGCTTTATATCTTATAAAACATAAGACACTGCCTCTTTCATGTCCAGCCTTTTTTAAAGATCTCTCAGCTGCGACGTTTCTTTTCTTTTTTTCTTAATTTGTTTTAATGTTGTTTGTGTGTTGGGACTGTTTTATTATTGCAAGTTAACTGATATCTTTTAATACAAAGTTTTCGCGTTTAACGTATTTCATTGTAGTTCTTAATTTCTTTCTAGATGAAAAAAAATGTGTCTTCATTTTTTTTTCTGACATAAAATCGTACACAGTAAAAGTTTAGGCTCGGGTGTCACCCCCCTGATGGGTGTCACCCGGGGCGGCCCGCCCCCTCGCATAGTGACGCCACTGGTAACAGTAACAGCCTGATCGAAGGCTCACACAAATAAAAAAGTTAAAAAACTTAAAATAGTACCACTCGGCAAAACGAATCCATTCAACTTCAAAGTGTAATTCTGAAAGTTGACCAGGAAGAGGAAAGCAGGTGTGAGGAGGAAAGCAGGTGTGAGGCCACTAGTAGAGTGTTTTATCAAAGCAGGTGTGAGGCCACTAGTAGAGTGTTTTATCAAAGCAGGTGTGAGGCCACTAGTAGAGTGTTTTATCAAAGCAGATGTGAGGCCACTAGTAGAGTGTTTTATCAAAGCAGATGTGAGGCCACTAGTAGAGTGTTTTATCAAAGCAGATGTGAGGCCACTAGTAGAGTGTTTTATCAAAGCAGGTGTGAGGCCACTAGTAGAGTGTTTTATCAAAGCAGGTGTGAGGCCACTAGTAGAGTGTTTTATCAAAGCAGGTGTGAGGCCACTAGTAGAGTGTTTTATCAAAGCAGGTGTGAGGCCACTAGTAGAGTGTTTTATCAAAGCAGGTGTGAGGCCACTAGTAGAGTGTTTTATCAAAGCAGGTGTGAGGCCACTAGTAGAGTGTTTTATCAAAGCAGGTGTGAGGCCACTAGTAGAGTGTTTTATCAAAGCAGATGTGAGGCCACTAGTTGAGTGTTTTATCAATCTTTGGGTGGCTGGTGATGGTGCAGATGAAAATGTAGAGGCCGATGCGGGACTCGAAACAGGGCGTCAAAGGACGAGACCTCTGTGACTGCGGCCAATTAGAGAGGGAGGGGTGGGTGTTGATGCACGTAACACAACTCACTCTTCCATTTGGTAACAAACTATCGAGTTTTGTTTTAAAAAGTATACAACCACATTAGATTTCTTGAAGGCTAGAATATCCCAGGCAGGCCAATGTGTTCAATATGTTCAGTTAACTCGAATGCATGTCTGGGTCGTAATGTGAGAAAATTCAACTCACATATTCCATTTAAAGCGAAATGAAATGAGAAGCAAGCTGTCGGAGTTGTTATTCCCCTTTAAGCCATGGCGCAGAGACGAGTCCACATAACAGACGTAGGGGCCCGGTGGGGCCTAGCCTTGAGTACATACACAACAAGTGGCTCATGCCTTCCACAACCCATGTCATCGCTAGTCTCGGTTCATTCATTCTATGTGTGGTTCCAACACATCGTCATTCACGTGCGTGCAGTATGTGTGTAGTACACACTGTTGTATAGTCATAATCTCTGGAAAAGGAAATCTATTTGAATAAAGACTATGTTCTGAAGTCACCTGGTTTCCCTGTGGAGTACAAACGTGGAGTCAAGGTGTAGGATACAGGTAAGAAAGCCGAACCACTCATGTTCATTTTAACACTGGTGTGTAGTTTTCTCCTGGAGCTTTGGCGCTTGTAATAAACGTGCTCTCGTCACACATCACAGTTACTGCTCGCCTTCTATTATTTCGTTACAAGTTCAAACATCTAAATAATAATTTTATGTTACCAAAGAATTCGCTTTTCCCACACATGTCGAAACTTTTGGTACCGACAAAACAATTATTGTCTGTTTGATATAGAGTGATAGAAGGAGCCGTCCACAATCTAACTTACTGATGAAATCTGTGGGGTGGCTAACAGGTTTAACCAGCAATATTAGCCTGAAATTCCGTGAATAACAATTGTATGTGACAGACGAGGGGCAGCTCTTAGATAAATCTGATGGGTAATTAATGACGTAATACGTTTGCTAACAAAGATATCGAGTCATAAGAGACCGAAACGAAAACGTTTTTTAAATCCTTTATATTAACTCGTGGCGTCTGCTTGATGCCTTGCTTGCTTGAATGCCGGGAAAAAAAAATTGGATGGAATTTTAACCCACTTCCTCGTAAGCTAGCGAGTTGAAATTTTGCAGGTAGACTCTTGCCGATGATAAAAATGATCTATCAAAATTTCAGATCGATCGAATTTACTGTAATTAAGTTAATGAATTTGTAAATTATCTATATTTATTTCGATGTAGCATGTTAATTTATTTGCGGTGCGTATTATATTGAACAAGCTTTCCTGTCGCGCTGTGCGGTGCGTATTATATTGACGATACTTTTTAAAAATATATTCCTGATCGGTGCGCATTATATTAAAAACATGTTTTACGAGACATAACTAAAATTTTGGATTCTTTTATTGTCTTCCGCTGCGTATACATTGACTATTCTTTTAGTTATGTCTCGTATATAAATGATTTATAGTAAAACAAACTTGTGTTGTTACGGTTTTTTTTATTACTAGATCGCATTGCATTACTTGACACATACGTTAAAGGGATACATCTACTTTATACTCCTCATATTACTTGACACAGAAGTTACAGGGATACATCTACTTTATACTCCTCATACCACTTCCAGATTACTTGACACATACGTTACAGGGATACATCTACTTTATACTCCTCATACCACTTCCAGA
The DNA here is from genome assembly GCA_944989445.1 of Ampullaceana balthica. NCBI lineage: Eukaryota > Metazoa > Mollusca > Gastropoda > Lymnaeidae > Ampullaceana > Ampullaceana balthica. Next base: position 3,972,744 of record CALYLW010000015.1, on the reverse strand, counting down.
TTACTTGACACATACGTTAAAGGGATACATCTACTTTATACTCCTCATATTACTTGACACAGAAGTTACAGGGATACATCTACTTTATACTCCTCATACCACGTCCAGATTACTTGACACATAAGTTACAGGGATACATCTACTTTATACTCCTCATACAACTTCCAGCACGTTAACTTCACACGCCGGCCACTAACAACTCACGGTGACCAGCTAACGCCGGGCTAAAGCCTCATCACAAAAAGTATTATATGCATACACCTCCGTCTCCACTACCAGATAACTTGATAGGCACGGGCTGTGCTCGTAACAGAGCATAGTGAGTAGCACGGGCTGTGCTCGTAACAGAGCATAGTGAGTAGCACGGGCTGTGCTCGTAACAGAGCATAGTGAGTAGCACGGGCTGTGCTCGTAACAGAGCATAGTGAGTAGCACGGGCTGTGCTCGTAACAGAACATAGTGAGTAGCACGGGCTGTGCTCGTAACAGAGCATAGTGAGTAGGCACGGGCTGTGCTCGTAACAGAACATAGTGAGTAGCACGGGCTGTGCTCGTAACAGAGCATAGTGAGTAGCACGGGCTGTGCTCGTAACAGAACATAGTGAGTAGCACGGGCTGTGCTCGTAACAGAGCATAGTGAGTAGCACGGGCTGTGCTCGTAACAGAACATAGTGAGTAGCACGGGCTGTGCTCGTAACAGAGCATAGTGAGTAGCACGGGCTGTGCTCGTAACAGAGCATAGTGAGTAGCACGGGCTGTGCTCGTAACAGAGCATAGTGAGTAGCACGGGCTGTGCTCGTAACAGAGCATAGTGAGTAGCACGGGCTGTGCTCGTAACAGAACATAGTGAGTAGCACGGGCTGTGCTCGTAACAGAACATAGTGAGTAGCACGGGCTGTGCTCGTAACAGAGCATAGTGAGTATAACGCTCTGTGCTATAACGGTCGTGCACAGTGCACATCCGGGAGTCTGAGATATCATATAGAGTAGATGGTGTGCAACAGATACCTCAGGTCTGTGATATCATGTAGAGTAGATGGTGTGTAACTGATACCTCAGGTCTGTGATATCATATAGAATAGATGGTGTGTAACTGCTACCTCAGGTATGTGATATCATATAGAGTAGATTGTGTGTTAATTTCTAAATCAGGCCTGTGATATCATATAGAGTTGATGTTGTGTAACTGCTACCCCAGTCTTAATGGGACTGGACAAGTTTGACAATAAATTATTCGCTTAAGCCCGATAACGGAATTTTACTTCTGTTCTTGTTCAACACCTGTGGCTTCAAATCCACCCAGGACCAATGTTCCCTCAAAGGTTTCTTAGTCCATAGCCATAAGCAAAATAACAAACTTGTGTGTAAATTTGCACAGCATCCACTTTTTTACTCACCCGCAAACAAAAATATATTGTCATTATCACAATTTGTTGCGCAGTTATTTTAAACAGCTGTGCGGCGCTGGTCAGATATCTGCAAAACCGCGCAGCTTTAAGGGAACATAGCCTAGGTCTGAAAACCATTCTAAACACAAACCCTCCCGCTTTCACAACAAGCCAGAAGAAATCATAGCAACATGCAGACATTTTAAAGACGGGAACCTGATGTTTCTTTTTAAATCCTTTATATTAACTCGTGGTGTCTGCTTGATTGACGTAAAAACTTTGGATCGATTTTAACCCACTTCCCCGTATGCTAGCGAGATGAAATTTTGCAGACCGACTCGTGCCAACGATAAAAATGATCTATTAAAATGTCAGATCGATCGAATGTACTGTAATTAAATTAATGAATTTTTAGATTATCTCTATGTATCTCTATGTAGCATGTTAATTTTTGTGCAAGACTGTCGCTTTGCGTATTATATGAATATTAAACAACCTTTTTAATACGTTCCTGTCGCGCGGTGTGGTACGTGTTATATTGACGATACTTTAAAAAAAATATATTCCTGATCTGTAAATGTTAATGCTAGTCTGTCTCGCGGTGCAGGACTTCACCGATAAATTATTTGAGAAATCAACTCTTTAGCATTATTAACAGCACTCCCCGCCCAAAAGGCTTTATCTAAGACGAGAAATAATAAAGTCTGTTGGTTTTAGTTTACGAGTGGTCTACCCTTGCACTCTAGTCCTTACTACTGATGGGCCCAAGGTGCTGAAACTGAATTATTGATGGCGAGCAAAGTCTCGTAATGATCGCCGCAGGACTCCTTGTTACAACATGTATGGTAATAATGGTCATAATATCTCTTCTTGTATTTCTTATACCTCTTGGGGGACATTCTCCGCCTCTTCAAATGTCGATTGATGAAGGACAAATGGAATCATATAGCATATGTCTTACAATGGTAGTTATCATATAGCATATGTCTTACAATGGTAGTTATCATATAGCATATGTCTTACAATGGTAGTTATGCAATTATTGCAACGTCACTAGTAAAAACGACAACGTCAAAGACCCCCCCCCCTCTCTTTGTTCCATACTGCTATAAAATATGGGTGAACAAGTGACATTTTTAAAATATGAAAGTAGAAATCTGGGGTGATGAAAGTTATTGGAAGTTTGAAGCCTTTTGGAAAATGGCGATTTAGTGATCATGAATTTAATCAGGAGGTCCTGATCCTATTTCTTTACAAGTAGGAGATATTCTTCACTTAACGATTTTCAGGGTTATTTTGCTGTGACCAATTATTCCTGCCTTGTATACCTTACAGAAAGGAGCTTAAAACGCCCATACACTTTCAAAATAACTGCTTCAAAGAATTCGATAGTCACATCTGAAAGGCGACAAACAATAACGTTGACTACCAAATGTCTTCAACATCAATATTAGCGGAGCTGCTGCATATATCGCTAACATCTCAATTGGTAGCTTGAAGCAATAGCCATCCTTTGACAAGAAATCAATAGACTACACTTGCCATAATTTCAATCTTTTCAAAGAGTTGACCCTATTTCAATAAGTCTACATTCAGTAACCACCGTGAAAGGTTTGATAGATGAGCGAAAACTTGGCCTACAAACAATAGGGTTACTACAATTGGGTTGTTTGAACCACTATTCAATGAGATGCATAGGACGTGCCAATATCTGATAGGAATCATAGGACGTACCAATATCATATAGGAATCATAGGACGTGCCAATATCTGATAGGAATCATAGGACGTACCAATATCTGATAGGAATCATAGGACGTACCAATATCTGATAGGAATCATAGGACGTGCCAATATCTGATAGGAATCATAGGACGTACCAATATCTGATAGGAATCATAGGACGTACCAATATCTGATAGGAATCATAGGACGTACCAATATCTGATAGGAATCATAGGACGTACCAATATCTGATAGGAATCATAGGACGTGCCAATATCTGATAGGAATCATAGGACGTACCAATATCTTAAAATGGGGCTGGTACTGGTTATTTTTTGTTTGATTGATCGGGAAAATTTAATCGATTAATTTCGACTAATTATATTTTATATCGCATATATAGATCTTGTTAAGTCGCGGTTCATAATTGCGCAAAATCGGTTAAGTCGCGATACAAAACATGACACTCTTCTTACATCGTATAGCTTCATCTACAGTGCACTGAGCTTTAGGCCAGTGTTTATTTATATTAAAAGCAAAGGGGTGAAGTTTGGATAAGTAACAATTTATCTCTTACATTTTAGACATGCACATCTCGCAACTAAAGTACACCTATCTCACAATCCCTTCACCCACAAATCCTCCTCCTCCCCCCTACACCTAGCAGTAGCAGTACGTTTCTGATAACTGCTAACTCCAACGCTACCACACACACACACACACACACACACACAAACACTTCTGGAGTCACCTACTTCGTGCTGCTGGATTCAGTGATGACCAAACTGTGGCGCTATTTCTGATATATAAACTAATCATTGATTCCGAATGAAATGTTGGACAGCAGAATATGGAGTGTCTCCTGACCCTAAAGTCATATTAGGGTTGTCTATGTATTAGGGTTGTCTATGTATTAGTTTTGTCTAGGTATTAGGGCTGTCTATGTCTTAGGGTTGTCAATTTATTAGGGCTGCCTATGTACTAGGGTTGTCAATGTATTAGGGCTGTCTATGTATTAGGGTTGTTCATGTATTAGGGTTGTGTATGTATTAAGGTTGTCTATGTATTGGGGTTGTCTATGTATTAGGGCTGTCTATGTACATGAAACCGACACAATTCATGTCTATTTATTGTACAAGTGCTAGAAGGGGATTTAACTTATTGTTTAAAAATATTTATATTTTTTTAAATGATCCATCTGACCATTTGAAACTAAAATAAGAGCGGAAGAAGACAGGATAATTTGAACACTGATCCACGTCAAATAAAAATGTAAAATGGATCTGAATAATGATATATGATTGTTTTATAAGCTCCATAGATTGTTTTACACATTAGCAATCCGGAGTGGAATTTTTTGAGAACCACTTTAAAATACAAACTTTAAAGTGCTTTTTCTCTCTCCAGAATAACAACTAAAACGCTAGTAAAGAACTGAAATTGTTTATAAAATATTTAAAAAATCGAAAACCGGAATATTTCAAACATTCTTAACTCTTGAGAATTAAAAAAAAACATCAAAAAGAATTTTAAAACAGATAGAAGGGAATAGCCGATTTTTTTCTCTTGTGAAAAAATCTGCTTTCCTGTAACGTTTTATTACCATCGCCAAAAGTAATACATAAAACTTAGTTACAGTTTATAATACAGGGGGAGAATGCCTGATTCTAATAGGAAATAATTTTTTAAAACCACTAAATGTCAGGTAATGGTTGGTGGAATGGAGGAAAGCAGTGGCGAACAAACTGAGACATCATTCAAAGATCATTGTGGACGATTAGCCTCAAAAGATACAAGTGTTGATCGCACAAACGTGACCATGCAGATCTCGGGTCAGAGCAAACACACGCATCTCTAAGTCTTGGGAAGATGACAAATCACGCAGAGATGTTTCTTGGAGTTTGTGTTGAAGTCTAGGGTCAACTTTATTCAAATAGTCTCAATGGACTTTTAAGGCGAGCACAGTTTTCAATTTTCAATCAGTCATGAAAGAATCCTACACATGTATTGCTCATGACAGAATCCTACACATATATTGCTCGTGACAGAATCCTACACATGTATTGCTCGTGACAGAATCCTACACATGTATTGCTCATGACAGAATCCTACACATGTATTGCTCGTGACAGAATCCTACACATGTATTGCTCGTGACAGAATCCTACACATGTATTGCTCGTGACAGAATCCTACACATGTATTGCTCGTGACAGAATCCTACACATGTATTGCTCGTGCCAGAATCCTACACAAGTATTGCTCGTGACAGAATCCTACACATGTATTGCTCGTGACAGAATCCTACACATGTATTGCTCGTGACAGAATCCTACACATATATTGCTCATGACAGAATCCTACACATGTATTGCTCATGACAGAATCCTACACATATATTGCTCATGACAGAATCCTACACATGTATTGCTCGTGACAGAATCCTACACATGTATTGCTCGTGACAGAATCCTACACATATATTGCTCATGACAGAATCCTACACATGTATTACTCATGACAGAATCCTACACATGTATTGCTCGTGACAGAATCCTACACATACATTGTGTAAATCAGTATCACAGAAAACATCAAACTTTTAAAAATCTCATCTCTACATATTAATACCCCCCCCCCACCCATGGAAAACTCTGATAATAAGTTTCCATACATATGTTATTCGGTCATATAATAAAATGGACATGTCTATTGAGTATTAAAATAGCATTTGGCGATATCTTATGACACAATTTAAAATCTTCACCCCCTCCCCAAATAATAAAAATATAAATCAAATGAAATCAAATATAAAAAATACCATGGCCTTATGGCCCAGGGGTTTAAAGAATAATTTGTTATCAAACATGTAACAGCTGAGGCATGTGGTGTTAGGACACTGGGCTTAACAGCTGAGGCATGTGGTGTTAGGACACTGGGCTTAACAGCTGAGGCATGTGGTGTTAGGACACTGGGCTTAACAGCTGAGGCATGTGGTGTTAGGACACTGGGCTTAACAGCTGAGGCATGTGGTGTTAGGACACTGGGCTTAACAGCTGAGGCATGTGGTGTTAGGACACTGGGCTTAACAGCTGAGGCATGTGGTGTTAGGACACTGGGCTTAACAGCTGAGGCATGTGGTGTTAGGACACTGGGCTTAACAGCTGAGGCATGTGGTGTTAGGACACTGGGCTTAACAGCTGAGGCATGTGGTGTTAGGACACTGGGCTTAACAGCTGAGGCATGTGGTGTTAGGACACTGGGCTTAACAGCTGAGGCATGTGGTGTTAGGACACTGGGCTTAACAGCTGAGGCATGTGGTGTTAGGACACTGGGCTTTGTTGCCTAACTGCTCACAACTGCGGCACATTCGAATGATTTGAATTACCCTAGCTATATTCAATCTGCTTTTATAGCAGCAAGAACGTATAGATTATATTTTAAACGTAAGAGTAAGAGGTAGTTTAAAACACGTTCAGTGTACTTGCAAACTTTCCTAAAAAAATCGCAATCCTATAGGACAGTACTTCTCAAACTTTTTAGACTGGCGGACCGGCATGCTTTTTTTCCATTACACCAGGGACCGGTGCACAATTAATCCCTGCAATTACAATTTTTTAATGTAATGTCCTTTTTTGATAACTTCTGCTGACCGGCGGCGGATGGCCCACTGACCGGCACCGGTCCGCGGACCACCACTTTGAGAAGCACTGCTAAAGGATACACACTTACATATTCAGAAGACCGATATGATCGTTCGTTGTTCAACTATTTGTGATATAATGTTTGCATAAAACTACACAACTGGAGTGCCAAAGTGAAGTACCAGGCGAAACATCATTTTGACAAGGCAATGACCAGGTAGAAAAACTTTTGCCAACTACAGATACAGAATGTGACTTCTTCAATCGTTGTGGAATCTGTCTACTCCACAGCATTTACAGATTTTCACAAATCAGAAATGGAACAATACAAACCATTATCATCAAATTTTTACTCCACTTGCAATTTAAAGGCTGAGTGTTCTTAGCCGTAGACCGTGAGATAGTTCCAGATTATAGTGCATCAAGACTGCTGTCAGCAGTAGACCGTGAGATAGCACATGATTATAGTGCATCAAGACTGCTGTCAGCTGTAGACCGTGAGATAGCACATGATTATAGTGAATCAAGACTGCTGTCAGCTGTAGACCGTGAGATAGCACATGATTATAATGCATCAAGACTGCTGTCAGCTATAGACCGTGAGATAGCACATGATTATAGTGCATCAAGACTGCTGTCAGCTGTAGACCGGGAGATAGCACATGATTATAGTGCATCTAGACTGCTGTCAGCTGTAGACCGTGAGATAGCACATGATTATAGTGCATCAAGAGGGACCTACAACTACAAGGAGAAACTAAGAAGACGTCACACAGGTTGACAAGGACTGAGATGAATTGAAAATGTAGACAGATGGGAGACGTAGGCATGAATAGATCACAGCTGGTAGACGTAGTCATGGATAGATTACAGCTGGTAGACGTAGTCATGGATAGATTACAGCTGGTAGACGTAGTCATAGATATATTACAACTGGGAGACGTAGTCATAGATATATTACAACTGGGAGACGTAGTCATGGATATATTACAACTGGGAGACGTAGTCATAGATATATTACAACTGGGAGACGTAGTCATATATATATTACAACTGGGAGACGTAGTCATAGATATATTACAACTGGGAGACGTAGTCATGGATATATTACAACTGGGAGACGTAGTCATGGATAGATTACAGCTGGTAGACGTAGTCATAGATATATTACAACTGGGAGACGTAGTCATAGATATATTACAACTGGGAGACGTAGTCATGGATATATTACAACTGGGAGACGTAGTCATAGATATATTACAACTGGGAGACGTAGTCATAGATATATTACAACTGGGAGACGTAGTCATGGATATATTACAACTGGGAGACGTAGTCATAGATATATTACAACTGGGAGACGTAGTCATAGATATATCACAACTGGGAGACGTAGTCATAGATATATTACAACTGGGAGACGTAGTCATGGATATATTACAACTGGGAGACGTAGTCATAGATATATTACAACTGGGAGACGTAGTCATGGATATATTACAACTGGGAGACGTAGTCATAGATATATTACAACTGGGAGACGTAGTCATAGATATATTACAACTGGGAGACGTAGTCATAGATATATTACAACTGGGAGACGTAGTCATAGATATATTACAACTGGGAGACGTAGTCATAGATATATTACAGCTGGTAAACGTATTCATGGATAGATTACAGCTGGTAGACGTAGTCATGGATAGATTACAGCTGGGAGACGTAGTCATAGATATATTACAACTGGGACACGTAGTCATGGATATATCTGGGATGGAGTAGGTCTGAACCTTACATGGGCTAAAGTTCCACAGTTGCTACATGAATGGCAGGGTGGAATGGGGCAGGCCAGGTTGCTACATGAATGGCAGGGTGGAATGGGGCAGGCCAGGTTGCTACATGCCTATAGACCTTACTTATTACACGGTGTAACTGAAATATGACATTTTATCTATACACTGTACAACAGAAGTATGACATTTTATCTATATACTTTATGACTGAACTATGGAATTTAAAAAATCTGTCACCATTCCAAAGTAAAGGTCCGATATAATATAAACAAAATGCATTGGGCACGATATAATTATCATGGCGCGTTGTTCTGAAAGCGATTTGCCAGAAAAGTTTCTCTAGGATATTAGATAAAGCTAATTTCATAGATGACATCAGCTGCACACGTAAACGCGGATCATAAAGGCCAAGAATGCTAAGGTGAGTGCCTGATTAGCAATCAAAGGAGTGAGTGGTGAGACTTAATGGGGTTGTGATGTGAAGGTAAGATGACGGAGTGAGTGGTGAGTGTTTACTTTTTACACGCTTTTATTTAAGTCACACTGTTTGTATGTTGTATCCTTCCTTCAAATCTTGTAACGTAAAATTAAACCACTTCTGATGGTCCTAGAGATCTCAAAATTTTACCATAGATAGATCTTGGATGACAATGCATTGTATCAAAATATCAGATCGATCGAATGTATCGTAATTAAATTAATGCGTTTTTAGTTTATCTTTATATAATATACATCGGTACCCGTCTGCTTTGTTGACATCCATGAGTTCACCACTTGAACAAATCACCGTGGTATAAAACGTTGGGCGGGCGCTTAGGAGGTGTTTGGTATAAAAAAAATAGAGGTAAAATAAAACAAACCCGTAAAAACAAAGTTTTTGACTATAAATCCGATCATATATGAGACATAACTAAAAGTATTGATTATGTTCAAACGCGACAAATATTTACAGACTGAATCTGTCTTAACTCCCCTTTGCTTTTAACCCGGGGTGGGGGGGGGGTGGGAGAGGGGAAAGGTCTTGTCACCGATCGCTGGACCGACCTCAGCGTGACACGTAAAATTTAAACAAACCACGCCGGTACAACTGGTTAAAACACGAGATGTGTTCACCGATGGTCCGTCGTGAAGTCAAGTGACCCGTAAAATGTAAACAATAGCGACCGCTACATATAGTTTATATAGATAAACTAAAAATGCATTAATTTAATAACTTTACGTTCGATCAATCTGAAATTTTGATACGATGCATTGTTAGGTGACACGGGTCCGTGTGCCAAATTTCAGCTCGATGGCGTCACGGGAAGTGGGTCATTTTTTACTTTTGTTTTTCCGCTCGCCCATGAGACGGCGGTGAAGTTAATATAAGGGATTTAACAAGATGTGTGGGCGTCAGACATGAAATGTAAAGAGTTTTTATTATAAGTTTTAAAAAAACAACAACATAATCTGTCAGGCCTCCTTGGCCGAATTGTTAGAGTGATGGGGCTGACCTGGAGGTACTTGATTCAATTTTCGGTTGGGGGAACTGTTGTTTTTTTGTAGTTTTTTTTTAAATACATAAAATTGTAATTAATTATCTATCTTTTTAATCAAATTTAAGTTATTGACAATGAAGTTTGACTAATTGAATTTAATTGATAAGGTCGAAAAATCCATTTTAAAAAATGTTGATACTAAAAAGTAGAAAATAAAATATTAAAAAAATATTATTTTTAAAAAAATCTTTTTTTAAAAAGTACACGCTTTTATTTACATTATAGAACGTGCACTAAAAAGAATAAAATAAAAAACTTTCTATGATAAAAGGTGAAATCTGTGAACCTATCCACTGCACATAAAAGCGTGGGGCCCTCATCAAAACTCGCTATCATGTACAAGGCTGCGAAACATAAATTCAATTTTGTATGAATATTAATAAACATTAAAAGTTTCACAACTTTGATCATATACATGCTACTATCATATTAATTAGATATATTTATCTAGATGCAAAAGAATTGTTGCAAAGAGAAATGAGTTGTGATGGGCGCCCTACGCTTTTATGTGCAGTGGATAGGTTCACGGATTTCCCCTTTTATCATAGAAAGTTTTTTATTTTATTCTTTTTAGTGCACTTTCTACATGTAAATAAAAGCGTGTACTTTTTTAAAAAAAAGATGTTTTAACATATTTTATTAACTTTATTCCAACATTTGACTTTCCCGGACACATCTGATTTTACCGCATTGTAGCAAGTTTTTATTGGACTTTGCGGTAACACCAGTGCAAGGGGCGGGTACAGACGATACACGCAATCACCAATGTGCACAGGTTTAGTGCATACAATTTATGTAAAACCACGCAAGCATCAACTATTGACACACAAAAACAATGATATAATTTGTTCACCAAACTTCCAGGTTGTATTAAGATTGTATACCGACGTATTTTTTCATTTCGTCACGTTGGCTGCATGTCTGGTAAACCTTTCAGACAAGTCACACATAAAAATACAAGTGCCTTAGACAGCCCGCTACGACATCTTACTGTGGATTCTTCCATCCTCCAATTGAAGAGGAAGTGACAATTTTATCAGTCATGATGGATTCTGAAAATAACTTCCAAAAGGAAAGAAAAAGCCGCTCCTGCTATCAAGCCAACATGCCCTGGGGTTCAATGCTGATGTCATTTCAACATAAAAATATAGAAAGGTGAAGAGATAAGAGCCTAGTGATGATTATACATTACATGTAATATAATTCCTGATGCAGGCCTAATACTAATAGAAAACCTAAGCACTGGTATTAGACCAGCACAACCATGCGCTACACGTCCACGCTTATTCCTCTAGGTCAGGGGTCTCCAAACTACGGCCCGCGTGCCAGATGCGGCCCGCGAGGCCCACTCATCAAGCCCTTGGAGACCTTTTAATCTAAAAAAAAGATACTAATTTTACCTGTAGTTTACCACAAAACTTAGCGAATAACAAGATTAACCATATTACACGGCAGTAAGATGGCTAAGTTGTGAGATAGTTCTGAGTAAAGTATTTGAATAAGAAATGAAATACATGACTTCCTAGAAAGTAGAGGAAAGTCACAGCTATTGCTGTCTGATGAAGAGTGGGTAGGGAAATTGGCATTTTCTGCAGACATTACTAGTCATTTAAAATTTCTATAACTACAAGGACAGTTTCTGATCCATACAATCACCTAAACGGCTTCAGATCTAAACTTGCCTTGTTTAGGCCAACAACTTGACACACTTTCAGCGGTGCAAGGTCTTCATGGATGAAGCAAAAGCTGAGTTCCCCACATCATTTGCATGCGAGATCATCAAAGACCTCCAGCTGCAGTTTTAGGAGCGGTTTTCTGACTTGAATCGCAAAGATATGATGTTGCAAATGGTTAAAGTATTTTTAAGCTTTCTGAGACAGTTCTGAGTACTACAAAATTTCATCAAGCTCACTTTCTGATGCAACATATTCAAAGTAGTATCTTATGTGTTAAAGACGATCCTTCTATACAGAAGATTAATGCGAAGAGTATCGCTGGTCAGTGCTAAGAATTGGCTTTATTTCGATGATAGGAAATCAAATGCCAATGTGTGCAAGAAACGGATTGGGAACACACGAAAAACTCTGAACGCTCAAATCACCATAGTAGAAGTTAAATTGATCCTGCAGTGATTGAATATAGTCAGAAATCAAATTTATCAGCAGTTGTTTATTGATTTCAGCATTTTCTGGTTTCTCGGTGAATTCGTACAAATTTAGTACAATTGATCAAACATGTGAAAGTTTACCTGAAATAATCTTGTTTTACAAAGATCAAGCTTTTTCGTAAAAGCAGACACTTTGTCATAGAGAGTAATTAAATGTGTCTGCTTTCCTTGCAGAGATGAATTTATTTTATTAATTTCTTCAAAAATGTCAGCCAAGTAAGCCAGAACAGCAGCCCATAAGCTATCGTTCAGATGATCAACACGCTTTGATTTTTTTGTCCAAGCAACTGTCTCACATCATCACGTAATTCAAACAGTCTCTAAAACACTTTCTCCCCTTGATAACCAGGCTTTTTTGCCTGTGCAACTCGTATAGTAACCAAAAAAAGAAGAAATGATACCCTTAAAGCCTTTTCATTGACTTTGCTTGCTTGTCGTATGCATGACTTCTGACTATCAAGAGAATGATTTAGCACAGAGAGTATTCCAATGGTTTCTCCGAGCAGACATTATGATTAGTTTTCAGATGTCTTCGGAGTTTTGCAGGTTTCATCTCTTCATTTGCAAGAATTTAACGGGTAATATTACATTGTGGTCTGGGTGGTTGATCATTTGCTGTGACGCATTTAAACACCAAACCCAAATACTCATCATCATACCGTCGTATGGCAATTCGTCTTTTCTTCTTCTTCTCCGTAACTGCAATTTATGAACACACAGATTGTGAGGATGAGTATCATTGTTGTCCTAAAAATTGATCCATGTGTTCAATCAATTTAAATTAATTTATTACTTTCACAATTGTTATATTAATTTCAGGCTAATTTACTAATCGTTTTGAAAAAAAAAGTTTTTAATGTTGTTAATACAACAACTATTACTGTGGTCTTCTAGAATCTTGTGTGATGTCATGTGATTTCCGGTATAGCTAAAAGTAAACATAGACTCAAAACATATTGTTTTTGGCGCTGTGTTCTCGCTATCGAGTGATTAAAATTAATCAATATATTAAAATATATTAACATTTATAACTTTTCGTGTTCTTACTTTAAAAAAAAAGTTTCATGCTTTGTTCCCGGACCACCAGGCACATCCACTTCCGCATTAGGTTAGTATTACCCCCACTGAGAACCACTGGTCTAGGGTCACCCGTCAGTGACAATTATTTCCCTTGTTTTTTATTGGGTAGTAGTCAGTAGTACAAAATATTGGCAATTATTGGAATGTACTATCCAAAACTGTTTATTGCCTTCTCGGAGAAAGAGATAAACTACTTCCCTTGTCATCCACAGAGTAGTACAAAGAATGGCAAAGATTCAACTGTAATAAAACAAATAGTTTACTGCTTTTTCTTGAGAAAAAATAACAGGTGCAAAAACATGTTTCTTCAGTCGGTTGCAGCAGTGTCACATAGTGCCTGTATCTAGTCGTTGAAAGGAAATAACAGGAGAGGGGACACAACTCCTGTGATTTCTGTATCTGCCCCTGGAAAGCATGAACGGACCAGTAGATTACCACTAAGGGAGGTAACACCATCCAGTTAATGTCACGAGGGGACAGAACTCCTGTGATATCTGTATCTGCCCCTGGAGAGCATGAAATGACCAGTAGATTACCAAGGGAGGTAGCACCATCAATATAATGCCATAAATCGTGAATTAGTGAATATTTGGCCCAACTTTCACAAAACTGTGTTAAACAAATATTCCATGTCTAAAACTCCAAGATACAACATCCCGTATAAATCTTTGACATTTGGCGAATGTTAAGTGATGACAAGACCTCAATTGATATCTTTGCTTCCTATTTTTATTACCTAATTTCGTCACACCGTAAGCAGAGTATTTGACAGAGCATAATTAAAAACTATAACGAGTTCATAAAATAAATACTCAATATAAGATGGGAAGTCTCGGTGGACACTATCTTCCACAATAATTAGCATTGACCAATAGTGAAGGCAGCATTGTAAACACCCTCGGTCCATCCCCTGACAACAACTCTTCCATTATACATGAGCGTAGTCTATACAGCCATCAACCACTCTAGAACCACACACACACACACACAATGAACGTGACCGAATGTTTACAAACACACGAGAACAACACAAGAATGGTTAGATTATAAGGAAACCTCCACCACCAACGCAGGGGTCTGTAGGTAATTCAGTTTAAACACTGGGGCTTGATAAATATGAGCTCAAATATCACATAAAAAACAATGGAGTTTTGTCGGCTTGTAGCGTTGGCGGGGGATGTAATACTAACCTATTGTTGGCGGGGGGTGGGGGGTTAATACTAACTTATTGTTGGCGGGGGGTGGGGGTAATACTAACCAATTGTTGGCGGGGGGGGGGTAATACTAACCTAATGCGGAAGTGGATTTGAGAATCAATGAGGAATTAAAATAGAAGCACCATTACGATTAGAAATAGAGAATCAATCAAATGTATAGAGACCCCACCCACATCTAAATCAACCCTCAAAACAGTATCTGAAAAACCATCGTCCAACTCACTTCATGTGTATCGTTGTATGGGTTTCAACTGTGTACATTTATTTACAACGGCTGCATTATGAGGGTATAACTGAAATGGTAACAGCAGGCCCACAACCCTCTAAAATCGTGATTAAAAACAATAAACATACTTGAAGTATATCAAGCAAATATATCAATTGTGTCAAAGCAAACATTTCTCCATCCTAAAATTTAATGTTTACAATGAAATGTGCGCGTGCCTCGTCCGACTGCATACACAAACTGTAACAGTTATCACGTATACCACATATTTTAATCATGGATTCAATTGATCCGTTTCTTCACCACACAACAAGTAAGTTAAGAGTCTTTGAAACTGTTGCATGTGATAGAAAGGGCCGTGAACGCAAGCAGGCTTCTGTAACGACATAATGTTTACAGGCGCGATACACCTGGGACCCCCCCCCCATCCCCACTCCCCCATGTGCTTGTTGTAACGGTTACAATGATACTGAGTTAGCTGGGTCTAATTGTGGCGATATAAGGCGGATAGATTTATACAGTTAGTGGGGTCCAATTGTGGCGATATAAAGGGGATAGATTCTTACAGTAAGTGGGGTCCAATTGTGGCGATATAAGGTCCAATTGTGGCGATATTAGCAGGATAGATTTATACAGTTAGTGGGGTCCAATTGTGGCGATATAAGGGGGACAGATTTATACAGTTAGTGGGGTCCAATTGTGGCGATATAAGGGGGACAGATTTATACAGTTAGTGGGGTCCAATTGTAGCGATATAAGGGGGGCAGATTTATACAGTTAGTGGGGTCCAATTGTGGCGATATAAGGGGGACAGATTTATACAGTTAGTGGGGTCCAATTGTGGCGATATAAGGGGGATAGATTTATACAGTTAGTGGGGTCCAATTGTGGCGATATAAGGAGGATAGATTTATACAGTTAGTGGGGTCCAATTGTGGCGATATAAGGGGGACAGATTTATACAGTTAGTGGGGTCCAATTGTGGCGATATAAGGGGGACAGATTTATACAGTTAGTGGGGTCCAATTGTGGCGATATAAGGGGGACAGATTTATACAGTTAGTGGGGTCCAATTGTGGTGATATAAGGGGGACAGATTTATACAGTTAGTGGGATCCAATTGTGGCGATATAAGGGGGACAGATTTATACAGTTAGTGGGGTCTTTTGGGGGAGGGGGTTGATTTAGTTGGCCAAGGAATTCAAATTAAATGAACAGGAAACATATATACTATGATATACTATGATATACTATACGTTCTACTGTTAATAGTATTTGGAAATATATTTTGCATAGACTTTTTATATTCTAATTTTGTTTAGACCTTTTATAAAATGTCCCATATTTGAATTGAATGTAGATGAGACCTATAAAAAATCATTGACTGTTGACTACCAATGAAATGATGTGAAACTCGTGTGTGTTTGAACGGGTAGAGAATGATAGAGTTAGTTGAACGGGTAGAGAATGATAGAGTTAGTTGAACGGGTAGAGAATGATAGAGTTAGTTGAACGGGTAGAGAATGATAGAGTTAGTTGAACGGGTAGAGAATGATAGAGTTAGTTGAACGGGTAGAGAATGATAGAGTTAGTTGAACGGGTAGAGAATGATATAGTTAGTTGAACGGGTAGAGAATGATAGAGTTATTTGAACGGGTAGAGAATGATAGAGTTAGTTGAACGGGTAGAGAATGATAGAGTTAGTGGAACGGGTAGAGAATGATAGAGTTAGTTGAACGGGTAGAGAATGATAGAGTTATTTGAACGGGTAGAGAATGATAGAGTTAGTTGAACGGGTAGAGAATGATAGAGTTAGTTGAACGGGTAGAGAATGATAGAGTTAGTTGAACGGGTAGAGAATGATAGAGTTAGTTGAACGGGTAGAGAATGATAGAGTTAGTTGAACGGGTAGAGAATGATAGAGTTATTTCACACACTTCCTAAATGGATAGTTTACAAATTGATGGGATCATTATAAACCCTAGACAGTGTTTCCATAAAGAAAGTGAACAATTGTTTTCATGTAGCCTCGAAGATGCCCAGATGAGTCTGCATGACATGCTGCTGCAGGGTTTTCTCCCCTCATTGTTTGGCTAAACAGAACAAACATGATTTAGGTTATCTTTTCTTCTGAAAAATTCAATTGTTAATCTGTCACTTTAAATTGTACATGGAAATGAATTTAATCCTTTGAGGTAGGTAAATATTTGATGGTAAGAATACTTTTATTTAATCCTTTGAGGTAGGTAAATATTTGATGGTAAGAATACTTTTATTTAATCCTTTGAGGTAGGTAAATATTTGATGGTAAGAATACTTTTATTTAATCATTTGAGGTAGGTAAATATTTGATGGTAAGAATACTTTTATTTAATCCTTTGAGGTAGGTAAATATTTGATTGTAAGAATACTTTTATTTAATCCTTTGAGGTAGGTAAATATATGATTGTAAGAATACTTTTATTTAATCCTTTGAGGTAGGTAAATATTTGATGGTAAGAATACTTTTATTTAATCCTTTGAGGTAGGTAAATATTTGATTGTAAGAATACTTTTATTTAATCTTTTGAGGTAGGTAAATATTTGATGGTAAGAATACTTTTATTTAATCCTTTGAGGTAGGTAAATATTTGATTGTAAGAATACTTTTATTTAATCCTTTGAGGTAGGTAAATATTTGATGGTAAGAATACTTTTATTTAATCATTTGAGGTAGGTAAATATTTGATGGTAAGAATACTTTTATTTAACCCTTTGACTTTGAGGTAGGTAAATATTTGATTGTAAGAATACTTTTATTTAATCCTTTGAGGTAGGTAAATATTTGATGGTAAGAATACTTTTATTTAATCCTTTGAGGTAGGTAAATATTTGATTGTAAGAATACTTTTATTTAACCCTTTGACTTTGAGGTAGGTAAATATTTGATTGTAAGAATACTTTTACTTTTATTCAGTATCCTAATCAGAAGCTTTCAAATCTTGTATGTCAGCAGGCTAACAAAGAGTTGGCATATCTTTTTGTACTCGGCGACATTAAACCTTTGTACATTGGTAAATAACATAACGTTTAGTAGGGACATGACGTTTAGTGGGGACATGACGTTTAGTGGGGACATGACGTCTAGTGGGAACATAACGTTTAGTGGGGACATAACGTCTAGTGGGGACATGACGTCTAGTGGGGACATGACGTCTAGTGGGGACATGACGTCTAGTGGGGACATGACGTCTAGTGGGGACATGACGTCTAGTGGGGACATGACGTCTAGTGGGGACATGACGTCTAGTGGGGACATGACGTTTAGTGGGGACATGACGTTTAGTGGGGACATGACGTCTAGTGGGAACATAACGTTTAGTGGGGACATAACGTTTAGTGGGGACATAACGTCTAGTGGGGACATGACGTCTAGTGGGGACATGACGTCTAGTGGGGACATGACGTCTAGTGGGGACATGACGTTTAGTGGGGACATGACGTTTAGTGGGGACATGACGTTTAGTGGGGACATGACGTCTAGTGGGAACATAACGTTTAGTGGGGACATAACGTTTAGTGGGGACATAACGTCTAGTGGGGACATGACGTCTAGTGGGGACATGACGTCTAGTGGGGACATAACGTCTAGTGGGGACATGACGTCTAGTGGGGACATGACGTCTAGTGGGGACATAACGTCTAGTGGGGACATGACGTCTAGTGGGGACATGACGTCTAGTGGGGACATGACGTCTAGTGGGGACATAACGTCTAGTGGGGACATAACGTCTAGTGGGGACATGACGTCTAGTGGGGACATGACGTCTAGTGGGGACATGACGTCTAGTGGGGACATGACGTCTAGTGGGGACATAACGTCTAGTGGGGACATGACGTCTAGTGGGGACATAACGTCTAGTGGGGACATGACGTCTAGTGGGGACATAACGTCTAGTGGGGACATGACGTCTAGTGGGGACATAACGTCTAGTGGGGACATGACGTCTAGTGGGGACATAACGTCTAGTGGGGACATGACGTCTAGTGGGGACATGACGTCTAGTGGGGACATGACGTCTAGTGGGGACATAACGTCTAGTGGGAACCTAACTGAAACTCAAGAATGATCTGGTTATATAGAACAAGAAATAGGAGACTGACAGTGATTGGCAGACGTATCCTAGGCAGCATGTCAATTCAAGATGTAGATCTAACAAGTCTTAAGTAGACAGGGTTCTGAGCAGAAAATGTGGATATACAACATAATTTTTGACATAGAGACTGACATCTTCACAGTAAAGCTTGACTTATATCAATGAAGCCTTTCATACACAGATTAGATAGAGTTATGTCTCTATAAGCAATTCATACACATATTACATAGAGTTATGTCTATATAAGCCATTCATACACAGATTACATAGAGTTATGTCTATATAACCCATTCATACACAGATTACATAGAGTTATGTCTATATAAGCCATTCATACACAGATTACATAGAGTTATGTCTATATGAGCCATTCATATACAGATTAGATAGAGTTATGTCTATATAAGCCATTCATACACAGATTAGATAGAGTTATGTCTATATAAGCCATTCATACACAGATTAGATAGAGTTATGTCTATATAAGCCATTCATACACAGATTAGATAGAGTTATGTCTATGACATCAATAAATAATAACGTTGTCGATGTTTTCCTGGTTGTTAGATGCATAATATCCCCCTCACCCGAAAAAAAAGAAAGAAAGAAAAAAAAAGAATGAACGCATCTTTTTTCACTGCGCCATTGAAGATAAGTATCACAATGAAACTTGAGCTTTTAAATGCCTCTGATCACAGCAATCGGCCATCTTTAATGTGTTAAGATTTACCATGAAGCTTGAAAAACGTATCTCATAATGAATGATGCGAGCCACACCCGAATCATTATTCTAACACAGACGTACATTTTAATATACAAATCACCACCGACCCACCCGTGTTTCACCACCGACCCACCCGTGTTTCACCACCGACCCACCCGTGTTTCACCACCGACCCACCCGTGTTTCACCACCGACCCAACCCGTGTTTCACCACCGACCCACCCGTGTTTCACCACCGACCACCCCTGTTTCACCACCGACCCACCCGTGTTTCACCACCGACCACCCGTGTTTAAAATTTAACCATCTACCACCCCTGTTTCACCACCGACCACCCCTGTTTCACCACCGACCACCCCTGTTTCACCACCGACCACACGTGTTTCAACACCGACTACCCGTGTTTCACCACCAACCCACCCGTGTTTCACCACCAACCCACCCGTGTTTCACCACCAACCCACCCGTGTTTCACCACCGACTACTTCACCCATTCAATCAATAATGCCAAAGGTTCATTCCACCAGGGATCTTGCTCAGTCGCTGCATTAACCGGTAAACCTTTCTAGCCGTGCCTCCAGATGCCCAACCCTCGAGCAACTTCTCTCGGAAGTGGTCTTTAAGCCACGATATTACCCTCAGTAGGGTCATCGGGCGGTCGGGTTGGTGCTCTTGCCAACTGATCCTTCCTGTCCGATTGCGGTACACCATAGTGCCCAGTGATATACTGAAGGATTACTCTGCCGCTACGTGCTAGGATGTCACCTACTGTATCCAGAATGACACTAAACATTTTTGCCTCCAGGGAGGATCGGCTCAAGGCCTCGAGCGAAAGCCGTGAGTCTTTGAAGTCGGGAAAACCTTTCGCTTAGCTCGACGTCGGCGCACGTCCTTCAAACCCCTGTGGATTGCCTCCAGTTCGCCGTCGTGACTACTGTATTCAGATCCACACGGTCCCCACAGTTTGAAAATGTCTGGTTCAGTTTGGGGATATTGAATGAGTGCACACAATCCACTTCTGCCTTCCTTAAAACGTGAGCCGTCAGTGAAAACTTGGCTGGCTTTAGTCACCGCCGTATTCGCCAGTGTTAAACGTAGTTCAGAATGTTCATGTGGTCCCAAAGTGGGGACCAGTTGCATTCGTTCTCTGTGCTAAATACTAAATAGTCTGGCTCACGACACAGTTCTTTAAAATGACAAAACATGCCGTTTGAAATATACATATTGTTAGGGAGCATTCTGCCTTATTCCTAACGTTGTATGGGGCTTGCATTTTTTGTTTATCTTTAGAATTATATCATCTTATATGAGATGTTTGTGTAATTGAAGCCACTTGTATACCAGAAGAGCGTCTAACAGATAGGAATCCTGTAAACAGCGGCAGTAATGTTTATTACTGTTGGTTGCTGGCCGATTGGGGAAGAGATGGGATCTAAAGGTTAGAATAACGATGCGGTTATTGAAAGAAATGGGAAACTATTATCGCTATACATGCAAGACTGACTTGAGAGACGGCTGCACACGACAGACACGTGTGGCTGAATGAGCACTGGTGCTGGCCCGATGTCAGCAGAATCCATTGTTAGAGTCATAACTCGGTATAATACACATAGAGAGTTAATCCAACCTCCCTCTTCAAATAAATCTGAACTAAAAAGTGATATACCAAAACAACAACAGTAGTTTTTTCACTTAGAGTTATCCGTCTTTTTAAAAGTGTACATTCCTAGTATTCACTATAGATTTCTGTAATCTTTGAAATGACAAATTACAAGATTTAAATAGCGAACCCGGTGTAGAATAAGTGCCGGTAATTTAAAAAAACAACAATTGTCAAGAGAAATAAAAACGGAAAATAATAATTATTTCTATATGAAATATGAACTAAACGCTCCTTTTCACACCCAAACTCATCACACATGCAATGAATAGGGTGCTGCAATGGACCGATCCACCTGGCGTTCTTCCATCCACGAAGGTGCCAAGTCATGCGAGGCAAACCGGATCACCTCCGCAGAAAAGAAGAGGCAAGCCCGAAAGGCCCGTGCTGTCAACCCTCCTGGAGATGTCCCACTCGTCCCTTGTCCCTTCTGTTCCCGAACCTTCCGTGCAAGGATCGGCCTCATCAGCCATCTGCGCACGCACAAACAGAGCCAGTCCCTAGAGTGGTCTTCGTCGAATCGACGGACGAACAACAACTGTACAATGTTCCTTTTAAAGCTGCGCGGCCTCACAGACAACTGACCAAAGCCGCACAGCAGTTTATATTTACCGCGCAGATAATTTTTAAAAATATTGCACATAAAAATGGATGCCGTGCAACTGTGCACACAACTTTTTTTTTACTTTGCATACGGACCAACGAAACTTAAAAGGAAACCTTGCTACTGTATAACACCCCTCATAAAGCACTACATCATTTAATACATAAAATAAGAAAAACCCGTAAAAAACCAAGTTTTTGACTATAAATCCTTTATGTACGAGAAGTAATTAAAAGAATGTTCATTATAATACGCAGCGCCAGACCATCCAGAAATACAAAATTGCAGTTGTGTCGTAAAACATGTTTAATATAATGCGCACCGATCAGGAATATGTTTATAAAAAGAGCTGTCAATAAAATACGCACCTTATTGCGCGACAGAAAGGTTGTTCAATATAATACGCACCGCGACGCTCTATCTCAAAAAATAGCATGATACATAGGAATAAATAAAATAATCTAAAAAATCAATAATTTAATTACGGTACATGCGATCGATCTGATATTTTGATACATTGTTTTTATCATCGGTACAAAACTGCCTGCAAAATTTCAGCTCGCTATCTTGCGAGCAAGTGGGTTAAAAATCGATCAAAAGTTTTGGCGACAAGCAAGCAAGCAAGGTCGGTCGGCCGCAGACACCACGAGTTAATATAAAGGATTTAATAAGAAAAACCCGTAAAAAACCAAGTTTTTGACTATAAATCCTTTATGTACGAGAAGTAATTAAAAGAATGTTCATTATAATACGCAGCGCCAGACCATCCAGAAATACAAAATTGTAGTTGTGTCGTAAAACGTGTTTAATATAATGCGCACCGATCAGGAATATGTTTATAAAAAGAGCTGTCAATAAAATACGCACCTTATTGCGCGACAGAAAGGTTGTTCGATATAATACGCACCGCGACGCTCTATCTCAAAAAATAGCATGATACATAGGAATAAATAAAATAATCTAAAGAATCAATAATTTAATTACGGTACATGCGATCGATCTGAAATTTTGATACATTGTTTTTATCATCGGTACGAAACTGCCTGCAAAATTTCAGCTCGCTATCTTGCGAGCAAGTGGGTTAAAAATCGATCAAAAGTTTTGGCGACAAGCAAGCAAGCAAGCAAGCAAGCAAGGTCGGTCGGTCGGCCGCAGACACCACGAGTTAATATAAAGGATTTAAAAATACATATACGCGCCTGTATTCAGACTTTGTCATCCCCAGTTAGGTGGGGTTCAAACGTATTCATTACAGCATGGATCTTGTCTTTGATCCATTGACCTATCGCATATCCTGGGTTATTACTCAAACCTGTCCTGACCTGATACCTGACTGAACTTTACGGTAAGCCCTTGTATACATTACCTTTTGGGTTAACTCTTCTATCAAGAATCCACAATCAAAAATAACAATTGAGACTGCGCGCCTGTCAGTTGAAACAATGACGATTTTGTAAATTAAAAGAATTGAGGTATAATGTACATAATTCCACTAGATTGGTATCTTTAAAGATAAGATCTGTCCAAAGTCTTGCCCAGTGCTTCCAAAATCTTTTCATGGGCAGGGTCAGTGCTGCGCCAATTGTAAGGTGATGAGGTGGGAAGTTTCCAAGACAAACACACACACACACACACATATATATATACATATATATAGTATATATATATATTAGGGCTGCGGAAATTAACCATTAATTTCTCGATTAATCGTTAAAATTTTTTTATTGATTAAAAATATTTTAATCGATAAAAATTCGATTACAATTAAAGAAAATATTTATAATATTTTTAATTTTTTTAAATTAATAAATGATTAATTATTAATAATTAATAATAATTTATATATTTTTAACGTACAAACTTCTCCCGCGTAATATTATAATTACTATTTAATATTATATTACTTTATGTGGACCGGCAGACGTCAACTAAAAAATGGCAGACAGCATCAGCACAGTTAAATTTAAACATATAACTAGAAAGTTGAGCAAAAATTTTGTTTTTAAGCTAACTGCGGATGGCAAAGTCGAAGATGGTGAAAAGGTTTACTGTGTTCACTGCCATAAACAATTCTCTTTTAAAGCATCAAATACATCGCTGACGTACCACCTTCAGCACAAACATCCCATCAAGTATCAACACATTGTCATAAAATTTAGTTTAAAATATTCTTAATTTTCAATGTCCGTGAGAATTGTTCAGTTTAATGACGTCATAAATTTATATTTTTGGCTTTAATCGAAATTATCGATTAATTAATCGATAATTTTTCAAAAGTTTACGATTAAATTTAAATTAATCGATAAAAGCCCTAATATATATGTATATATATATATATATATATATATATATATATATATTATATATATATATATATATATATATATATATACTACTGTATCACCCATAAAAAATGACGGAAGTTTTCAGCTGAAATCTATTTATTTTATTTTTTAAATGCACGTTTTTTAGGGCGCCTGCGGCGCCGACCTTTTTCAAAAGCCCAACTAACTTGTCCTTGTTTGATAAATCCGAAATATTAAACTTTCTGAAATGTACACAAAGTATTTTATAATAGGGGTTGTAGGGCGCCTACGGCGCCCCTTTGTTTTTTGATTTTATAATTAACCATCATCAAATCCTCTTTTACATTGATCCCTTTTCCAAAATTAAAATATGAGCGAAAACAATGACGTCATAAAATATTTTTTTACAGCGCATCTTTAATTTGCACACCTTTTGATGCACTGGTGCAGTAATTTGGTGCGCTGCTTTCTAAAATTAGTAGCGTCACGGACAGACACTACAGACGCGACATTGCAAATTATATATGTTTATATATATACTACTGTATCACCCGTCAAAAATGAGGAAGTTTTCAGCTGAAATCTATTTATTTTGAAAAAATTCACTTTTTTAGTTCGCCTACGGCGCCGACCTTTTTCAAAAGCCCAACTAACTTGTCCTTGTTTGATAAATCCGAAATATTAAACTTTCTGAAATGTACACAAAGTATTTTATAATAGGGGTTGTAGTTCGTCTACGGCGCCCCTTTTTTTTATTTTTATTTTATAATTAATCATCATCAAATCCTCTTTTTACATTGTTCCCTTTTCCAAAATTAAAATATGAGCGAAAACAATGACGTCATATAATAATTTCTTTCAGCGCATCTTTAATTTGCCCACCTTTTGATGCATTGGTGCAGTAATTTGGTGCGCTGCTTTCTAAAATTAGTAGCGTCACGGACAGACACTACAGACGTGACATTAAAAATTATATATATTTAATACATCCATCATCAAATCCTCTTTTTACATTGATCCTTTTTCCAAAATTAAAATACATGTATGGGCGAAAACAATGAAGTCATATATTATTTTTTTACAGCACATCTTTAATTTAAATGTGCACACCTTTTGATGCGTTGGTGCAGTAATTTGGTTTTCCCTGCTTTCTAAAGTTAGTAGCGTCACGGACAGATATTGCAAATTATATTATTTATAATATAAATATATATATACACATATAATATATTGGGGCTGGTACTGATTAAAAAAAATTGTTCCATTAAAAGGGAAAAAAATTAATCGATTAATTATATTTTTATAAAGTTTATATAGATCCCGTTAATTTACTATTAGTTATTGCGCGAAATCGGTTAAGTCGCGGTAATTCCATGGCTCCCAAATTGTGTAAGGTAACACAGCAAATTCGTTCTGCTATGCAAGAAACGAGGGAGACAAATTTTTTTGTTTATGTATGCACGTCTAAAAATGTCATATTCATTGACCTAAACAACCAAATGGACCTTGAGTATGATCTTTTTAACTGAATTCCCGAAACTAACAATATTCATGTGTAAATATGGATGCACGTGTTACATAGCAAATAAATCAAGGATTCATATTTTGGCATTTGTAACCAAATATCAAACAACAAAAGTAACCTACTAATCTCAGGACTGCCCAGCACATAATATGCGTGGGGACACGCTGCTACTCTTTAAACTAATTAACATCAACATATCAATATGCATATCAAAGGCGTCGAGGTGAACCTAACTCAAAACGACAAAGAGTAAAAAAATAAAGTCGTTTTAAAAAAACAAAACAAAACAAAAAAAAACCTCCTGTATTGATCCGTGAGTACCACGAGGGCCGAAGGAGGGGCCCTTTGATAATACACATTTGTTGTTTAAACAGCGAGGCGAGAGATAGATTTCAGATCCGATAGACAAATCTATTATGTGAGGGGGAGCTAGATGGGCGAATCAGGAGTTCAAAGACATGTACAGGATAAAGTTTGTGTTGAACACGGGTCTTACAGGAAACACGACAAGAGGCGATGCTCTCTATTCTATGATAATGTCGGACGTGCACACGCGCGCAAGAGACGGGACAGGGAAGGGATGGGGAGCAGCTCACCGTAAATCACGAGGACCATTTTATTAGCTCTACCTCATACCTATCTTCCACTCGGCTCATTCTTTCTTTTTCTTTCTTTCTTCTCTTTCTCAACATCCTTTTCTTCCTACCTGCGGAACGTGGTTCTTCTACAATATAATATACATATGTGAACTCGGTGTGTTTATTTCTAATTAACAGGTACCATTCCGAAGTGTGGAGCTATTCAGCGTTTCAATGCTTGGATTTATTCAAGAGTACCGGCCCGGGAGTGTTTCTTGGGTTTTGTGTTGTGAAATTTAAGAGTGAGGATTTAAGTGAAATTCTGTGAACAATTTCTGAGATTATAACAACTGGACGTGGAGACGCAGGACTTAATCACATTCACGACACATACTTAAGTCTTCTGCTGACAGGTGACAGAGGAATCGTAGTCATCACAGTGGAGATGGAGTACGTAAACATGATGGGGTGAGTACCATCAACAGTGTGTTGTCAGATGGAGTACGTAAACATGATGGGGTGAGTACCATCAACAGTGTGTTGTCAGATGGAGTACGTAAACATGATGGGGTGAGTACCATCAACAGTGTGTTGTCAGATGGAGTACGTAAACATGATGGGGTGAGTACCATCAACAGTGTGTTGTCAGATGGAGCACGTAAACATGATGGGGTGAGCACCATCAACAGTGTGTTAGTGTGTTGTCAGATGGAGTACGTAAACATGATGGGGTGAGCACCATCAACAGTGTGTTGTCAGATGGAGTACGTAAACATGATGGGGTGAGCACCATCAACAGTGTGTTGTCAGCCTTTAAAGTCTGGTTGTTAGTTGAACAATACTTTTACGTTAGAGAAGACAATAGAGAAAAACTCACGGGGTATTACATCGATACAGACTCTGGACAGCTATTGAAATGTCTCAAGTTTCGTTATCTTCACCGTGCTTAAAAACTACACTAGAAATGACCAGACAGTCAGTGTGTACAGCACATCGTGGACAGAAAATGAAATCTTATTTCTTGGACCCTTCTCGCCGTCACATCCACTCCCGCTTTCTTCATCAAAGTTTTAGACCTTTTTCTTTGATAACTTAAACGTTTGACAACATTTGAATGTTAAAAAAGTTTTGTTAACACTTTTCCAAAACATGTTAGGTTGAACCCATTTCTTCATTTAGAAATATGAAAAGTTTAACGGAGAGTTTTATTTTATTTTTTCTATTCAATCATCTTCATTCCATATACGTATAGTCTAGATAGCGTTCAGTGACTATGGGCCGGTCCCAGATACGTATAGTCTAGGTAGCGTTCAGTGACTATGGACCGGTCCCAGATACGTATAGTCTAGGTAGCGTTCAGTGACTATGGACCGGTCCCAGATACGTATAGTCTAGGTAGCGTTCAGTGACTATGGACCGGTTTTGACCAAAGGAAATAATGTTTTTTCTGAATTCTAATTTTCTAGATGGGTAAGAGTAAGACTAATGACTTGGATTGTATGGAATTGACTTTTGATTACAAGACACACAGCTGTTAAATACACTTTACTTATGCAAATTCATTTAAAACTTTCACGAATGGATTAAAAACGCTTTTATTTGGGCAACAGAAGACTAAAGGGGTAAAAATAAATACTTAACTAGTTCTTGGGTGAAGGGCGTGGATGTTAAAAATTAACAGCTATCTGATTACAAGCCTTTCATGTGTGCAAAAATAGAAAGGATCATTTGAACATTTGATCATTCGAACATTTTAAAATCCAATAAGGCCTTAATGATATTGTTAAAATTGATAAATCAATATTAATTAATTAATTTCTAGGGGGGGGGGTCAATATGTTGTATCAGGAAAATATAAATATGATTGTAATTTCACAACGTTCCTGTTTTGAATTATATTTTCATCGTCACATAAGCTGCTATGTTGTTATTTGTTTATTTTTAAATAACGAAAAACCTATTTCAAAGAGGCTTTAGTAATATTACGTTGTATGCGAATACGTGAAATTATTAGTCCTAATAACTGACCTTAATTAAGTGAGTTACATTTTTTTAATGCCAAAAGGCTTTAAATGAACTTCAAGTAAACAAAAGACGCCATTTTAACATGTAAACTGGCGAGAAATAGACACAAAGAAAAGAAGAAGAACATTTATGTCTCCACAAATATGTTCGGAGACTGAGTTCAAATGTTGAAGGTACATATGATGTGTGAGAATGAGGAATGATGCCAAATAACACAATTACTTCGAAAATTTGACTGTTAAAAGAGGTAGCATTCGGGGACAGTTAGCATTACGCGGGGCCTTGGGTCTGTGCCATTTGTGGGTCCGAGAACCGAACGTTTAGATTTCATACCGTAGAGAATACCCTATCACCAGGCCTCGGGCTGTTGCTCTACTCGCTAAATCCTGAGGCCACCTCTGTAGCACCGAAAAACAATGAATACATTGAAATTATGAACTGAAATTATTATTACAGTCTTAGTATATTGTGAGCAGCTTGAAAGAAATAAATATAACAAGGCCGCACAATTCAATAGCTGTTTTAATTATTCGTAAACAATAGTGTAAGAATAGTTGTTTGTAATTATATGCAAACGGTAATGTAAGTTGAAGTGAAACATTTAAATTATTTAGACATTCCTTACGGGTGAAATAGCCGATAGAGCGGGGGATAAAAAAAACCCGTTAATTTAATAGTTAGTAGTGATTGTTGACAATTGTCCTCTTGCTATGTCATTCAATGGATGTAGTTAAATCAATTCTTTGACAAATACTATCTTCACTTTATTCAAATACCCTATAACTCGTCGAAAGGATTGTCCTCATTACTATATCCTTGATATACTAACTTCACGTTGTTTTACAGTAACAGTTTTTAAACGACGGCACACGCATAAACTATGGGCATCTATAAAAATATATATATATCTTTCTACATAGACACTTAAATCAAGCATGGATCCAATAGAAAAAATAAATAAATATATTAATATATATTAATAAATAAATATATATATATGTATATATATATATATATATATATATATATATATATATATATATATATATATATATATATATATATATATATATATATATATATACCAGTTTGTGCTGCGGCGCCCCTTTTTTAAGGGCGCCTACGGCGCCCACCTTTTTCAAAAATCAAACTGACTTGTCCTTGTATGATAAATACGTAATATTAAACTTTCTTAAATGTACAAAAAGTATTTTATAATGGTTTTTTATTTTTTATGTCAAAAGCCCAAGTAACTTATCCTTGTATGATAAACTCGAAATATTCCTGAAAATTAAACAAAGCATTTATATAATAATTTTGTACAGTGCTAATCACCACACGATTTTTAAACTAATTTTAGAAAGCAGCAAACCAAATTACTGCACCAAAAAATAACTATTTGAGTCAATCAGCACTGCTTACAACGCAAAATTTAAAAAAACAGAGTGATTTCCCTCAACGTTAGGCGGCAGTGACAAATGAGCGTAAATATAATATAATATACTAGTTTGTGCTGAGGCGCCGTGGCGCCTGCGGCGCCCCCTTTTTTATGGGCGCCTACGGTGCCCACCTTTTTCAAAAGACCAACTAACTTGTCCTTGTATGATAAATACGCAATATTAAAATTTCTTAAATGTACACAAAGTATTTTATAATAGTTTTTTTTTAAATTTTATTTTTTATGTTAAAAGCCCAAGTAACTTATCCTTGTATGATAAATACGAAATATTCCTAAAATGTTAACAAAGTATGTATATAATATAGGTTTTTCTGCGGCGCCCTTTTTATTTACTGCGGCGCCCAAGTAACTTATCCTTGTATGATAAACACGAAATATTCCTGAAAATTAAACAAAGCATTTATATAATAATTTTTACAGTGCTAATCACCACACGATTTTTAAACTAATTTTCGAAAGCAGCGCACCAAATTACTGCACCAAAAAATAACTATTTGCGTCAATCAGCACTGCTTACAACGCAAAATTTAAAAAAAGCAGAGTGATTTCCCTCAACGTTAGGCGGCAGTGACAAATGAGCGTAAATATATAGGTAGTGTGTATAATCTCGTCATGTTTGTAATAAATCTTGTTTCTTAAAATTGAAGAGTGAGAAATCATGTTTCTTAAATTAAAAGAGTTAGCGTTATATTTATAGCCTTCTTATTATAATTTTAAAAAGAACGAATTTTGTCAGCAGTTTCGTTGGTCAAATTAATAGAGCGACCGACCTCTGAAATAGAGGTCTGGGGTTCGATTTTAGTTGGGGGCGTTGTTTTTTTTCTTTCTTAACTTTACATTTTTTAAAAACATAATTAATTTTTTTTTCATGGGTTTAGGGTTAGGGGTAGGTTTAGTGATAGGTTTTAGGGGTAGGTTTAGGGATAGGTTTTAGGGGTAGGGGTAGGTTTAGTGATAGGTTTTAATAGGGTAAGGGTAGGTTTAGTGATATGTTTTAGGGTTAGGGGTAGGTTTAGTGATAGTTATTCCTTTCTTCATTTTTTTTCTTCATTTTTTCTCCTTGAGCGTAAAATTACTTTTAAAACAGGCTAAAAATAACAACAAAAATTAATTAAAGTTAAATAATGATTGCGGCGGCGCTCTTCTGTGCATTCGAACTATTTCGACATACTTGTAGCTCTTTAATGCTAGAAACACAATTTCTTACGCAAACATGACGAGATGATACAGGCTACCAAATATATAATCTATAATATCCTATATAATAAAAGGCAATTTAATTTTCTGTCTGTTCTGTCCGGTCATCGATAGCGATTGGTCCCTCAAACACACATGACTCCTACAGACAATCCTATTGAACACGTTTACGCGGACATTCAAAACGAGTTATTTTTGGTGCAGTATTTCTTCCAAGACTTTATTATTTATTTTTTTTATAGTCAAAAGCTCTGTTTTTACCAGTTATTAATTTTAACTATAATGAATACTATTTTTGAAGTGATGCACATGTATGCCGGTCGAGACGGCTGTTGGAGGGGAGTAACAACACATATATAATAGGGGGAAAGTACCCGGCTTTCCCGGGTTTAAAACGGAGATTTAATAATGAGCCTGATTTATATAGCTCATTTAAGAAAAAAAAACTACGTTTGGGCCCCCACCCGCCCCCAATTAGTGATAATTGTATATTTTTTCGACTGTTACCATTGCGGGAGGGTACTCAACAACTTTCCAAAGTTTCATGCTTCTACCTACACGGGAATATGAGGAATTAGTGTTGATTCAGTTTTATATAGCCCATATAAGGAGGGAAAAAACGGTTTTGGGCCCCCGGCCACCTATAGTTGGAAATTTTTACATTCTTATCCGCCCATTATCGTCATAATAGTGTATTCAGCAAGTTCCCAAAGTTTCATGATTCTACCTTCACAGGAAGTTTGAGAATTAGTGTTGAGTCAGTTTTAAATATAAGAAAAAAACTACATTTGGGTCCCCGGCCCCCAGTAAGTGATAATTTGTATAATTCTTTTACCTTTATCATCGCCGAATGTTACTTAACAACCACCGAAAGTTTCATGCTTCTACCTACACCTGAAATAGGATAATTTTTTATTTTATTTTTTATATAGATCATTTTAGGAAAAAACTACATTTTGGACCCCCGGTATCTCATATATAAATGGAACGAACCCTGTTTAAGAACCTTTCCCATGTAATTTTGTGTACGTGTACCAAATTTCACGTTATTTGGTTGTCTGGATCTTGAGTTATTAGGGAACAGACAGACAAGATATATATATATATATACTAGGGGCAAGTACCCGGCTTTTCCAGGGTTTAACAACAACAAAAACAACAACAGCAACAAAACAACAAAAACAAACAACAACTACAACAACAACAACAAAACAACAACAACAACAGCAACAACGACAAAAACAACAACAGAAACAGCAACAAAAACAACAAAATCAACAACAAAACAACTACAACAACAAAGCAGCAACAACAAAACAACAACTACAACAGCAACAACAACAAAGCAACAACAACAAAACAACAACTACAACAACAAAAGCAACAACAACAAAAAAAATATTTTATGGCGATAATCGCCTTCTTGTTAATCTCGACACCAAAATGTTTATTATTTTGCGTCATTATTTTACGTTTTAATTTTCAATAATTTTTATTTTATATAGCTCATATAAGGAAAAATTACATTTTGGGCCCCCGGCCCCCAGTATCTTATATATATGTAACGAAACCTGTTTAATAACCTTTCCGGTATAATTTTGTGTACGTGTACCAAATTTAACTTTATTTGGTTGTCTGGATCTTGAGTTATTAGGGAACAGACAGACAACCAGACAACAAATGCGTCTTATATATATAGAGAAGATATAAAGATATATATATATACTAGGGGCAAGTACCCGGCTCCCGCCCGGGTTTAACAACAACAGCAACAAAACAAAAACAACAAAAATAACAACAAAACAACAAAAACAAAACAACAACAAAACAACAAAAACAAAACAACAACAAAAACAACAACAAAACAACAAAAACAAAACAACAACAAAAACAACAACAACAAAACAACAACTACAACAACAACAACAAAACAACAACTACAACAACAACAGCAACAACAACAAAACAACAAATACAACAGCAACAACAACAAAGCAACAACAACATGAAGGACATTGTCGTCGCAGGGCAAGGGATGTGGACAACAACAACAACAGCAAAAACAACACAAAAGCAGCAACAGCAACAACAACAGCAACAACAACAAAAACAACAACAGCAACAACAACAAAAACAAAACAACAACATCAAAACAACAACAAAACAACAACTACAACAACAACAGCAACAACAACAAAGCAACAACAACAAAACAACAACTACAACAACAAAAGCAACAACAACAAAGCAACAACAACAAAAAAAATTATTTTATGGCTATAATCGCCTTCTTGTTAATCTCGACACCAAAATGTTTATTAATTTGCGTCATTATTTTACGTCTTAATTTTCAATAATTTTTATTTTATATAGCTCATATAGGGAAAAACTACATTTTGGGCCCCCGGGCCCCAGTATCTTATATATATGGAACGAAACCTGTTTAATAACCTTTCCGGTATAATTTTGTGTACGTGTACCAAATTTCACGTTATTTGGTTGTCTGGATCTTGAGTTATTAGGGAACAGACAGACAACAACTGCGGCTTATATATATAGAGATACTTTCACAGGTGTCAAAATAAGGCAGATAAATCTAGACATTTTAGTGAATGGTGCATGAAATGAAATTGAAACTAGATAGAATGATTCCTGAATGTACACTGCCACAAGACAAAACTCTAAACGTAATAATAACAAATATTAATTAATACGTTTTTGAAAAACTAAATGAGCTAGAATAGGTTACTTAATTTCCCTCTTTTTTTCCATTCCATCAGTGACACTATTCTAAAAACATGTGTGCAGTTTTCAATGACGTACTAGTTGGCGTTATCCCCCTCCCCTCTCTAACCCACAAACAAGTTGTTATCTATCCTAGTGAGGTTAATGAAGAACTGAGGTCCCTTGAATGTGCGAGTATTATCAGACACACGCTGATTACCTGCCTTGTTGGTGGCTGTCTATAGAGTCTTGTGTGTCTTTGATAAACACCCCACCCCCACAGACACACGCTGATTACCTGCCTTGTTGGTGGCTGTCTATAGTCTTGTGTGTCTTTGATAAACACCCCACCCCCACAGACACACGCTAATTACCTGCCTTGTTGGTGGCTGTCTATAGAGTCTTGTGTGTCTTTGATAAACACCCCCCCCCACACACACACATTCCAAGGTCAGAAATAAAGACCAAGTTAATTTTGATCACGGGTGACCCAATAAACAATAATAAAGTAGTTCTTGGTGAGATGTCGGTTTTTTACTGCTAGCACTTGCAATTAAAAAAATAATAATTAGAAGGAAAAAAGACAAAAAACTCAACCGCGACTCACACGAAATCACACCCGCCCCCCCCCCACACACATCAATAAATAAAAAGAACGAGAATTAATAATTCACCCAACCCTGTCCGCCAGCCTTTCTCTCTCCACCCAACCCTGTCCGCCAGCCTTTCTCTCTCCACCCAACCCTGTCCGCCAGCCTTTCTCTCTCCACCCAACCCTATCCGCCAGCCTTTCTCTCTCCACCCAACCCTGTCCAACAGTCTTTCTCTCTCCACCCAACCCTATCCGCCAGCCTTTCTCTCTCTCAACAAAACTCAGATGCATATTCAGAAGTGAATTAACTCAATGATAATTCATGTGGTGCGCTAAGAAAATTAGACAGCTTGTCACACACGCTGAAAAAACCTAACCACAAACACGAATACTAACTGAAACTGAAGGAAAGAAAGAATTCCTTTAGACTAGATACAATAAAACATTCAAATGTTGTCAACGCTTTTCATTTGCTGACCTGATGTGCAGTTAAAACCATCGCTACGTAGACTTTTTTTTTGAACGCGATGACTGCAAAGAACGTGAGGAACATTATACCAATCGCCTCTCACGGCATATCAGCTGCTTGTATAGATGCTTGCCTAAACAAAACCATCTTCCCAATTAAAACCTTGACATTAAAGCACCTAACAAAAAAAAAGTATTTACCAACCCAAAAAGCTCGAGAGGTAACGATCTTACATCTTGGCACTAAAGCGAGCCGCATCTCGTCAGCTCAGCCAAAAGGTGTAGACAGCCCACGACCCATGCCTCGTAATATGATGGACAAGACAATCTCCATTACCCATTTCAGTAGGCGAGTCACGTTTCCCATAACAATAAAACATTAGCGCGTTTACCTCGTGTAACTTCCGAAAACTTCGTCTTTTATTTGAACAAGAACTAACAGGAGAATGCCGCCAAAGGCAGGAGCCGACTAGCTACAGCTCTATTATTATACTTTACAAACAACCTGTATATGTCCCAAAGGGAATTACTCATAAATAATGCATCATAAAAACCACGATATACAAACCTTCAACAAACTGCATCTCATTAGATACTGTTGAAACATATGAGCATCATTTATCATTTACACAAAAATTTAAAACGGGCTTCAAAACGGAAAAATGATATATGAAAAAAACAAATCAGTTACAGAATCATAAACAGAAACGCATTTGCATATTAAAAAAAACTAATAATAATTATAATTTCCTAAAAATAATTCCAAAAATAATACAATTGCGGTTTTACGTTTATCGTTTTAAATTTTATTTTAAGCGACAATAAAAAAAAATATATTAAAAAACAAACATGCTTGAAACAAAAGACTTTCCGTATACAAGCCCATGGGCTTATGCTCGGGTGGGCTTACGCTCGGGTGGGCTTACGCTCGGGTGGGCTTACGCTCGGGTGGGCCTATGATTGGGTGGGCTTATGCTCGGGTGGGCCTATGCTCGGGTGGGCCTATTTACGGAAATCTTTGGCAGTGTTTCATCACCATCAGTCCCGTGACCGTTGTGGTTGTTGGCGCATGGACACATCAACAGATAACGATATCCACATTTGGGGGGGGGGCCATGGACGCATCAACAGATAACGATCTCCACATATGCCTATTTTGCCCTATTTATGACAAAGAACAAATAACAAAGAACTATTGCCTATGTGCTTATGTACTCTACTGACTTTATTTTTATTTCTGAACATCTATCAATTTTGAAATTCCGATGGCACGCAGACTAATGTTACAAAAGACAAAAAAGTCTAATCATGAATTCAATCACATAAATACTTGTCTATACATTGAACAATGTCACGTGCTTTAAAACAAATTGACGGTGGCAAGAAAGAGAGCTTGCACCTATAGATCAGATGGTGTAAATAGTCATGAAAGCCCTTCATCTTCAATAGAAACAAAGCGCTGTCAGATGCTATCTGACCACAGAGAATTCAGAGATAAAGTCATCCGCACCTAACAATAATATTTATTCATTAAAACATGGACACATCGCTTTCAACAGATCCTGACAAGTCGTCTGCTAGAATTACTCAGGGAACCGTGCAATTTGTCAAAAAATTATATATATATATATATATATATATATAATATATATATATATGATTTTTAAGTTCAAATATTAAAAACAAGTTATTCCCATTTATTTCAATTAGAAAATTGTCTAATAATGTTTTATTGAAAATTAAATGTGTATGCTCCCATGGTTGTTTTTATTTTATAGAGATTTCAATTGGATATGCAATTAAAACATAATATGCAGATATGACTAAGCGTTATGAAAAATGTATCACTTCATAAATGATAAGGATATTGATTTTAGCTAAGTGAGGGAGATATATAGATTTAGAGAGATTTTATTTTATACAGAACTTTAAATTACACCCACACATAAATGCATAATTTCCAACGTTCATAAACATCATTTGAATCAGTGTATTTTAATTTTTGTAAGTGCAACAATGAGAGCATACCTACATATTCCCAACAATGAGAGCATACCTACATATTCCCAACAATGAGAGCATACCTACATATTCCCAACAATGAGAGCGTACCTACATATTCCCCCTGTTGGTCAATGAGATTCTATAGAATATGATGATTGTCTGCATGGCTCGCTTCATGTTTTCTTTAAGCGCTCACAACTCTCTTGCTATTGGCTCATTTCGGAATGGCATCCAACGAGCAAAACATGATAGTGATAGTTTAGAGTTGAAATATAGAAATAGGATAGCACTTAACATTAGGGAATAGCTCATCCATTTGGTGTATTGGTAATCACGAGCATAGTCCTATACAAACCAGCAGACCTCTGATTGCGTTTGTTTAGTACGTTACGGTATTCCCTCCACGTGTCCTGGTTATTAGTATTAGCTGATATACTCGTGTACGTATTCACAGAACAATGAATCTAACAGTGTTACATATGTACATGTCTTTCAATTATATGGGTTTATAAGACAACAATGTTGATATTTACATGGCTTTCAATGATATGGGTTTATACTGATGGAAATATATTACACTTGGGATTTAAACAAAAATATTTGAAAAATTTGAGAGAGAGAGACTAAGAGAGAGAGAGAGAGAGAGAGAGAGAGAGAGAGAGAGAGAGACTAAGAGAGAGAGAGAGAGAGAGAGAGAGAGAGAGAGAGAGAGAGACACTAAGAGAGAGAGAGAGAGAGACACTAAGAGAGACAAAGAGAGAGAGAGGGAGAGAGACACTAAGAGAGAGAGAGAGAGACAAAGAGAGAGAGAGAGAGAGAGAGAGAGACACTAAGAGAGACAAAGAGAGAGAGAGACTAAGAGAGAGAGAGGGAGTTTATGGACACGCAAGTATCTTGTGTTTAAATACACATACAAATTGCGCGTTTTTCTGACAAGAGGCAATGAAACATCCTATTTACTTGTACTGTAAGACTATCAAGCACTGAAGCATCATATTTAATGATACTGTAAGACTGTCAAACGCCTCGGGCTTGCGTACTTATTTCTTCCCATAAAGAACGGCATCACTGAGATATTCATTCAAAGTTGCTTTATAACAACGTGAGGAGGGAAAAGAGCAGGAAAAAGGCAGTGTTGGAGAGGGGCGCTTGCTTTGAAGCTCTGCCAAAATCTGACAGATACTAACAGCACACGAGGACGAATAACGCCAGCGGAAACAAAAGACAGTTACGTAGGTTTTAACAAACAAAAGACAGTTACGTAGGTTTTAACAAACAAAAGACAGTTACGTAGGTTTTAACAAACAAAAGACAGTTACGTATGTTTTAACAAACAAAAGACAGTTACGTAGGTTTTAACAAACAAAAGACAGTTACGTAGGTTTTAACAAACAAAAGCCAGTTACGTA
The DNA here is from genome assembly GCA_944989445.1 of Ampullaceana balthica. Taxonomy (NCBI): domain Eukaryota; kingdom Metazoa; phylum Mollusca; class Gastropoda; family Lymnaeidae; genus Ampullaceana; species Ampullaceana balthica. The sequence continues at coordinate 3,934,557 of CALYLW010000015.1, read as the reverse complement.
GGTTTTAACAAACAAAAGACAGTTACGTAGGTTTTAACAAACAAAAGACAGTTACGTAGGTTTTAACAAACAAAAGACAGTTACGTAGGTTTTAACAAACAAAAGACAGTTACGTAGGTTTTAACAAACAAAAGACAGTTACGTAGGTTTTAACAAACAAAAGACAGTTACGTAGGTTTTAACAAACAAAAGCCAGTTACGTAGGTTTTAACAAACAAAATACAGTTACGTAGGTTTTAACAAACAAAAGACAGTTACGTAGGTTTTAACAAACAAAAGACAGTTACGTAGGTTTTAACAAACAAAAGACAGTTACGTAGGTTTTAACAAACAAAAGACAGTTACGTAGGTTTTAACAAACAAAAGACAGTTACGTAGGTTTTAACAAACAAAAGACAGTTACGTAGGTTTTAACAAACAAAAGACAGTTACGTAGGTTTTAACAAACAAAAGACAGTTACGTAGGTTTTAACAAACAAAAGACAGTTACGTAGGTTTTAACAAACAAAAGACAGTTACGTAGGTTTTAACAAACAAAAGACAGTTACGTAGGTTTTAACAAACAAAAGACAGTTACGTAGGTTTTAACAAACAAAAGACAGTTACGTAGGTTTTAACAAACAAAAGACAGTTACGTAGGTTTTAACAAACAAAAGACAGTTACGTAGGTTTTAACAAACAAAAGACAGTTACGTAGGTTTTAACAAACAAAAGACAGTTACGTAGGTTTTAACAAACAAAAGACAGTTACGTAGGTTTTAACAAACAAAAGACAGTTACGTAGGTTTTAACAAACAAAAGACAGTTACATTGACTGGTGGAGCTAATAACACAATAAAAATATGAAGGTGTCCTAAAGGAAAAGAAATTCAAAGATTTACATGTCAAGAAAAAAGGGAGTCACCTTCCCTTGATGTTGTTAGTTACCTACCTTTCCATTTCCCCACATTAGTTAAGTATGAAGAAGCAGAATATAATTGAGAGTAACACACGTGAGTGTACCTCTCACTAGTAACGTTTGCACACATTGTTATGAGAAACAAGATTTTTAAAATATATTTAAATGTGCATGGGCTCAACGGAAAGGTTTGCTGAATAACAAAACAAGAATTTGAAAAAAAATAGACATACCATTACCATCAACTACATTTAATTAGAATAATTTTTAAATAGCATGATAAAAGATAGGAGAGGGTGGGAGCAGATATTCAGAGTTGGGAGAAAGAAGAAGAGAATGAGGTAAGGAAGGAGAGAATGAGGTGAGTGGTACGGAACAATAGAAAGAGGAATGAAAATGAGAGGAACCATTAGATGGTAGTGTTTATCGTTTGATACATGATTATAATTCCCTACTACTCTATTGCTCCCTTCTATCGGTAGACATATTGCCACACTTTGCCCACATAGAAAAACATAGAGACGTCCAGTATTGCAGAAAAAAGTATGCACTATACACATGTCGTATGTGCAAGTTAATACATTCCTAGACAAATACTATTAGCCGATTAACGGGGGTCTGACTAATTATGACCTTGTGTTGAATATCCCACTTTGTTCAAATGCTGATATACGGATGCACATGTAGAGCAAGATTAGAGCCCCAACCACCCCCATCCCCACGCCAATAAACAAGTGAGGGCAACCAAAAGTTCACTGACATTTGTGACGCACCCGTTCACTTATTGTAACATTGCGCACCATCCAACCTGCTGGATTGAACACTTGGTGCATGCGGTTGTCTAGAGCCCATGAACGCTTGCTTCTTCCAACAAGTACTCGCTCCATCGCTACAATGCAGGCAGCCACCAAACGGCCTATCAAGTGGTTACAAACTGCTGAATGGCACGAGTCACGTCTGGAGTAATGCCGTTAGGAAACTTTCGGTTCGCAGCAGACACTAGGGGGTGAACGAGACTCACTATAAACTCTAAAAAAAAAGGAATAACCTACAGCTCCTAAAAAGAAAGGGTAGGGGAGCCAAATGAGATATTTCGAGCGATCAGCTTAACTAGCATTTACGTACAAGCTATGGTTTTAAAAAAACTTATTTAAACAATACAAAGCGGTATAAATTTACACATAAGCTATGGTTTTAAAACCCTCTTAATTTCAAACATACATACCGGTATATAAAATGTGTAAAATACCAGCTAACAACCTTTTCTTCTTCAAGTTTTACAAATTTTGTTTAAAAAAAATATTATTTGTCGTTTAACATTTATAAAACGCTCAGCAAAGCTCATGACGTTTTCATTAAACGTAACCTCCCTCGCATTATCATAGGATTTAAGATGATAAAACACAATTTTTACGACTCCTTCCCAAAATTATCTGGCCTTTTTTTTCTCCCCATCTCTTGAGAAGAACAGGTGATACATATATAGGTCATGAGTGGGAAAACACAGGCCTAACAGAAACACCCTCTGAGCATGCATTGTCAACATGTGCTTGCATGCATCCACCTGCATTGGTCCTAAGGCCAACGATTAGACCTTTTTTGTTTGTTGTTGAGAACTATTTGATTGGTTTGATGACAGCTTCAATTTAATATTGTTGTTACATGGAATCTATTTCCTTGTTTTGATAACATTTTTAATTCAAATTCAATGTTGCATCGTTTACTCCTGGGGTCTTACAACTTTTTTTTGAACTATATTACAGTCTTATTTCTAACAATGGCACTGCAAAGGGGTGATAGGATAAACAATGTTGCTCTGTTATGCAAATACCACATAAAACTGATAATCATGTACACAAACAAAATACCACATAAAATGACATATATAAACTAATAAACACATACAAAAAGCATGCAACTTTGAGGAAATATGAACAATTCATTCATTAGGTAACATTTGTAAAGCCACATAAAGCAACTAGATCTTTGGCTATGTAAATAAGGTTCTATTTGTCATTCTTTGCAGCAGGCTTTGATGATGCAGCCAGCTCCAATGCATACACAGTAAATCTCTAGAGTTTAGGGTCATTATTGAAAAGAACTAATAAAATACCTAAATATTTTGTCAGGTCATTTATGAAAAGTACTAATAAAATGCCTACTAAATATTTGGTAAAGGTTCAAAATGGAAGACACAAAAATGATTAGAGGCCCCACAATAGATTTCACTGATTTAAGAGTCCATGTCTCAAGTTCCATAACTTTGAAGAGGCTTCTATAAATGTTTGCTTCTTCATATATTAACTTTGCAGTATGTGAACAATGAGTTATTTTATGCAAGCTTCATAAATTAATAATTACTTGATTTGGTGGTCAAAAGCAAGAGGAAAAAAAACAGCAAAACTTCCAGAATTTTTATCTTAATACCTGTTTATTCATTGATAAAATTCCTTTGTGTACATCAGATGAAAATAAAATTTTTAAAAAAGATAATGTTTACCAGATTTTGTATTTTTTAAATGGGGATACATTAAGATGTACACTATAAAGAGTACCCATGAATTATTTTTCAAGAAAACATGTCAAAATACATTTAAACTTACTGCAAATCAAATACAGAGTTTATGTTTTATATTTAAACTAAGGTAACAGCCATGTGTACTAGTTTTAAATATGATTCAACAATTTCTAACAAATTCTTTATAAATTTAAATAACATTAAACGATTTCATGTATTTATTCTACCATGTGCTATTATTTATTTTATTAGCTTCAATAGTCTACCTATTGCTCAAATATGTTGATTTTAATATCAACTTTCCACTTCTCTGTGTCAGGATTTTCCTTCTTGTAAATCTCAAAAAGTTTGTAGCTGGCAATATCAACAAAGTGAATAATAAAAAAATTGTTGCATCCATCCATCAATTGGTCAATACCAACAATGAATGGCTTGTATGTTTTGACAAGTAGTTGTCTCTTCTATGACTGTCTATAGTTGAAAGTTTAAACAAATCAAAAAATCTAGTCAATGTCATTTTAATTCAAAATATTTTATTATCTCCCCACTGAATAGTTGAAAGTTGTTTATTTTATACACTACATATGACCTTGTTTAAATTTTCTTCACTTAAGTCAGACTAAACATTCACTGTGCACATTTTCTCCTTATTTATGGCTGTTTCAATATTAGAAAGGTTGATCAAATAAATAATTTGAACAAATCTGTATTTAGATGAATTCCATTAGCCCATAAAGTGTTAATTTACCGTAAATTCTTTACACTGTGGGGTTTTTAAAGTTCGCTGGTGAAATATCAATGAAACACACCTAACTAATGTATTTTAAAAATATTTTAAACACAATTGAACAGATTAAATAAACTTGATAATTATTCAGGATAATGATGGTAATTCATTGAATCTGATTTCTTCTCTAAGCTTGGTTTTATCTTCTTTTAAATGTAATAATGGCAACTGGTCGGCAATCACTGAGTTAAACCTGTGAAAGAGCAAATATTTTTAAAAATTTACTTTGAGAAATGAAATACTTTAAGAGTACATATGCTAGTAATTCCAGCTTCCAATAGTGTATATACCATACTGACTTTAAACTTTATTTTGAATTTTTTAACAGTCATAACAAATGTTGACATCAAATTGTATGCTTTTTTAAGCACAACATTTAAATTCCTTAGCAATAGACATAAAGATTACCTAGTAACTATTGTCCTACATAAAAATTACATTACAACAAAATACTATTTAAAGCTGAAGCTATTTCATTTTGACATGTCTCTAATTAATAGTTTCAACACAGTTAAAAACAAACTGGACACTCATTCTAATATATTTATAAAATTGTAAAACTAACCTTACAGTAGCATTCACTTCAATGGGCTGAAAAGGACAATGCCAATGAAAGTACGAAACGGAATCAATTGATTTCAGCTCTAATGCCTCATCTTGGTCAGAGTTAGGTAGAAAATTGAAACTTTAGGCAGTGATAATTAATTTGTACAGCCACTGTAATCAACCAGGGATCAATTGGCCAATTACTAAATCATACAATGGACTCTCTAGCTACAGCATGTTCTCTATCTTTCAAACATGCAAATTTAATCAAAATAATTAAAACAACTTTTTAATTTTAAATCCTTCTTTTTCTATTTGCACACATATTTTGAATAGTATAAAAAAATTAAAATACACATTTTTATGAGCACTATAAATAATGATTATATACTAAGTGTAAGTGTAATGGATAAAGTAAAAGGTTATCTACAAAAGACGTCTGCTCAAAATAATCTCTCATTGGTAAAACATAATTGTTGAATGTGTGCCGTTTAAATGCAACCCATTGGTGTTTTAAAAAACAAAGTATTGAAATACAAAAAAAGCCTTGATATTAAAACTAATTCAGTGATAACTTTGTGTAATATACAAGTCAGTTAAGAGGTTAATAAATAATAATACAACATTAATATTCTGATCATTTATGTCTAATTTTAAAGAACATAAACATGCAATACAAACATTTCATTCTTACCTTCTGTAAACAAAGAGGGAGCCTTCAATATCAGTGACACTCTGTAATAAAAGAAAAACCCCATAAAACCCCATATTAGTACATAAACCAGACACTTAGTTTAACCAATAAAAACTCTTTAAATAATTTTCTCTAGAAAATATTACTTTAAAAAAAAATGGAACCAAAAAGTAATTACCGTATATACTCGATCGCAAGCTGACCTTTTTTGGACAAAATCTAGGGGGAAAATTTGGGGGGGTCCGATTACGAGCGGGTCATTAACGTGTTTCTGCATGGATATTGAATATCGGTGTTGTTATTGTAGGTCCTTTTCTACATTCTACAAGATTCAACTGCTCTACAAGAAGCTATAATATATTATTAAACATCTGCATTTACCTTATTTATGCATTTAATTTATTTTTGTGAATGTTTTAATAAATTGTTTTACAAATTTTGTTTTCAACAATGGATTTTAATGTAGGCGCTTTCATCACTGTTTACCAAAGAATTATTTTTTTCAAATACCGGTAACTCTTGCCTAACAAAGAGCACAAAGACAAAAATAGGCAGTACAAAGTAAACAACCATAATTACCGATTTTGCTTTTAGTTTTAAAAAATGTGTACCATTTTGTTTAAGCTGTCCTATTATTTTTTGCTTGCGAGCCGGTTATACACTTTTAATACTTTTCTCTTCCAAAAGGGGGGGGGGAGGAGTCTGCTTATGAACGAACGGGCTATAGAACAAGTATATAGGTAAGTAAAATAGCCAAAAACAAAAAACCGATGAACATGAATATAATTAATGTAATATTACTGATACAAGCATGTATCCCTCCCGATAGTTAAGGTAACCAATCAAATCTGCAGTAGTGAGCTGCAACCTTTTTCCTTTTGAATGACACACCTCAGAATCTCAAGATTTTTGCAGCACATCAAAATTTTAAGAAATGGTGCACTAGTAAACTACACTAAAAAAAACTGTGAACATGTTTGTTCATGCAGATGTTAAATTATCATGTGAAATAATTTAGATTACAAAGCCAAGTAACATAAATAATTTAATAAAAGTCATCCTAATGTTTTAACATTGGGAGTATTTAGTAAAAAGTGGTAGTTTAATCATTTACTTTTTAAAAATAATATCTATTTACAGATGACACTCAGTTTAAAAAAAGCAACAAAAAAAAATCATTTAAAATAATAATTTTAAAAATCTTTTGGTACAAAAAAGCACAAGTTTTAAGTCTTATGCCAGTGATAAAAACAGTTAGGAAACAAAAAAAAATGTTCCACAATCATCATGAATGGTTATCTGCATTAAGAAATCAAATCAAAAATATTCTGTAGTCTCAGTTGTGACAAAATAGAGCTTGGCTTGTGTTAACGTATTCAAATGTATCAGTGGAGAAATATTACTTAAAGTATTAAGATAATCTAGACCCTCACCAAATCAAAACCGTGTCAAAGTAGGAACGTTACAGGTCAGAAAAAAGAAACAACAACCTTCCATCAATAGCAAAATTTAACATTCAGATGAGCTATTAGACTATTAACTTTTGAAATGAAAAATTGTTCAATAGCCAAAAATGTCCTTTCTGACTTCTGTATTCACTTGCAGAAATAACCTGTTACTATTACACAAAACCACTCACCCACCACCACTCACCCACCACCAATGTTTCAGAGATCTACAGTATTCAATAGAGCTGTTTTGATAGCCAATAATAAAGTCTTAAAATGGGGAAAAGTTATTCCAACATACACAGGCATGTTTGCACCTAGCTATATTCACACTTGTTTATATTTTTATTTTTGTCAATAATAGAAGCAATGTTCCTAGACATTATCAAATCTTTTATGACATGTTCACCAGCAGCATTATTTCTTAAATATTTTCAAATAACAATGACTCATATGAAGTAAAATTAACTTAGAACACAGCAAAAAAAAATTATAAGATAAACTTAGTGACAAATTTTGAAGTTGTATTAATTTTATTCCTATATATATATATATATAATAATATATATATATATTACAAGTTAAACATTCTAAGTATCTAAGGGAAACAATGTTATGAAATACTATGGGTTTCTTTCCTATCAAAGATTATCTGTTCTTGATATTTAATATAAGATCTTTCAGGCTTATTGAATACTCTTGATTATCCACCCTTGAAAAATTCTGAGATAAAATATGTAATGTACATGTTTAGTAAAAAAATAATAAAAACATGACAAAATAAACAAGTTACTTTAAACAAAAATACAATGGGAGAACAGGCCTAATGAACCGAATTTATGAGACCTAAACATAGGAGAAAAAAAGCCTTTTACCTCGAATGAAAAGAAAATGTGCAAATACATATTAGTATGTGCAATTAATTTTTGATAAATGTTACTTATGAAATTGTGTATAATACTCTAGTATTTTAATTTTTTCTTCAATGATGATGGCTTTCTTCTATAGCGCAAACACTATCCATGCTAGCCTGGCATGCTCCTTATGCTGTGATCTTCTCTGAAATATTTCAATTAAAAAAAAGTCTTCAAATGTTTCTTAAGTTGATTTTGTTCAAAATGTTGGTGCTGCTGATTCAGAAGAACGCGCACAGTGGAAACTTTCAGAAGAGATTGTTTAGAAGAACGCAACCCCTTTAGAGATTCATGGTTCTATCTTAATTCCTTTAAAACCTGTGACGCTGATCCATCTCTACAGCATTTTGTGATATATTTGTTCAGCCAAAAGAAGTCAGTGTAGATCATTCTGTGCTGGTTTGGTGTGGTCAGACTTCAAAGGAAGCTAGTGTAGATCCTTCAGAGCTGGTTTGGTGTGGTCAGACTTTCTCATCCTCAATACCACAGTGTTTTGTATTTTGTGGAATTTCTGCAGTTGGTTTTTTAGGTAATCCCCACTGTTGCAGTAATCTATTCTTGATTGTAATAAGGAAACTGGTAAGGCATTCAGTGTTCCCTCTAAAGTTCGTTGGTTCGTGTGCAAAGTAAAAAAACTTGTGTGCAATGTTGCACAGCATCCATTTTTTGTGCAATATTTTACAAAATTTGATGTGCGGTATCTCTAAACTGCTGCCCGGCGTCAGTCAGATATCTGTGTGGCCGCGCAATTGCCCAACTTAAAGAGAACATTGATGGCATTTTCTGTTCTCTTATTTAGTGGATGATGCAACAGACCCAGGGTAAGAAGATGGAAAAAACAAACCTTTACCACAGAACTAATATAAAAGCTCATCGTGAGCTGAAGTCAATGATGGTTTTGGACAAGGGGATGTCAGAAGTGCAAAAGTTTATCGATGCTATGGCTACTTTCTGTAAGTTGGTGTCAGAGCCATAAATACTTGCTTTGGTCTCATCATCATTCAACTTCAATCTGTTTTATGCCATCCATGATTTTATAACACGTCAGTAGTCTGTGACAGCCAGAACAGTGGCAGCACAGCTTGATAGATCCTGGTCAAATCACTTATAAAGCTCTATGTCATCAGCAAATAATTTGTGAGATATACCATGAATGACAGGGCCCTGGAAAATAAAAGCTATGCCCAAAGTAAGGTCAAAATTTGCATTCTCTTCCAGGTTAAAAAAACAATGGACCGTGCTATGCTCTTAGGACCAGTAAGCTGGTTTAATTTCAAAATTAATTTAATAACAATCAAACATTTCTTTAAATGATAAACGTAGCTTATGTAGACTGTAATGTCGTTATATGTTGCAGTTATGATATGTGTGTTTTACATTGAAAGCATTGATTATTATATATGTATAATTATTAAAGCACTGTGAGCCCACATTATTATTATTAATAAACCCATACCAATCATACTGGAAACAATGAACAAGGTGGATGGATACCCCAACTTAATGAATACAAAATACTCATAGTTATTTCAATATCATGTTTGAACAACATTAAAAAATTCAAAACTCTTGAGTCTTCTATGCAGACAACAATTGCTAATACAAATTTTGGTCATCATGGACTTTATTGTCGAAATTATTTTTTATATGGATCAGCTACATTAGAAAAGTGAAACTTTGTAATCCAACCAATGTTTCCTCTAAGGTTCGTTCGCTTGTGTGCAAAGTAAAAAAAAGTTGTGTGCAAAGTTGCACAGCATCCCATTTTTTTTGTACCATATTTGACAAAATTTGGCGCGTGGTAATTCTAAACTACTGCGCAGTGTCAGCCAGATATCTGCGTGGCTGCGAAGCTTAAAGGGAAAATTGAATCCCACACACATTGAGTTAGGTCTACTTGATTAAATTGACAAACATGTGGATGATAGCAAAAAGAAATTAAGAAAACTTAAAAGCTTCCTGAAAATAGCAAAGCTTATTTCCTTCCTATTTTTATTGATTCATACCCATGAATTCTTGTACCGATGTTCCTTACATAAAAGGTGATGTTTTCATTAAATTTCTGAGTACTGTATTGTTTTAAAATTCACAAAATCTTTTTTATTGAATATATATTTCCATTTCGTCATAGTTCTACATTATATTATCTTTCAGTAAATATTAAGGTCACATAATTTAAGGACCTCCACTTTACCCTTTAAGTGCGACTTTTTGCATGGACCTACATTTTCTCTGTGGCGCAAGTACATCTTTTTTAAACAGCTAAACTTTTTCTCTTTTGCCTGGTGCGTCTATTTGCCACATAGAGGGTTATCGGATATAAACAGAAGAACAAGGATATCAATATCAACACAATTGATAAATGTCCCACTTAATATATCCATGATGAAACTGAATTTAAATGAACAGGTTTTCGAAATGTACATCTTGAACCGAATGGGACCAGGGGCCCCTTAATGACGTTTTTTCCCCCCCCCCTATATTAGCTATATAAAAATTAGTTTAAGCGTTAGATAATAAGAAAATGGATCTTGACCAAAATTGGTATATAAAAACTTAAGAGCCTATATTAAATTAATTTAGGGCACTGAACTCTTAATGTCCATTCCCTCGGAGCTGGGGGGCCCCAAATGTCTTTTTTAAAGAACGATTTGTCTGAATTAGCCATAATTTATATCTAAATAATAGTTACAGACATTTTTGTCACTTTACCAAAAACAGCTTGTCTACAATTATACTGATTAGACTCCCTCAGTTCGTTGCACTCATACTGCACTCAAGACATAATTCTTAATAGTAAATAGACCTGACTAACACACTAACAGTGTCTGTCACAGTAGTTCAGTAGTGATGAGTAGTGTCAGTCAGACTGTGACTCCTTCGCTGCAAACTTATTTCATCAAAATCTTAATTAAGACCAAGTTAATTTAAAAAATATAAGAATAAATCAATACCCATTTCGACATCTGCTGTGAAAACTTGTATAATGTCACTTTGACGGCTTTATCGATGATTTCAGTTATGTAGGGATCCCTCTGCTGTAGTGCAGCTAGATTCATACGGCTTTCCTCCGCCATCTTTGCTTGTGAGTAAGTAACGGGGAGAATGTGATGCTAACTGCGGCATTGCTATGACAATTTACAATTGAAGTATTGGAGAGCCAAAAAATCTTTAATGCAGTTAATTAGAATAATTTTTTGAAAAATAATTAGATGTATATATTTTTAATATTATAATTTAATAAAAAAATTGATACTTTATTCATTTACCGTAAACCTGCAAAGTGTTGGCCTTATTTTAATATTACTTATAGTTATAGTCTGCTAGATTTACTCTGATTCAACCAATAGCTCTATTGATGACTCGCCTGTAGATATTTACGAGATCCGCTATTGTCCCTCTTAAAACCTCATATTTGTCGAGAAAAGACTCGGGGTTTTAATTCGCGTATTACTCCCTATTAACTAGCACTTATTTTTTTAGAGTTTACAAGACTCTCTATCGATCGCATCCTAAGCTTTGGTAAAGTGAAACTTATCGAAGATCGAGTCGGCATAGAGAGATGCCCGGATGCTAGTTGGGATTTTTAAAATAAAAAAACATGTTTTATTTTGGGATTTATTTTTGTGAGCAAAAAAAGGACGAAAACATGCGATAGGATTAATTTCTTAAGGATTAACCCCTAATAATGGCGAGTTCGCCAACAGGTTTGTACCAGTAATTAATAATTTTGCGTGTGGTTGGTCATTTTCATAACTCGCTCTCGGGCTGGCAGGCTCGCCTGGTTGAGTACTCACTCCTTACACATGCATGCATGAACAAAACGTGAGACCAGTGACCCTCGCGTCAGCAGTTTGCGATAATGTCTATGAAGAGAAAAGGAAAATGGAATCTAAAAACACTTATAGTATTTCCAATGGATTATTCGGTTTGTATTAATGTTTACATTTTATTGGCTATTGTCATTCATTGTTAAATAAATGTAGGCCAAATATAATGTATTAAAAAGGATTCTTTGGATAATGTGTGCCCGTAGCTTAACATTACTTCCTTAGAGATTAAATCCGAGTGTGAGCGGCCGAATCAGTTTTATCGATTTATTTTATGTTGTTTGCTTCAGACGGGCGTTTCGTAGGCCATAACTCAGAATTAGGTCACACACCTTGGTATGAGTCGAGTATTTCAAATTTAGTATAATTAAATGTTAGCACTTAAAACATTAAATTTGAACGTTGTATAGGGTGCGCTTCTTTTGCTAAGTTTAAGTTTAAAATAAAAAAAATAACATATATCCCTATTACTATTACTATTTAGGTGTAGATATATGATTCATTACTATTATTAAGTAAGTAATATTCCTTAAAATTTTATTTAGAAAAATAAAATAAATCAAGTCCAAATTGGTCTTTATTTAAAAATTGTCATTGACTCATTGTTATTATAACAATTATTTATTATAACAATAACAATAGATTTTAAAAAACGTGAACTAATAAAGAAACACAATATGTGAATTATTTATCCTTATTTGTGAATATGTTTTTAAATTCATATTATAAATAACTAAATGAGAAATTATCTTGGAATCCCCATGTCAATGAAGTTATTAAAAAATCAAACAAAACCTTAGGCTTTATAAAAAGAAACCTTTACAAATGTAATAAAGATATAAAACTAAAATGCTATCTCACTTTGGTGAGACCTGTACTAGAATATGCATCTTCTGTATGGGACCCATCCACCAAAGAAAACATTGATAAACTAGAACAAATCCAAAAAAGAGCTGCCATATTCATTACTGGAGAATATTCAAAACTGACTAGAATAACACCATTAGTTAAATCATTAAACCTTGAAACACTAGAGGATAGAAGAACCAAGAGCAAAGTAGTAATCATACATAAAGCAATTAATTCTAATTTAGAAATACAACACAAAGATAGCTTAATACAACCCTCAGATAGACATAAGGATAAAAACACCTTTCTTATTCCGTATGCAAGAACAAACTCATACAAATTTTCGTTCTTCCTGTCCAAAATTCGGGCGTGGAATGGGTTGCCTGAAGAAACCAGGAAAGCCAACAATTTATCAACATTTAAAACTCTAATAAAGAATGCAGGACTAAACACAAACCATAAGTAAACGTAGGACGCATTAATCTTCTGTATAGAAGGAGCGTCTGAAACAGATAAGATAACATAACTATACTTATACATATAATTATTAAATTAGTTAAGTTATTATAATTATTATTATTGAAAATAAAATATTTTGGTGTTAAAAAGTTGTGTTTATGAATCTGTTAAAACTTGCATCTAGAATTAGCAACAGTTAACTGTTAAACTGTTAATATTAAGGTTAAGGCAAGGAAGACTGAAAATCACAAATACAATATTTAATTATTTAATTTTAATGTAAAAGAATATGAATAAGACACAATTATCTTCTGTATAGAATTATAGAAGCAGTGCAGGATTTATGTAGAAGCTATACAAGTTATAGCTTCGGGCCTCCAGTTTCAAGCTATAGCTTAGGGCCCCCACCTTCAAGTTCAAGCTATAGCTTAAGACCATCACTTCCTTGGGGCCCTAAAAAAATGTCATAGTGAGCAAATTTCATATTTTGCACTGACAAAGAATATCTGCACTTATAAAGGTCCCATATCATTATCTCAAATAGCTTTGAGCCTTACCAAGTCTAAATCTGGCACTGAATGGACTATACTTGACTATAGATGTAAATGTAGTGTATAAAATATAATATAATATAAAAGTATAAGATAAGATATACAGTATACAGCTAAAAACTGTTTTTAATAATTAACTTCACTTTATTAGTACAATAACTCTGCTTTTACAACTTTTATTTCCTTTTATATTTGTCATTCTACTTTCTGGAATGTGAATGTGCATAATAACTTGAAAAGTAATTATTTCAGCTTTAATATTAATAATATCAAATCTTTTAAAGAGTCTGGTACATTTTAATTATTCATATTACTCTGGTCTCTCTTAACTAATATAACTTTCTTTAGTTTAAAAAAAATAATTAAAATGTATATTAATGCAGACACACTGCTTATGTAAAAGCATGGAAAAGATTGGAGAACAAAGAATGAAACAGACATAATCAAAGTCAAAGAATGAAACAGACATAATCAAAGTCAAAGAATGAAACAGACATAATCAAAGTCAAAGAATGAAACAGACATAATCAAAGTCAAAGAATGAAACAGACATAATCAAAGTCAAAGAATGAAACAGACATAATCAAAGTCAAAGAATGAAACAGACATAATCAAAGTCAAAGAATGAAACAGACATAATCAAAGTCAAAGAATGAAACAGACATAATCAAAGTCAAAGAATGAAACAGACATAATCAAAGTCAAAGAATGAAACAGACATAATCAAAGTCAAAGAATGAAACAGACATAATCAAAGTCAAAGAATGAAACAGACATAATCAAAGTCAAAGAATGAAACAGACATAATCAAAGTCAAAGAATGAAACAGACATAATCAAAGTCAAAGAATGAAACAGACATAATCAAAGTCAAAGAATGAAACAGACATAATCAAAGTCAAAGAATGAAACAGACATAATCAAAGTCAAAGAATGAAACAGACATAATCAAAGTCAAAGAATGAAACAGACATAATCAAAGTCAAAGAATGAAACAGACATAATCAAAGTCAAAGAATGAAACAGACATAATCAAAGTCAAAGAATGAAACAGACATAATCAAAGTCAAAGAATGAAACAGACATAATCAAAGTCAAAGAATGAAACAGACATAATCAAAGTCAAAGAATGAAACAGACATAATCAAAGTCAAAGAATGAAACAGACATAATCAAAGTCAAAGAATGAAACAGACATAATCAAAGTCAAAGAATGAAACAGACATAATCAAAGTCAAAGAATGAAACAGACATAATCAAAGTCAAAGAATGAAACAGACATAATCAAAGTCAAAGAATGAAACAGACATAATCAAAGTCAAAGAATGAAACAGACATAATCAAAGTCAAAGAATGAAACAGACATAATCAAAGTCAAAGAATGAAACAGACATAATCAAAGTCAAAGAATGAAACAGACATAATCAAAGTCAAAGAATGAAACAGACATAATCAAAGTCAAAGAATGAAACAGACATAATCAAAGTCAAAGAATGAAACAGACATAATCAAAGTCAAAGAATGAAACAGACATAATCAAAGTCAAAGAATGAAACAGACATAATCAAAGTCAAAGAATGAAACAGACATAATCAAAGTCAAAGAATGAAACAGACATAATCAAAGTCAAAGAATGAAACAGACATAATCAAAGTCAAAGAATGAAACAGACATAATCAAAGTCAAAGAATGAAACAGACATAATCAAAGTCAAAGAATGAAACAGACATAATCAAAGTCAAAGAATGAAACAGACATAATCAAAGTCAAAGAATGAAACAGACATAATCAAAGTCAAAGACTTAAAATATTCATCTAAGATTATGAAGGACTTCCGTACTATTATTGACTAGGGTCCGTACTATTATTGACTAGGGTCCGTACTATTATTGACTAGGGTCCGTACTATTATTGACTAGGGTCCGTACTATTATTGACTAGGGTCCGTACTATTATTGACTAGGGTCCGTACTATTATTGACTAGGGTCCGTACTATTATTGACTAGGGTCCGTACTATTATTGACTAGGGTCCGTACTATTATTGACTAGGGCCTATTTCAAACTGTTATACATTGTCATTTTCACATAACCACACAACTATGCACATCATTTTGCTTGATGGCTTGCTAATGTTGACATTTAATTTCAACTTTATAACTCCTTAAAGACAAGTCTGTCATGTAGGGAATTGGAAATGAAATCCTTCTTAAGTCCATTCAGAAATGATGTTTTGTATCTAAGAGGGAGAAAGGGCACTATGAAATGTGGCCATAGAATGCAACATGGAATGTGACCATAAAATGTGACCATGAAAATTTGATCATGCAACGGCACCATAATGTGGGTGAGACTGCAATCAGGCTTATAGATTAGAAGATCTTGTCAGGCTCACTCATACCCTGTTTACATGTTATCCATGGGACCATGGAATGTGACCATGGAATGAGATCATGAAATGTGACCATAAAATGTGACCATGGAATGTCACCATAAAATGTGACCATGGAATGTCACCATGATGACGACATGCGATTTGGCAGATTTTTCACCCCTCCTCCCCCCTCCCCCCTCCTCGCACATTGTCACACAAACTTAGACCTTCCTCAAATATTACGTTACAAATCAAAGCTTTGCCCCCCCCCCATTAAAAGCCTTACATTCTATTTGTAAATGAGCATGTTTCAAATCACTTTTTTGTCATTTAAGTATGTATTTATCGTAAGGCTGCACTCTAATATCATAACATGTGTGAAGCCATGTAAAACATCATTAAATAAATTGCAAACAATCAAATATTTAAGTGGAACTTTTATTTAAAGTTGCACGTTTCGATGTGACTCACATTTCTCAAACACCTCGCCTATCCCTCATCACACACCGTCACAAATGTGTGACCCCACCCTTTTTTTTTGTTGGTGTGTGACATCATTTATGGACGTCCCCTAAAATGGGACCCTGGAGAATGTGACCATGAAATATGACCATGAAATGTGACCCTGGAATGTGACCATGGAATGTGACCATGAAATGTGACCCTGTAATCTGACTATGAAATGTGATAATGAAATGTGACCATGGAATGTGACCATGGATCATGATCAATGTTCCCTCTACGTTTTGTTGGTTCATGTGGGAAAAAAAACTGTGTGCAAATTATCCATTTTTTTCTGTGCTAAATATTTACATCCCACAATACAAATATTATCCATAGCAAAACTGCTGCGTGGTGATTCTAAACTTCTGTGTGGTGGCTCTAAACTGCTGCGTGGTGACTCTAAACTGCTGCGTGGTGACTCTAAACTTTTGCGTGGTTTCTCTTAACTGCTGCGTGGTAACTCTAAACTGCTGCTTGGTGACTCTAAACTGCTGCGTGGTGACTCTAAACTTTTGCGTGGTTTCTCTTAACTGCTGCGTGGTAACTCTAAACTGCTGCATGGTGACTCTAAACTTTTGCGTGGTTTCTCTTAACTGCTGCGTGGTGACTCTAAACTGCTGCGTGGTGACTCTAAACTGCGGCGTGGTGACTCTAAATGGCTGCGTGGTGACTCTAAACGGCTGCATGGTGACTCTAAACTTTTGCGTGGTTTCTCTTAACTGCTGCTTGGTGACTCTAAACTGCTGCTTGGTGACTCTTAACTGCTGCATGGTGACTCTAAACTTTTGCGTGGTTTCTCTTAACTGCTGCGTGGTGACTCTAAACTTTTGCGTGGTTTCTCTTAACTGCTGCTTGGTGACTCTAAACTGCTGCGTGGTGACTCTAAACTGCTGCGTGGTGACTAAACTTCTGCGTGGTGACTCTAAACTTCTGCGTGGTGACTCTAAACTGCTGCGTGGTGACTCTAAACTGCTGCTTGGTCACTCTAAACTGCTGCGTGGTGACTCTAAACTGCTGCGTGGTGACTCTAAACTGCTGCTTGGTGACTCACAACTGCTGCGTGGTGACTCTAAACTGCTGCGTGGTGACTCTAAACTGCTGCGTGGTGACTCTAAACTGCTGCTTGGTGACTCTAAACTGCTGCGTGGTGACTCTAAACTGCTGCGCTGTGTCTGGCATAAGTTGTCTGAAATTCATGACTGATTTGAAACTAATGTGGGTGATGGGGTGGTGCTTGAAAGTCTTCCTAAAGATCTTGATGTTATGTATATGGACCTTGAAAGTCTTCCTAAAGATCTTGATGTTATGTATGTGGACCTTGAAATTCTTCCTAAAGATCTTGATGTTATGTATGTGGACCTTGAAAGTCTTCCTACAGATCTTGATTTTATGTATATGGACCTTGAAAGTCTTCCTAAAGATCTTGATTTTATGTATATAGACCTTGAAAGTCTTCCTAAAGATCTTCATTTTATGTATGTTGGCCTTGAAAGTCTTCCTAAAGATCTTGATGTTATGTATGTGAACCTTGAAATTCTTCCTAAAGATCTTGATTTTATGTATGATGGCCTTGAAAGTCTTCCAAAGATCTTGATGTTATGTATGTTGACCTTGAAATTCTTCCTAAAGATCTTGATGTTATGTATGTGGATCTTGAAAGTCTTCCTAAAGATCTTGATTTTATGTATATGGACCTTGAAAGTCTTCCTAAAGATCTTGATTTTATGTATATGGACCTTGAAAGTCTTCCTAAAGATCTTGAATTTATGTATGTTGGCCTTGAAAGTCTTCCTAAAGATCTTGATGTTATGTATGTGAACCTTGAAATTCTTCCTAAAGATCTTGATTTTATGTATGTGGACCTTGAAAGTCTTCCTAAAGATCTTGATTTTATGTATGTAAACCTTGAAAGTCTTCCTAAAGATCTTGATGTTATGTATGTGAACCTTGAGCACCATAGAACATAAGATAAGGGAGGGAACAGCTGTTTCAAACTCTTTTTCTTTTTAGACCAACAATATCTGTTGATGAAGATAAATAAGTAAGAATTTAAATGGCAAGGTTTTAGCCACATTTTCAGTGGTTTCAAATGTATAAATTTAATCTATTCCCTTTTTTAAAATTCAACACTAACAAAAAGTAATGAAAAGCTTCCTTTACCACTTTATGAACCTTTTCAAAATATCCCTTTCTTTTTTAAAATTGCTTTCAAGATATTAATTAATTTGTATAATATATACGTAACAGTTTCATGAATCATAGTTATATGAATACAGCCTTAAATTGCAGTCTTTGTTTTTGAAACTCCCCCCTTAACACTGCTGAAACAAACTAAATACGTTTTCTCACCAAAATGATCAATTAAAACTTTAGACAGATTTATAATCCATGTTTTCTTTTTTTCAGGGGTTCACAATGACCAGCCCACTGGTCAACATCGTGAGATTGGTGGAGGAGGGGGACACAATCCAGGTGGCACTGTCAACTCACCATCTGGAGCAGGAGGTGGTGGAGGTAGAGGAGGAGGAGGAGGGGAGGACCCTGGTGGCACGGGCGGAGGTAGTGGATACAAACCTCTGGTCCCGCAGAACACTGCGGCGCTTGCCACCGTTGTTGGTGGCTTGTCTCTGAATACAACAGACTCTGGTCGAGCTCTAAGTACGGGTTGGAGTACTGCTTTAGCTGCTGCGCAAGGTGCTGCCACTGTTCGAAAACGAGCCAACATGAGGAAGCAACAAAACCAAAATGTGCGGCCAGCTAGGGCACTTTTTTGCTTGACTCTAAAAAATCCGATACGCAAATTTTGTATACAGGTGGCAGAGTACAAATATCCTTTTATTGTTGATATGGTTGAACATGGGGAACAAAGTTGATATGGTTGAACATGGGGAACAAAGTTGATATGGTTGAACATGGGGAACAAGTCAGTACATTTTTAAATGAATGAAATTTATTATTTTGAACTTTATTAAGATCATTTGCTCTAGGTACAGAGAAAATGGTTTGAGCTTGGGGCGGGGAAGGAATGGATTGAGGCATTAACAATTAATCCTAATATTCTAGAAAGAGGTTTATTACTAGCTTAAGTAAAGAAATTTTATTGTTTAACATATTCCTTAATTGCCATTACTCCTTTAAATGTATAATTTTGTAATTTGATAAGTAGGAGGCAGGTTATAATTTGATCAGTAAGAGGCAGGTTATAATTTGATAGGTAGGAGGCAGGTTATAATTTGATCAGTAGGAGGCAGGTTATAATTTGATAAGTAGGAGGCAGGTTATAATTTGATAAGTAGGAGGCAGGTTATAATTTGATCAGTAAGAGGCAGGTTATAATTTGATAGGTAGGAGGCAGGTTATAATTTGATCAGTAAGAGGCAGGTTATAATTTGATAGGTAGGAGGCAGGTTATAATTTGATCAGTAAGAGGCAGGTTATAATTTGATAGGTAGGAGGCAGGTTATAATTTGATCAGTAAGAGGCAGGTTATAATTTGATCAGTAAGAGGCAGGTTATAATTTGATCAGTAAGAGGCAGGTTATAATTTGATCAGTAAGAGGCAGGTTATAATTTGATAGGTAGGAGGCAGGTTATAATTTGATCAGTAAGAGGCAGGTTATAATTTGATAGGTAGGAGGCAGGTTATAATTTGATCAGTAAGAGGCAGGTTATAATTTGATAGGTAGGAGGCAGGTTATAATTTGATCAGTAAGAGGCAGGTTATAATTTGATCAGTAAGAGGCAGGTTATAATTTGATCAGTAAGAGGCAGGTTATAATTTGATCAGTAAGAGGCAGGTTATAATTTGATAGGTAGGAGGCAGGTTATAATTTGATCAGTAAGAGGCAGGTTATAATTTGATAGGTAGGAGGCAGGTTATAATTTGATCAGTAAGAGGCAGGTTATAATTTGATCAGTAAGAGGCAGGTTATAATTTGATCAGTAAGAGGCAGGTTATAATTTGATCAGTAAGAGGCAGGTTAGAATTTTGTAGTATTTTACTTTTGTAAATAAAAATGGGAAGTAAAAAATATGCCGAAGGGTCAACAACTAACCTTTCTAAAGTACCTAATAGCTTAAGTCAACAACTACCTAAATAGCTTAAGTCAACAACTACCTAAATAGCTTAAGTCAACAACTACCTAAATAGCTTAAGTCAACAACTACCTAAATAGCTTAAGTCAACAACTACCTAAATAGCTTAAGTCAACAACTACCTAAATAGCTTAAGTCAACAACTACCTAAATAGCTTAAGTCAACAACTACCTAAATAGCTTAAGTCAACAACTACCTAAATAGCTTAAGTCAACAACTACCTAAATAGCTTAAGTCAACAACTACCTAAATAGCTTAAGTCAACAACTACCTAAATAGCTTAAGTCAACAACTACCTAAATAGCTTAAGTCAACAACTACCTAAATAGCTTAAGTCAACAACTACCTAAATAGCTTAAGTGAACAACTACCTAAATAGCTTAAGTCAACAACTACCTAAATAGCTTAAGTCAACAACTAACCTTTATTTAAAGTACATAAATAGCTTAAGTCAACAACTAACCTTTATTTAAAGTACATAAATAGCTTTAGTCTACCTTATGATCTAATGTTAAAGAGGAAAATATCTGTAGATGGCTAAAGCTAATCAAATGGACAAACTATTATGGATTCTATTGATGGGAAATGAATTTGACTGAAAGAGCTTGGCAAAATAAAATAAATCTTACACAACTTCCCAAACAATGTAGACTTTAAATAAGTAACCTTAGCAGATTTTTGGTGTATTCTGCTCAGTCATAATAATGGTTAAGCTAAATAAATCTTTTGAAATAAATTTTTCCCATATAAAGTTATTTTTGTATATTTTTAATTTCGCCATATTATTCATTTTAAATAATACTTTAAGCCCATAATATGCACACACAAAAATCAAATACGTACTAAACCATAGCACGTATAGCTAGAACTTAATCAATAATTGTTCTATTTTGATTTCAGAATTTAAACTTTTTCTTCATGCTTTTATCAAAATGTATATTTACTACATGTATCTTTAAAACGTCACTAATGAAAAATTAGTTTTGGAAACAACAAGTTATGTTTCTGTAGTAAGACATGTTGATGGGTAAAATTAAATTTAAAAAAAACCCAAAAAACTTATATTTATAGGTATGCTTTTTTAAAAAAAAATTTAAAGTAAATTTCCTAATAATCATAATTGTATTACATAATGAAAAAGAATTTCTTTTACTTAAAAAAAAACCTTGATCTTTCTTCAGAGTCCACCCAAAAAATGATGTATTTAGGTTAAAAATCCCTGATTTAAACTATTTTTACACGCTTTTATTTAAGTCACAATGTTTGTATGTTGTATCCATCCTTCCTTCAAAACTTGAAACGTAAAATTATACCACTTCTGATGGTCCTAGAGATCTAAAAACTTTACCACAGATACATCTTGGATAACAATGTATTGTATCAAAATTTCAGATCGATCGAATGTACTGTATTGAAATTATTGCAATTTTAGTTTATCTATAGTCTATATATAAGCATCGGTACCCGTCTGCTTTGTTGACATCCATGAGTTCACCACGTGAACACAACACCGTGGTATAAAACATTGGGCGGGCGCTTATGAGGTGTTTGGTATAAAAAAAATAGTGGTAAAAAAGATGTGTGGGCTTCAGACGTGAATTTTAAAGAGTTTTTATTATAAGTTTTAAAAAATAGCTGTAAAACCAAAGTTTTTGACTATAAATCCCTTATATATGAGACATTACTAAAAGTAGTGATTATGTTAAAAGCGTGTCCTTTTTAAAAAAAGATTTTTTAAATATTTAATTATTTTGTCTAAAAATGAGATCATAGTTGACATTCCCTAACCAACCATCACAGCATTTGAATTCTTGGTATTGATCACCATTTTTGCCAATTGTGTTGCACTTGCTATTTACACACCATATCCCAATTCTGACTCTAATGATGTGAACTCTGCACTGGTAAGTAGCCTTTTGAAACATTTTCATCTTATTTAAAGTAAAACTTGAATAACTTTGATGTTTAGACTGACATTATATGTACAATGTAGTTCAATGGAATTTTAATTGTTTTGTTGACTGTTATCTCAAATGCTATTTTAGCTTTACTCTAAAGCCACACACAAAAATAAGACTATTTTTAACAAAAAGTTTACATTCTATGAAAAAAACCGTGAAAGTCTTTTACCTTATGTATTTACAAGCCTTCAAGTGTGAAGTTATGGTGATAGTAAGACAAAAGATTCATTGACAAATGACAGACATAGATGGACCATAAAAACTTGGTGGTTGTTACAAGGAGGAGAATGACAGACTTAGATGGACCATAAAAACTTGGTGGTTGTTAAAAGGAGGAGAATGACAGACTTAGATGGACCATAAAAACTTGGTGGTTGTTAAAAGGAGGAGAATGACAGACTTAGATGGACCATAAAAACTTGGTGGTTGTTACAAGGAGGAGAATGACAGACTTAGATGGACCATAAAAACTTGGTGGTTGTTACAAGGAGAATAAATGTTCAAATAAAGCCATACCACACACCATTCATAGACTAAATGTTCTAATATAT